>VYZM01020051.1:215010-308293 GCA_013398915.1 Dromas ardeola
CTATTCTATTCTATTCTATTCTATTCTATTCTATTCTATTCTATTCTATTCTATTCTGTTCTGTTCTGTTCTGTTCTGTTCTGTTCTGTTCTTTTACTAATTGATGAGATTAAGAGATGAATCCTTTTTATTCCATGACAGCATATAATTCTTGAGAAGATGTGGTTAGGGATCTGGTGTCCAAATTTTTGGGGATGCAGGTGCTCTATATCAATTGGATCACTTATGCCCCAAAGGGCTTTAACATGGGACATGGCTTTCTCCTACCATCACAGAATCATAGAAACATAGAATCATAGAATGGTTTGGGCTGTAAGAGACCTTAAAGATCATCTAGTTACAACCCTCCTTCCATGGGCAGGGACACCTCCCACTAGACCAGGTTGCTCAAAGCCCCATCCAGCCTGGTCTTGAACACTTCCAGGGATGGGGCATCCACAGCTTCTCTGGGCCACATGTTCAGTGTCTCACCACCCTCACAGTAAAGAATTTCTTCCTAATATATAATCTAAATCTCCCCTCTTTCAGTTTAAAACCGTTACCCTCGTACCTCGATCTTTCATTCCTCACCGTTTTGTCATGTTTGTCCCCATGTCCTCATTGAATAATTACACTTTGTGACAATTTGCTTATTACAGGAGCCAGACTGCCTTTTTTTTCTTTTTGATGAAAATTTGCTTCTGTAAAAGTTAACATTTCAAAGAACTGTGACAGCTGTCAATAAAATAGATCTACCTGAATTTCCTTTAGATGAGCTACCTCTACTTCTGCTCACAATATAAGGGAATTGTAACAGCAGGGGAAAGTGCCATAAAGTTTAACCTCCCAGATATTTATTCAGTTAGTCTGTGCAGCATTGCATGGTTTAGTAGGCTTAAATGTAATTGTACCTGCAAGGAAGCAAAGGAAAATTATTCAAGCAAACAGCCAGCCCAATGGAAGCAGAGGAACCCTAGGAACGTATTCCAGATGTCCAAAGCTGCCTGTTTTGGTGATGGCTTCAGCCTCCCCCATGTATATTAAGGTTTCTTCCAAAGACTAAGGACATACCCCTGAGGTCCTGGTGTCCCCCATGTACAAGAGTTTTCTTGGCAAAGACCAGTCCCAGCTCTGGATGCAAGGAGAAGAAGGAGAAGTAGGCTAGCATTCCCTCTGCCTGACTTCCTCTCCTTCAAGCTCTCTATTTCAGAGTCAGTGTTCACGTCAGGACAAGACCAGAATAAGCACCATCACCTATGTCCTAGATTTCTTTGAAACTGACCTTGTTTTCTGGAAAGAAACTCTATGTGCTGGAGCCAAAAGCTCAGTCTAGGTGACCGAGAGACAAGGACTTCAAAGACTCACTTCCAGGTAATACCTCTCTCTGGTCAAGACATATTCTCAGTGCAGCAAATTCTGCTTTGCCTCCTCCTTTTGCAGTTGCGTTTACCAGGTGCAGACCCTCTTGCTGCACTTGCATTTCTTTGTAGCAGTAGCCTCAAGGTAGGAGTTAGGGCCAAATCTGCCTTCCATTTGCTAAAACGTCCTTACAGTTGGCTCTGGGGCAATACATTCACTGCCACCCGTACACCCAGCATGTGGGGGCATGCTCCTGCTGGTTGTTACTGCCAGTGGGAGACAAAGTTCTTTCTAGAATGGCTCCAGTGTAGCTTGTGTATTTTCACACTGATTACAGGCTGAGCTCAGGCTCCTTGGAAAAGAAATATTGATCTTGGTTGCACCCTGGGCTTCGGGCTGCAGAATCAGATCCAGATGAAGGTAAAGGGAGCAGTGGGATGCAGTGTCAAGTGAAAGCTGTTAGTAAGAAACAGGAGTGAAAAGGAAACAAAGACACAACATACATACGGGGACCATATATTGCAAGCAAATAAACTGTGCCAGGGAGATGTGGTATAAGAGATCACACTGGGTCAGATATGGCTGGAGACGCAGCTTCTGAAATTCATTAGGCACTGATAGAAAGCGAAGCTTCATTGCAATTCTTGATAGCTTTTCTGCCCAGTGGGAATCCAGCACAAAAGCCTTTTAGCACACAGTTTAACTGGGAATACCTGAGCAAACTGATAACATTGCTGCTTTTATGGTAGTCTTGTTTCTCACATATCACAGCAGAACACTCCACAAAGCATTATAAGGACACAGATACGCACGCACGCGCATGTGCGTGTGCGTGTGTGTGTGTGTGTGTGTGTGTGTGTGTGTGTGTGTGTCTTTATGTACCTTCATCTGCACATTCAGGTAGCAGCCTGAAGGAATTAAACAATGTTATCCAGAGTAAGAAGAACTACAGTACGAACAATATCCATGAAAGAAAACCAACTATCAAACAAGGGTTTTTCAAAATGACCTGCATTGCTATTGTAGAGTTCTTTCTGTTGCACAGTTTTGGCATTACAGCTGAGTGAAGAGGCTGGTGTGTTACCCGCCAAACATATAAATCCAGCCACACTTCTGATTATAGTATTGTTTCTTCCAAAGAGCAAAACCAGCTCAACTGTGGCTCAAAATCGAGTCATTTTTTCAGTGGTTCAAATATGGCATATTCATACACAAGTGAAAGCACACATGTGGTAGGTAATCTGCTAAATATCCTATTAGATGGAAATTGATTAGGAAAAACTAATTGACGATCAGGAAGAAGTTTCTTATCTTCACTTCTTCTATCTGTGATATACTATTGTTCATCACTGTAGTATTTCAACAAACACACACAAAAAGGCAAAACAATATCAAAGTCTGGTGGACATAGAAGTGATTTGTTTCATTTTTAATTTTCAAGAATCAAAAGCCATCATCTGTTTGCCAGATCTGTCTTTTCTTACCTTCTTAAAGATGGAGGTAAGCTTTCTTTGCCAAGAATAGACAGACTTATCATCTGTGGTCCTCTAAGGAAGATAAGATTTTAAGAATTTCCAGTATATATTCACACATCCAAGAAAAAATATCAATGTTATTACTTGTTATGATTTTCCTTGTCTGTATTGAACACAATATTAATAGAAAAAGAAAACTGAGCTGTGCAATGTCTAAAAATAATTTGGAATTGAGATCCACAGAGAGAAATACTGTATGCTGCTTTTCCAGCTCCCCCTGCAGACTAGATTATAAGAAAAGTTCTCCGACAATGTGTGCTCATCCATGCTGCCTTATGTAATTTCTACACTCTTGTGAATTTTAACCAGCTCTTGGTTATTATTGAAGACTTTTTCATCCCTTTGATTTAATTAGTGCCAAGTCTAAGCTGGTGCATGTCTTTCAGGCTTTGGAGCTTACTTCTGAGTTGCATTTCCGTGTCTACCACTCCTGAAAATCTTCTCTGAGGGTTCCACAAGGGGGGCTAATATGAGCAGCCTGGTATGGGTAGAGATTAAATCTTACTTTGCAGTTCATTAGATCATATAACATTTCCTAACATGAGTTAATGTGATGGCTTGGGTTTTATCTGCAGGTTGACTTTTGTTGTTCCATTTTTCCCTGAGGTATGCTCTGGCATAATTGTTGTTAGTGAAAGCTTTGCATTATTTTTCATACAATTTTCAAGCCATGTTTATGGATTAACAGGAGCTAGAATAATCACGTATGTGTTCAGTCTTAGCTATTATTACCTCGGAATTTTAAAAGTATCTATAAAGGAGGTTAGAGAATAGTGGGGATCAAGCTGTAGTAATTCCGTTCTTACACTCACTGTCACCCACTGAAATCTCAAACTAGTTCTTTCTATTTCTGTGACGCAGTTTGTCTGTCTTTCCTCATAGTGCTATAATAGTTTCATGCATGTGTTATTTACATGGTGCATGAAGGGAAATAAATTATTCAGAAGAAAATAAGTAATTCTTACAGATTGTAATGCATTGTTGGAATTAAAATGCATTCTCTGTGCCTATTGCCACAAGTAAGTGTAAATAATGCTCTCATTATGTGCCTTCTGATCTAATAAGGGAGGGAAAAATATATTTTGGCATTCTATCAACAAAGGACATCTTTCATAATTGCAGTATAAGCAGTGGAAGAATTTTAAAAGGAGTATTAGCATAAAAAGTAGCCAAGATCTGCAATATGCTGCTGTTCTGAAAAGAGCTACTTTGGAACTTCCTACATGCGTAATCAGTTTCTCTGGGATTCAGAAACCTTCCCAAGTACCTTGTCAGATGCCAAAGAGATTTACACAGGCTGTAGTCACTGGCAGACATTTCTTTCATTCTGTGTCTGATTTCTTTACCAGCTTCCAAAGTGGTATGTGCAACTTAGTGGAGGTGAAGTCATTACCTGATGGATACCTTGAAGAAACACTTCGGGTTACAAGACACAATCAAACCTGAATTTCTTTGCTTTATCAAAAGATGTGAAATATTGTGTTGTCTGCAAGCAAATAAAAGTAGTTATTTAGAAAATACAAAAACAAATAACACAAATTCAGGTTTACAGAAATGAAGGCAGGCCATCTTTCTGTCTGCTTATTGTAAAATTAGATGTAAATGGTTTTCTCACTTGCTGTTATTTAGCTGATAAGCTAATTAGTAATTAACCTAAATATGAGAACTTTGATCCCATTCTTTGGAGAACTTTTAATTCTTTGCACACTGGAGGAAAACTAGATCTAAAGAAACTCACGCTTCTTTATCCAGGCCTATTCTTGTGATCTTGGTAGAGTTTTTTCAGACGTAGATCTCCCTTCTCTCCCTCTTCCATCTTACCACACTCATCCCCTTCCCTTTCCATTGTTTTGTTCTTTAAGTTTCAAGGTTTGAGGTTGGCTTTAGTTTACACTATTGACTTTCACTGTATTCATTCAAATCATTAACAAGCAATTAATACGTTGCAAGGTAAAGCACTTTAGCCAGTCATGTTTAAATACTGTGTTCAGTGTTACTACATATTGAGAATTTCATTTTATTCAAAATATAGAACTTAGATGTCTATCACATGATAGACAACCAACTAAATAGGATTAATGCTTGGGGCTTATTTCTTTCTCTTGTGTGAGTGAAGGACAAAGGTTCCCAGATCCCTTCTGTGGACATAACTCATCTGGAGTATAAGTACCCCAACCTAGTCCGTGAGGGATGTTATCATTGGGCTACCAGAGTATACTTAAATGAAAATCTGTGACCTACAGAATTATACAGGAGCCTGGATTAAAGAGTTTGTTCCAAATCCTCCAACTTTCTGTTCTCAGAACAGACGATATTTTTCCTGAAGGTCCTGCAACAAAAACAAAACAGGGAGAATAAGCCATAAATAAGATAAACACTTGTGAGAGGGAGAGAGGGAAAGAGAATACGCAATGTTCTCACTTATTTTTCTCAACCCTAACCAAGCTGGGACTTGGCAGCGTAACACAACATTCCTCCCTCTTAACTGGTAATGTCCTTTTGGGCAAGTGGGCATTAGGGATAGTTATGCGTCTACACTCTTGGAGAAAAATTCCCAGACCAAGAGCAGGTAGCAGTGGTTCTGATTTTGGCCTGGGGAAATTAGATTGTCAAATACAATTTTTTAAAGACAAAGGGACACTGTAGAGACCAGGATTTGTGAAGAGCAGATACAGGGTAGGACTTCAAAAAGCACGGTAGCTAACAGGAATAGTCTTTTCCCCTCCCAGTGTTAGGTCAATGGCATTCAAGAGGAATTATCTCCTACAGTATTAGCCAACAGCAACCTCTATGTATTTTAAGAATAGACATTTATTTTAGTATCTCTGCTCACTTGTTTCTCCTCGATCAATATAAAGGAAAAGTACCTGTAAGCTCCTGTCAGCCACTTTTAGAGCCCTTAACACATTTTAAGGCCTATCAGAGTTGTAGCCTCTGGGATCTCTCCACTACAGCTGTAAATAACACAGTTGGACCAGACTGGCTCTGGGTCATGCTGATGAAATTGGTAGACAATGCCCCTTAAGCCTGAATTTTATTCAATTCAAATCAAATGGATTTTAGGAAGATGAAGGAAAGGAAAAAAAAAATTCTTAGACAAGATCGTGTACTTCACACATTGCTGCTACCATATCCTGCTATTTTTTTCTGGACATTTTTTCAGTTCTTTGCATTTATGGTTTTAGATTTCTAAGTACTTTCAGGTTGAGGGTCCTACTGCTACCACTGTAAAATGTTGTGCATTTCATCATTTAGTTCTAGAAACTGAGAATATACCTTTGAGACGGTCTCTTCTTTAATTCAAAAAATTGCATTCAGTTTTTAAATTGCCTATAATTGTATGGTATTACAATATATTGCTAATCAAATGTATATAATCAAGCAGTTATAGTGCATAATTATATACAGTCATATAATTGGATAACTATATACAATAGTATATAGTATGTAATCATGCAGTTATAGTGAATGGTTATTATGATTATAGTACTCTTACTCTTGATCCTGGTTCCTTTGTCATTGTCTTGAAATACGTGGAGTTATAATTTCTTTGTGCCTGATAATCTTAGTCATATTTCTATATTGCTGACTCATGTATACACACAGATCCTGGAATAATATCCTGTTTCTCTTGTGTATCTCCCATTCTGATTTAATGCCTTTCTAGTCTTTAATGGAAGAAAAGGGCTTTACAGTCCCCTTTGCAGAGTATTAAAAATGTTAGTGGGAAAGAGGTTGCTAAGAAGATGAACTACGCATGTTTCACTTTTTCCTCAGAATTTGTTAGCTCTCCTGAACATGTTAGCCAGGAGATAGTAATAGTTGGGATGTTTTGTAATTTAATGCATTTTTATCTTCTTACTCAGTAAATTCACTCTTGCTACACAGTCCATTTTATAAGTTAAATTTAAAGACATCTTGTCAAGCTTTGTATCCTACACCCTTTTTATACATAAACATTAAATTTTTAAAGTTCCTTCTCCTTTCATACTCCCTCAATCTTTGTGGGAAATTGGGTAACAGTGAAACATCTTACAGGAAACAGGACTTGTGTTCGCCAAGTTGCACGTCTGAATTACCACAGAGATAGATAGGAAATAATGTTCTTAGCTGTCATCAGCAAAAAAGAAGTCAAGAAAAAGCCATATTCAGTGGGATGACAATCTGGGAAGACTGGGTGTGTACAAGGAAGGATGCAAAGCACAGTTGTCTTATCTTTTTGATTTGATGAATCTTCTAAATCTAGTTTACCTATAATTTCGTATACATCCTTTGGGAGCCAGGACTACTGAATGTTTAGTTTACTTGGATGGTCCAATGTTGTTGTAATGAGATCCATACAAAACTCTGGGTGGTAGCTTAGTAGTGATAAGTGTCCTATAGTACACCTGATCTTGAAGATTAACCTGATAGCCTAGGGCACTGCTTCATGTTATCTTAAATACGCGGTATATACTCGTATCTCCTTTGAAACAGGGGAACTGTAGTCTGTGAAGTAGATGGATAAGAAAGTAATCACGTAGTCTGAGAGTGTATTAAAGGCCACAGCTGATGATGACAAAGCCAAGCAGAAATATTTAAATCAAAATAATCTAAATCATCAATTTTAATCAAAAATATTTCAGTCTGCAGACAATAGCCTTGATTTAAATAAACACTTCTAATTTTATTTTGCATTTGCCCTTGTTTTCCTAAGGAAAGGTTAATCCACATTTGCTGGTAACTATTAAAATACATTAATTTGCAAGTAAACATACATTTTACACTCAGCTTGGTTCTTCTTTTTAATAGGATATATTCTAGCAATATTCATTTATTAAAGCAATTACATGGCACAGCATATATTTGCCCAGATGATTAGGTTTTTAATTTCTTACATGTTTTCATAGTTTTTACAGCTTAATGATGGACAATTATATAATCTAATTTCAATTCTATTAAACTAAGCGTTTATATTTCATGCAGATGTCCATAGCTTAAGCCTAGAGATTTTAGTTAGACTAAAGCATTTAGGTCCTCTAGAGACTATACTGCACAGGAGAAAAATAAGAGACTACTACTTCATTTCTACCTAAGGCTATCAGCAGAAAATAAATTATGCATCAAAAGCCTTGATAATAGCATCATATAAATGTACCCATGTTCCACTAATAAGAAATCCCTTTGTGCACTTCACACTGAAGTCTCTGCCAACTGAGCGTAGGTGACAAGTGTTTCCCGCACCCTGAGCCTGTTCATCGCTATGATTTGGCGAATGTGAGCAACATTGATCAGCTAGTCATTGAAGAAATAAGGTTTTTGGTACGAAAATGCTGGTGGTTCTGAAAATTCTGGATGGCCGTATCCAAAGAGTTATGGCTTAATATTCAAATGGGAAACAGTAACAAGTGGTGTCCCTCAGGGGTCCAATGCTATTTCATATCTTCATCAATGACAGTGGGATTGAGTGCACCCTCAGCAAGTTTGCTGATGACACGAAGTTGAGTGGTGCAGTTGATATGCTAGAGGGAAGAGATGCCACCCAGAGGGACCTTGGCAGGATGGAGGAGTGGGCCTGTGAGAACATCATGAAGTTCAACAAGGCCAAGTGCAAGGTCCTGGGGATGAATGAATTGAGACCAGCCCTGTTGAGAAGGACTTGGGGATCCTGGTGGATGAAAAACTGTACATGAGCTGTAAAAGTGCTCTTGCAGCCCAGAAAGCCAACCATATCCTGGGCTGCATCACAAGATGCGTAGCCAGCAGATTGAGGGAGGTGATTCTGCCCTTCTACTCCACTCTCATGAGACTCCACCTAGAGTACTGCGTCCAGCTCTGGGGTCCCCAGCACAAGAAAGATATGGATAAGATTGAGCGGGTACAGAGGAGAGTCATGAGAATTATCAGAGGACTGAGAGAACTGGGGTTAATTAGCTCCTTGTAGACCTTATTGTGGCCTTTAAATATATAAAGGGGGCTTATAAGAAAGAAGGAGAGGCTTTTTACTGTCGTCTGTAGTGAGAGGACAAGGGGCAACAGTGTTAAATTGAAAGAGGGTAGATTTAGATTGGACACAAGGCAGAAATATTTTTATGATGAGGGTGGTGGGATACTGGGATACATCCAGAGTAAGTTGTGTACCCTAACCACTGTCTAGCTGGATGGAAGCAGGGGACAACAGCCTCTTCCCACAGTTTCCCATTTGAGTTTCTGCAGAATAGCATTGACAAGTGTCTTCTGAGACAGTTTACTAGACTGGGCTCTGCAAGCAAGACAGGCAGGGATTCCAGAAGGTTTCCATACCTTGAAACTCAACATTGTAAAGACAAGCTCACCGTGGCATCTAAATTGCTCTCTGGGTCAAGCCAGAGGTTCCCATTTATACTTTCAGGTGCTAGTGACATTTGATGCTTTGGACATCCTGTTCCAACCACTTCATTGGTCCCTTTGAATGATTACTGAAACCCAAGATGAGCAAATTAAGTATCTTCCAGCTCATTTGCATCACATTTTCTTTAGTTATCAGAAAACACACATTTAAATCTATCACTTGGTGCCAGGCCAATTGCCATCATTTCCAATATCAAGAAACTGGGCAGTACACATCAGTCAGCTCACTGCAAATTGGCAATTAACATGATGGCTAGATAGGTTCACATGAACATAAAGTTATTAATTAAACAGCAGCTGTGTTAATCAAGATAGCAAAAGTAATTTGTTGGAATAAATATTTTATTAGTGTGTCCATCAATAAAGCAAAGAAGAGGTTTTAATTAATTCATTTATAAAAATATTCACACTATGGTGGCTGTAACTCTGTTTAAGGAGCTGGAAACAGGTCTCGTCTGCAGAAGGGTATATTCCCACTTTATCACTTCATGTTAATTGTACTGTAGATATCAGTTACCCAACTATAATTACCAGTATGTTAGTTACAAGCCAAACATTGTTGTCCGCCTCTGAACAGCAATACCTGACAATTGATGCTAAAAGGCTCTTTTTCCTCTGTTGCTTTATTCTTTCAGAAATGTGCATTCTCCCATTTAATTACAGAAAGATATTCTTGGAATATGATGGGTTATGATACCTCCTGGCATGATTAGAGACCTGATCTTTCTTTTTCCCAAAAAAAAGACCATAAAAATGAGAGAGGGTGAATATATTTTTTTATTTCTCCTGGTACTGATAACTAAACAGATGGGGGGAAATGGTATATTTTAAAAAAGTGTATGCCATAAACACAAAAGGTGGCAGTGATTTCTATCTGACTGAGGAATATTTATGACCTAATGCTAAGAAATATAAAGAAATGCTGAGGAGCAGAGAGAGGCTGCTGATTTTGTAAGAAGGTCATAGATTAGACAAAGTGTGTTTCAAACACTGAAAAGAGTGGGAGAAGATTTACTTTAAGAAGATCTGCTGAACGAGCAACAGGTAAGCTGTTAAAACTGTTAAAACAATCATACTTTTTTGGACGTAAGACCTCTTAGAGTATTTTTCCCTGTTGCTTTCTTCTTTGTGTCAGGCGGCTTATTACACATTAGAGTGGAAGTCTTTTTCTGTGCTTTATCCACCTGTCCAACATCTTAGACGTGTGTGAGAAATTTGCTGGAAGCCCTGGCAGATAGATGTTTTATATAATATGCATGGATACGGAGTACACATGTGCATATAAAGAAGAAATTGCGTTTATAAAAAATGAAGTTAATTTAGTACAGAATACTAAAGAAGAAAATAGAAAGAAATACACAACTGGGAAATGGTAAATAATTCTAAACATTTGATATTCCTTCACAAACATTTAACCCTCAAGCTCTACTACAATTCATTTGTATCAAGTTCATTATTTAGGCGGCAGTTTTACTCTTCAAAATACTTTAGTCATGTTTAGGGAAAAGAAACCAAGCCAAGTGACTTACACAGTCAAATTGCACGACGCGAATGGTGAACAGGAAATATTGTAAATAAACAGGTGACATTCCCCCACGAAAAGCTACGTGTTTTCTGATATTTGTGTGGTACTTAATGCAATAATTATTTAATCTATATGTAACATTCAGGTGGCACAGGCAATATACCTCAAGTACGATTGTTTTTTTGATCCCGTGGAAGCCTTTATATCATATTGCTTCAGTTGTCATGCCTGAAAGGTGCTCTAAACTGTGAAGTTCAGGGAAAAGTCATGCTTAGTCTGTCAAGGATTCTGTAAGCCAGAGCTGGCCCTGGAGGTGCAGGGCTGCAGAACCCCAAGATCTTCATTTTCATTAGTAGTGGGAGGCCGGACTCCTCTTCCCCACCGGGCCACCGGCCAGCCCCAACATGCCTTTAGGTCCCCTCCAGCTACAGGTACCGTGACACCAGGCACAGCAGGGTTCGGTAGCTCAGGCACAGCGTGGTCCTAGCCACTTCCAGAGAGCACCTCCTCCAGAGCTGGTTTGCATTTAGCTGGCTCAGAGCACCCGTACAACAAGGTGGTGTCCACCTGATAGAGACTGTGGCAATACCACCCCAGGAAACTGGATCCCAAAAAAAGCCAAGGAAGCTGCCAATACTGCAGTCTGCTCAGAGCGAGAGGAAAGCTGGATTAAACTCACTTTCCCGAAACACCAGTGAGGTGAATGCCCTGGAGAGGAAGCTCCGACAGGACTGTCAGCTGACTGTCAACTGACAGCTCCCATTCACGAGTAACTCAGCTTTAGTGTCCTGTAGCTTAATTCTCCATGGGGAAGATTAATACCTTGGAGGAGGATTAAGCTACAGTGAACTGAGGCCACCTTATTTCTGAATGGGAAAGGCCACACAGGGATTTAATGTATTTTATCTTATGTGCATTGATTTCACAGGTTTAGTTAATTCATCTTAACTTCCCTGAATTCCCTTGTGTGGACAAGCTTTTGTCTGTAAAGAGGCTCTTGGAGCTGCTTGTAAAGCTTCTCATGCAGTCCAACCAGAACGCAGGTTGGAATGATTTACGTGCCTCTGAAGGAGCTTATACCTGTCTAGATACTATTAAATTACCTCTTTTTCAAACGGTTGATCCGTGACACCCTTAGACGAACTACTTTAATTAGATTTTTTGAATGAACCTGAGAAAAAGGAGTTTTCTTAAAACTAATCTCTGGGTTATTTTAGAAATCTCTCATGAACAGTCTTTTCAAGGCTTTCAGAGAGCACGAATTTTGTACAGCTGCACAAACAACATTTTCTCAAGCATGGACATGTCTGGGCAGTGCAGTTTAATAGGTTTCCTTGCCCAGTGGGATTTTCTTCTTCTTTGGTGGTGGTCATAAGAAAACATTTTGTCTATATGGAAAGCAAATGAGAGGAGTTTCCGTTCCCTGATCCTAAAGATCTTGATCCCTTCCTCTCAGTGGCACAAGTGGCACAGGTCTGGATTAAGGAGGATGTTTTTGTGGGAGCTGCTGTTAAAATAATGGCATGATTTTGCTGGTGTTGTCCTTTGGGGAAATGAGTCTGCTCATTTCTTGAATAACTAATGTGATTTACTGATAGGCCCTTCTGATAAGGTGATTCCTGATGCTGATGAATCATAACCCAGCTTTACTGTTCAGCTACGTCATGACACTTCACATATCAAATTAAGCTTTTGCCAACCATTTCTTCACTGGGACAGTTTATGCAACACAAAGAGACATCTCTTGTGGATTCCATACAAACTTTAATATGACTTAATTCTATAGTCTAATAAATATTTCACCTTTTTAATATGTAATTAGGTGCTTAGGGGGCCCATGTTCATGTGGACAAAGTCATGTAAGAACAAGCAAAGGAATGTAAGTAATAGCTGAACATCAAGGTCCAAGTGTTTGGTGGACACCAAGTGTCCAAGGTCCAACTTAATAGTAGTGTTCATCGATACTGATCTCAGTGGGGCTAGGAAAAGATTTTAAAATATAATACAACAGGAACAAAAGAGAGATAGTCTCTTTAATTTAGCTGTTTGTGACCACTTGCACTGAAATTTACATCCGAATTCAGGAAATGGAAGCAAATCTTTTCTAAATATAGCAGTGATAGCTGTATTTATACAGCACTGTAATAAAAGCCTAATAAGTATTCGATGTGTTCTAATGATTGCTTTTTCTCCTCTCCTCTTTCATGCAGCTGATTGGATTTGTGTATGCCTGTTACGTGATCAGTATTTTCATGGAGGAAGAGGACAGCTGTAAGTACTGATACACACCTCTCCATCTCTGGAGCCACCGTACCTGGGGTGAGACTTAATCTTGCATTAACTACCAAGGCGAAGAACAAAGTTTGAAAAATAGCAGAGTCTGGCATTCATGTAAACAACCGATTTTGCTCAAACACATACTTATTTAGGTATTACCCCCTTATTTAGGTTTCAGAATTGTACTTAATAAACTTGTTCATAGGGATCTGTGAACCGCTTGCATGAGCTGGTCATACCGCTGAAAAACGTGTGATCTGTGCTGTGTGTATATATAAGTTTTTATGTATGTACATTTAAATTTGATTCAAATCTCCTGAAAGGATTTAGTCTGTTTTTCCAAATGACAGTTTTATCAGCAGTAAAGTTAATGCAGATGACAGGCCAAGCCATTTACAGTGTACAGTATCGCTCTGATCAAAAATTAGACCTGTTCAACACTCAACACTTACAAGTAACGAGATCATGCATCTGAAATGCTGACCCCGTGTTCTTAACCTGCTCTTATCAAGAAAGCCCTTTTATACATAACCATATTTTTGAAAAAGTTTGAAAAAGGTAACCACCTTTCAAAAAGTATTTATTGAAAGTCATTAAATGGGCATTGGAAAAATCTGAATATGTTGAACATTCTGGTAGGAAGCTGTGTAAAAAGAGACTGTGAGAATTGCCTGACAAGCTCAGCGTACCCACATGACTAGCAAAGGGATTGGTAAAAGAAGTACTGAGACTGGAATGGTATTGGATGAGCAAAGAGAAGCAAATACAAGAACAAGTCTATTTAAAAAAAGGGAGAATGTGTGATAATTTCAGTTACTTCCTCTCATATGTGAGGAATTAAGTAGTAAAATATCCACCTCTAGGAAAAGCAAAAAAAAAAGGAACAAATGCCAATACCATTTTATGGCTATGGGATAAATAATACACAATCAAATATTTATTCCTAAACTTTTATTCATGAATCTTAACATAGTTGTTTTGTTTATTCACAGAATAGCACCAGTGGGTGAAATAAATACACTAGAAAAAATTAATTCAGTTTGTAGGAAAACATTTGATAATATCTGGAAAATCTTATTGAAAACATAACTCAAGTAATTCATGTCTGTGATGGAAAAACATACTTTTTGATTGAAAACAGTGTGAAGGACCATAAACAAAATACTTTTCCATTGCTACAAACTGTACCATGTTCAGTTCTGCATCATAATGCAACAGACATTAATGTCAAATTTTAACACTGCCATTTAGGTTTCTAATAGGAAGAAAATATATCAAAGAGATTTTCAGGTAAAGCTGGGTGGGAAGGAGTCATAAGCGTGTTGTGCACATAGTGTACTGTGAAAAGGCGCGAGGAGCCTGCACAAAGACCGGTGCTGCAAAGGAGAAATGTGAACACTTAGAGATGCAACATGAAATGTAGGTCTTGAGGAAGAGGAAAAGCCCAGACAATGCTCCCTTGGAAATCCAGGAATTGCCAGTTAGTCAGGAATTGGTAATGCAGGGTAACAGCACAGGATAGTGCGGCAGCAAGACGGCCCTATAATTCTGGATGTATAAGCAGAGTCTTTGGTCAGTGGAATCCAGAGAAATCTGTCCTTTCTGTACATCTGTGGTGAGTCACGACGGTAGCTAGGGCTTCATACAGATATCTAGAAACTTCATTTGAGACAATTACTGACAAAATTCCTGGAACAGGGAGGCTTTATTAAATGATTAGGAAGGCCAGAAGACTGATAAGGAAGGCACAAACTATAGTGCCTTTAAAAGAGTAATAGTGTGTGTACATGCACAACCACATGCAAACACAGCTATATCTGTACCTGGGAAGACAGGCTCTTCATTTTTGACATAAGCATGCTATATTATTGTTGGGTTTGTTTAGTCCTTTACAGTATGCTTCACACACCCATGTAAAACATAAAATGCACGTGTGAAAGAAAGACAAAACTCCCACCAAAGAATACAACGTGTTCTTGGAAAATGCAGTCATCTGCGAAGGAGTGTATGCGGTTTACATTCAGGGCCTCACAAGAGGGTTGTTGCCAAGTTAATGGCCATGTTCACTTAGAAAATGTGCCTACTTCAGAAGAGTTGGGGCAGGGTCTGTGACTGCGAGCCTACCTTACTGCCTTTTGAGAGTTTCGTGTCATATGATACCAATGGAAATTTAAGTCACCGAGAATGGAGAACAGTTGACATATTTACTAACCAGTAAAACACACCAAGTGCCAAGGTGATCCAGTATGCAAAACCAACCCAGAACCCGTTCTCCATACAGGAATTGGGCATCTGCGTTTAATTTCTGCTTGTCTTCCAGAACTGCTGATGGCGATTTGGTGTTTTGTTACATACAATTGAAAATCATCTTACCCATCCTGGAAAGTATGCTGTAATTTATTTCTGTGTCCTTTGTTAGGAACAGGCAAGATTCCCATCTTTACTTCTACCTTTACATATAATCTTCTAGAATCCTGTGTGAAGAGATTTTTTTAGTTAGCGGAGAATGACTTCGGGCAGAAGGTGAGAGAGGTATGCTGGAAGTGGAGCAAAGAAACAGAATAGATGCAGCTAGGAGATTTTACAACCAATGGGGGAAATAACTTCTAGTGTGTTACTTCTTCCTGTTTCCTTTCAAAAAGCTGAAGGCAACTAAATAGCACTTTAGTATCTCACTTGGTGCTAATTTGTGTCTTAATACCCATTTGTGTTTTAGAGTCCTCTATGCTTATAGATAAATACATTGAAGACAAATGTTAAATCATTTATAGCAATCCCACGGATATGTTTTAAATGAAGAAACGCCTGTGTAAGGTACAGTGGGAAAATGTTTTAGTTAGGTAATTATCTGAGAAGAACAGGACTTATTCTGGAAAAATTCATGTGTTAACTTGCAGCATAAGGAACAAAAACTTATTTGAGAGAGAAGTACAGTGGTGCTTCAAAACAGGTTAAAAGTAGACAGTGATTACGTTAGGATAAAGGTCCACAAACCTGCAATGAAAGAGCTATTTTATGCACTTTATTATGATGCAGCAGATTCTTTTCTTAGGTAGATGCAGCTATTCTATCATATTTTTGCAGTAGTTTTCACAGAATAAATCCTCATCCATCTGAGAGTCAAAGCCTCCCTAATTAAATATACTCTGCAATATTCAGTGTATCAAGTTAACCCCAGTTCTTCGTCTGAAACCCATCAGGCAGACTTAAAAATTAATAATAGCTGCCTGTTTAGCCTCTGTGCAGTGCTTAAATGCATTTTGAGCCTGACATTTCAGCTGATGGACACTTTTCTGAACAGTAATAATGCTTGAGGAAACATTTATTTCCAGATATTGCTCACCTCACCTACGTTTCAGACAGTAGTTAACTTTTACTTAGAAGGAAGATGATAGCAGGTCAAAAGGAATGAAAAAGACATGTAAAAGCCACACTGCTGCAGTGGGGTTAATACCTTCCATCATTCATCCTAATGAAAAAGTCTATTTATATCTCTTCCCTTCATTTTTTCATTTCTTTCTTTGTAGATCTATCAATCTATATAAGCCCTTTTGAAGGAACAGAATATGTGAAATCTGTAATCATAAAAGCCTGTCACTATCCTGTTTGTGAATCATTTTCTCCTAAAAATGAACTCAGAAGCTTGTTGCTACCTTGTCAGAGGTAGTGAATGGTTTTAATAAAGCCGAGTCTGCAGACTAGGCAAAATGCATTGTTAAAATCATTATTAAATTTCTAAATAGTTTCTGGACTTTCTTTGAGAAACAGCTGATAGCAGTATTGTTGCTAAATACTAGTTCACAAACATGACATTGACAGGTATCAGAAGTGATAGTGCTGAACTGATTCACACTGAAGTGTGAATCTGTGGAGTGGAAGCTGAGTTGCATACAAATTGCATAAGGAAAAAAAAGTGAAATCAGAGGGGAAGATTTGCCAGAAACCTACAATTGTGATTTCAGCATTTATTATAAATCAATAATTATAAGCACCAAAAGGTCAATACGAGGAAGCTCAGGCCTCTTTTGTGCATGAGCGAAAACAAAGCAAAGGGCTTCCATTAACCATGAAGGAAAGCTTTATCCCATAAGTGAAACCACAAGAACAAATTTAATAAACAAAGAAATTTCTTTTTTTTTTGTCTCTTCCCTATACCAGTTGTATTCAGAGCTGAACTGTACTTTCAGAACAGAGAGGAAGATGGATCTGTTTTAAAAAAGGAAGAGTTTCCCCATACTGTGGTATCAATGGGAACCTCCATATGCTATCATTAGACAAATATTAAGTAAAGCAAGATACATTATTACCACTGTTGAAAAACTACTGCATTGCCTTATCTGACATATGGCATTACATTTATGTACAACATTGAGCACCTGTTGGCAGGAATTAAACAAGAAGGAAAGGATTATTTCTTCACATATTTCAAGCTACACAGTGGGTCCAGAAGTGACATAAATATGCTATTTTTTGCAAAAGGAATGAAGAACTTACAATAGCTTAGATTACAAGAGACCCATATATGTTTGTATCTGTGATTACCTTTATATATAAATATACAAGTTTCCTTAACTACGCAGTTTGGGGGAACGCACTACTAATATCTTTACATCAATTGTGATTTCCCATGTGGCTGAGTCCATTTACCTTCTAGAAAAGAGAATTTTTATCATAAAATTGTTAATATAAAAGACGACCAAGAAGGAGGATCCTGCGTTATCCTTCTGTTGGGCATTACAAGAATCAAACATCCCCAGACAATGACTCCCCTAAAATACCTCACCGAAAATGAGGCCTTGTGAAACTTTCCAAACCATAGCCAGCAGCACAGATCGTCACTGGGCTTTAGCACTTGCTGCTCTTACCTTTAGGCCATAATGACTTCAAATATCGAAACAAAATGTGTTGTTACTGACCAACGGATGAACATGCGTGACACAGACTTTTAAAATTATAAGAAGTTTTACTTCCTGCCACTGAAACAGCACTATAGCTGCCAGGCTGACAGCGTTCTCCTGGCCTTGGCATTTCTGTAAAATGGCAGTGACTATCAGTATTTTCGGAAGGCTTGAAAAGCAATTTACATCTTTCTGTTCATCTGGACAAGCAGCCCAAAACCCCAGAATTTTGATATACCAGTTTTGGTAAAGCAACAGAATCAGTTATTTTCACCAGGCATAGACTATACATATCACTATACATGGAATTGTAATGGATCCATAACCAAAATATATTCTGTAAGTGTTCATTCAACTCAACGATTTTCTAAAAATAAACAAGTGAGGACTCCCACAGAGATGAAGAGTTTAACATAGCTGTCCTCAAACGTGGTCTGTGACATCTGGAAAGCCAGAGAGCCCAGCTAAAGCCATAAAACATCTGGCTGATGATTGGTGGTTCCTGTTGCTCCTTGCACTGAGGTGCTGCTCACATTTCAAGGAGGCTGGTGTCAGGGAGTGACTCGTTCCCCACTGGCAGCTGCTCTCATTGCCTTGCAGATACCCACCACGAACCAAAGGAGAGGTTGAAGTGTAACCAGAAATAGCACCAGGAATATCCAGGAGGCTCCCTCCAGCTGTGGCCCAGGAAAATCCCAACAAACATTCAATAGAGACAAATATCAAGATCCAGTTTCTGTAGATTTCAGAAGTGTGTCCATCTGGAGCTTGTTGATTAGATGCAGACTCAGCTATTTACTATCCTACTTATACCTGACTCCACTTTCTCCCACACTGGCTGTTATTCTAACAACATTGTGTGGTTTTACAGTCCCGTTGGTATCCTCCTATTTATCATTAGGCTTAATGTGTGGATTAACTGAAAATGCATGCTCACTTCTACGCTAAACAAACAAAATTAATTTTGAAGTATTTAATGAAGGAAGAAATACAGCACGGATGTTATATGATTTAAGTTACCACTACATACTATTTCAATTTAATTTGTTTTTTTTTTACATTAAGTTACCATATATTGCCTGCTTGTTCTCATTCCTATGGAAACATGTGCATAGATATAATGCACGCAACCAAGCGTAAATCTTCTCAGGTGGTGTATAATAAAAGCAGTTATGCAATATAAATACTAAATACTATGAGAAATCTTGATCCTAGATAAGGCAATGGCAAAAAAAAATGCAGCGAAGGCATGATTCTCCCTGCATTTTTTCTACTTAAAAACTATAGATGAGTAATCCCCCACAGAAAAACAACTCAAAAAAAAATAGACCCGTGCCACCCTCTGCTTTTACAATCCACTAGCAAAATGTACAAAATATTCTTCGTTTCCAGCTGTAATCTCCATGGACTGTTACAGAACACCTTGTTCTAGCTGAGAGATTGTCTTTAAATAATAGATAGTGCTCAGCATATGAAAAGGGAAGTCTTGGCTGTGGAATATTCCTAGCAGCAGCAGAAGTTCTATGTCTGGAAGTACCACATTTAATGTGAAATGCAACATGTAAGATTTATCCAGATAAGGTGCAGACAAAGTGTGAGAAAATGGCATCACCTAAATGTCAGGTAAACTAATTCCAGTTTTTCATTGATGAAGCATAGCTTACTATAAGGTGTGAGTCAAACAACTGGAAGAAATCCCCCTTGAGTTTCTATACCACTTGAGTAAAATATTTTAATCAATCTTCAGTAAAGAACTCATTTCTTACTGTAGGGTTCCCTCTAATTTCCTCTTCCTGCACCAAGTTTAATTATGACTTTAAACTTGGACTAACTTTCCTGGCAATAGGTACGAAGATAATAGCCAAGACGCCATTTCCATGCAAACCAGCAGCTCATTTATTTTTCGTTAAGGAAAAGGATAAATCACTCAGATCATAAGAGTCTTCCAGTGCCTTCCCACAGTTCCTCCCATAAGCACAAGACAGAATTTTTTTCCTGAAATTCAGAAGGAAACAACCACCTCAATCACTGTAGTGCAAATAATTATTATTGGATATTCCCCAGAGTATCAGTAGGTGGTAGCAGTAGTGGTGAACATATGGTACGGCTTTGAAACGTTCCTATGTGAGTGAGAGAAACCCAAGTACCCAGAGCCAGCTGCCTGCCGCTACAGATAGCTCAGTAGATGATATGTACTCACCTCTGTGTCATACATTGATGTGATACTTGATCATTTCAATGAAATTGGAGTTGTCTAGTCATTATTTTTTGTACAAAGTTAAAGAGAGTTCTGGAGTGTAAAATTCAATACTTTTTTACGATCTCTTTTATACCAATGAATTGTGTGACCTTTCAGATACCAAAAGGTACAGAGTTGCAATCACTAGCTTGCATCCACAATTTTGGATTCTGCCTGTAGAAATACACACATATATATAATGATTTAAATGGGATTTCAGGAGTACAGGTGAAGCATTTAGAAATAGCTGTTTGGAAAGCAAAATGTTTTTTATGTATTATTTGCAGAAATTACTAACACATTTCTCTAAGTGGAGTTCCAAGTGTAGGTATATACAGACTCCCTTAGCTTTGAATTGATTTCCAGACTGATTACTAGAAAGGAGAGTTTTAAAGGTTAGTTCACTAATACATCTTAAATTTCTTTTTTGCAAATATAATCCATGTTTAGCATTTCTGCCATTGGTTCTGAATATCATATGCCATATCTCATATATATGTATATACATAAAAGACAATTAACTTCAAATAGGAATATCATTGTAATCATATAAGTTTCCTTAAACTGGGGATCATACCTTTGTTTAAGATTTTTTGGTTTACTACTGTAACAAATAATATTCTTATTTAAATGGAAACATTATTCTGATTAGAGGGGATATATGGTTTATTGAGAGTTCCTTGACATTCCTTAGGTCCATGCATTGCTTCTCTACTCCCAAATACTCAGTATGCCCTTTTTTAAACTAGCTGATTTGATTCAAGCTTCTACTTAGCTAATTTAATATTGATTTTGTTTTAGTCTCCACCTTCCACCTCCTTGGCCTTTCTGTTTAAATTAAATCTGCTTTTAAATGGATGCTATCCCAACCCCCAGTTGCCAGCACCTTAGCCTTTTCACTTTAATTGCATCTATTGTTAAATCAATCTTACTCCAGCATCCAGCATCCCTCTCCTGAGCTTTCCACTTGACATCACATACAGGCCTAAGTGGTGCCCGTTCCTGTCCCTACCTTTCACCCAGCTTCTCTATTAAAATGAAACCTCTGTACAAATCCATTTTCCACTTCCACTACCAATCTTCTTACTTCTTCATTTCTAAATGGCAACAGCTTTGTGTCTGTTTTAATTTGTGGAGCTTGAAAGGAAACTTTTCAGACTCCCACTCTTCTGTGCAAATGCCGTCTCCCCCGAATTTTAACTTTCACGCAGACGGGTTATCCTAATTTCTGGGCCTTATCTTAAGTAATATCATTTCATCGTTATTGTTGCTTGAGTGATAATTTCCCAGTTAGCACATCACCCCGAAGAGCTCTGTCTTGTCATAACTGCTGCTATGCGTGTGGGACGCATAAGCCTGGAGCAAGAGGTGCATCCATGTGATGAGGCAGTGTACTGAGCCAAGGAGAGTACACAATTAATCAGGCTCTGCACAAGGTCATAAATTATCTTGGTTATATGCTGATAAGGAATCTGGTGATTCAGTGAGCCGAACACTTACAATTGAGATAAATATTCCCACGGCTTCCCGTTATATGTATCTCAACATGTTTGACACACTCAACAGACTTGTGGATGAACTAGGTGGCCAGAGTTCTCAATGCCTTTTCTTTTATGCCCATGTCTGGTCTGAGATACTGACAGGGGGGTTTCATTTTAGAAGAAAGAAACGGCCTTTTCCTTACAGACAGTAACCTCAAAAATGAAAAAAGATGTATGCAGACCAGCTGAGCTGAAAGGCTGACACTGAATTTTCCTGAAGCTGAGGTTTATTCACAATTCCTTTCTAACAATACTAAGCTTTGAAATACAGCACTAAAAAAGCCAAAGCTGGGGGTTTTTTTGTTTGTTTTAAGGGAGTATCCATGATAAAAGTCATACAATATGGGTCCCATTGTATGTAATGTACCCCAGTGTATGTAATCATACGTTGTAGCTTAAAGACTACTCAAACTACTTTGCAAAGCAGCTACTGTATAAATTAAAAAGGAGATGTCGAACCAGCACAAATTAGTGAAGTACATTGAACCAAGCCATAAATTTCAGGTCACAGTCAGGTAATTTTGGAAGATCATTTTGTTTGGTAATACATACTTTCTCAAAATGTGGCAAAATCAAACAACTCAAATAAGAAATAACTATCTATTTCCCATCTTCGAAAATCTCAGTTCTAAATCTCATAAATCTAAAGGTAACCAGCGTGTTCTACCAAGAAAAGTTGTCAATTTTGTTTGGAAAAGGAAGGATAGATTACTGATAAAATCCAAGCAAGAGAAATACCAGTGCAAACAGAGAATCGCAAAGTTTTCTTAGGATAACCACAGTCAAAGAACAAGAGAAAGGAGAAGATATTCAAATACCAAAAATAATGTAAGGGGGTTTTTGCTAAGCTATTTTCTTCATCCTGTTGAATTTTTACTGTAACCTGTTCTTTAGTTCTCTTTACTGTATCTCTGATGTCATCACACCTTCAGTCCTTCATAAAATAACCTTTTAAATTCCACCTTTTTGTAAACCTGGACTTGTTGTCTGTATGTTGTATGTTTCATATTTTCTAGTTGTACTATTTTCTAGTTGTATGGCGGTAACATGGTGACAAAGGATGACGAGAAGGCTAAGGTTCTTAATGCCTTCTTTGCCTCAGTCTTTAGTAGTAGAGTCAGTTGTTCGCTGAGTACCCAGACCCCTGAGCTAGTAGGTAGTGGCGGGGAGCAGAATGAAGCCCCTGGAATCCAAAGGGAGATGGTGAGGGATCTGCTGCAACACCTGGACGTACACAAGTCTATGGGGCTGGATGGGATCCAGCCAAGCATACTGAGGGAGCTGGCAGAAGTGCTCACCAAGCCACTTTCCATCATTTACCAGCAGTCCTGGCAAACTGCAGAGGTCCCAGTTGACTGACGTCTAGCAAATGTGACACCCATCCACAAGAAGGCCCGGAAGGATGATCTAGGGAACTACAGGCCTGTCAGCCTGACCTTGGTGCCTGGGAAGGTCATGGAACAAATCATCCTGAGTGCCATTATGCAACACATGAAGGACAACCAGGCGATCAGGCCCAGTCAGCACGGGTTCATGAAAGGCAGGTCCTGTTTGACAAACCTGATCTCCTTCTCTGACAAAATTACCCACTTGGTGGATGAGGGAAAAGCTGTGGGTGTTGTTTACCTGGACTTTAGTAAGGCCTTTGATACAGTTTCCCAGAGCATCTTCCTGGAGAAACTGGCTGCCCATGGCTTGGACAGGAGTACTCTTTGCTGGGTTAAAAACTGTCTGGATGATGGAGCCCAGAGAGCGGTGGTGAATCGATTTAAATCCAGTTGGCGGCCGGTCATGAGTGGTGTTCCCCACGGCTCAGTATTCGGGCCAGGTCTCTTTGATATCTTTATCAATGATCTGGAGGAGGGGATTGAGTGCACCCTCAGTAAGTTTGCAAACGACACTAAATTGGGTGGGACTGTTGACCTGCTTGAGGGTAGGAAGGCATTGCAGAGGGATCTGGACAGGCTGCATCGATGGGTTGAGGCCAATGGTGTGAGATTTAACAAGGCCAAGTGCCAGGTCCTGCACTTGGGTCAAAACAACCCCATGCAGCGCTACAGGCTTGAGGAGGAGTGGCTGGAGAGCTGCCTGGCAGAAAAAGACCTGGGGGTGTTGGTCGACTGCCACCTGAATCTGAGCCAGCAGTGTGCCCAGGTGGCCAAGAAGGCCAACAGCATCCTGGCCTGTATCAGGAGCAGTGTGGTGAGTAGGAAGAGATCGTCCCCCTGTACTCAGCACTGGTGACACAAAAGACATTGAGGTGCTGGAACGGGTCCAGAGAAGGGCAACGAAGCTGGTGAGGGGTCTGGAGAATATGTATTATGAGGAGCGGCTGAGGGGACTGGGGTAATTCAGCCTGGAGAAAAGGAGGCTCAGGGGAGACCTTATCACTCTCTGCAACTTCCTGAAAGGAGGTTGTAGCGAAGTGGGGATGGGTCTCTTCTCCCAAGTAATGGGTGATTGGACAAGAGGAAGCAGCCTCAAGTTGTGCCAGGGGAGGTTTAGACTGGATATTAGGAAAAAATTTTGACACTGAAAGGGTTATTAAACATTGGAACAGGCTGCCCAGGGAAGTGGTTGAGGTACTGTCCCTGGATGTATGTAAAAGACAGGTAGACATAGTGCTTAGAGATATGGTTTAGTGATGGTTTTTGTCAGAGTTAGATTGACAGTTGGACTAGATGATCTGAAAGGTCCTTTCCAACCTATGCAATTCTATGATTCTATGATTCTATTTCAATAGTTCTAATGATTTCAGGATATAAAAGAAGCAAGATTTATAGCAAGAGCTGTTATCTTACTAAATCTGGTGATATAGTTGATATGATTTTCCAGCTGGGCCAGCTGGTCAAATAAAATATATTACCACTTCTTAAAAAACCTATTTTTTGAAAAGTCTACATTATATTTATTATCTTTAGTCTGTGTTGATGATGTGCTTTATTATATATATATCATAACAAGTCTCTCTCCTACCAGTGCTGTGTGATCTGAGTCATAGCTGGACTCACTTTAAACTTCATTTGACATCTTTTGCCTTGAATCAGTAAATATACAGTTGGTTTTGTTGGCAGAAATTTAATCTCGGTACGTCTGTGTTTTTCTGAATATTACAGAGTAGGTGCAGCAAAACCAAGTAATGCCATGTGACTCTCACAATTTATGTGATGACTCTTATTCCCTGGCATTGATTTCTACTCATTTTCTTTTCCTCCTTAATCATGACAACGTGTTATTTTGGAGGGCTGAAATTTGAGAGTTACAAGGTTTTCATAAAAGTGGATTTTTTACTTCATATTTCTTCAGGGAGAGGATATTTTATTGATGAGGTCAGTATTGCATTATCTTTCTTTATCATTAGCAGATTGATTCACTGGTGGCTTCAAAATGAGTATTAATCCTGATAGAGATTCTATTCCCCTTTTGCACATTCATCTTTCTCCTAATATAAAATGATACCGACTTTCTAAGAATGAGAAAACCATTTTCCTAGCCATCATGTTTGCTGACCCACGTGATACTTCTTTTTTCGCTCCATCATATATGAGAAAACCACTGGCCATTTTAAGCTGCAATTTTGTAATGCTCTACCTTCTTAGCTCTATTTTCAAATCTGAGAATGTAGTCATACTATATTTTGGGATTCTGAGGTGCTAATTTGAGTGGGTGACAGAGACGGTAATACCAAAAAGAAATATTAAGAGATCAGTAAGACAACTTGAAGGTGAAGATAGAGCAGGACAAAAGCAATAACAGTATGAGATGCAGTAAGTTTCCTCATTTGCAGAAAAGGACTCAGAGACAAATGGGTGCTCATTGCTGCACTGGGATGTGATAGTGGATGACCAGATATTCTGGGTCAGACTGAGGGCACCATAGAAGGACTTGATAGTGCATTTACTTGGGCTAGAGAAGGCCGGCATGACATTGATCAACAGAAGGGTTATTTTGCTGGCTTCCCCATCTTGAAAAACTAAAGGCAAGAACAAAGAGAAGATAAGAGCTTGATGGTTTGTGCTCATCCAGGGAGAAAAAAGATTGAAAGGAGATCAAGAATCTGGAGACCACAGAAGGAGTTTATCCACTTCTGTTTCTGATCTGTAGACTTGAATTCAGAGAAGGCACTGTAGGACCACGAGCTTACCTGCTGGTTAGTCGAAGAGGGAGAACGTGAGCTTTTCTGCTGGGATGAGGAGAGGCAGGCCCCAGGAGCACTGGAGGCAGTGTTGCCTCTTTAGCAGAGGAAAAAAAGGCAGTTTTAAAGAGGCTGAAACCCTGGAAGATGTGTGGCTTTCTACGCCTTGGGGTCTGCCTCCTCAAGGATTGAGGCACATCACCACTAAGCACAGTGCGGCTGTGAGCAGGAGTTGTATAGGAGGGAATGCATACAATGCCCCACACTAAGGAGCAAATGAGATGTGGTGTAGGAGGATTTCTACACAGGATGTCACTGATGGTCATGGGGGCAAAGGCAGGATGATAAATAAGAAGGAGGATGAGGAAATGGAAATTGCCTCATCTGAAGTGGAAAACAACATTACAAAGTGTTAATGTGCTTGTTATCATAAAGTAGAAAATATCACCACATCAGTGTTCTGGAAAAACTGATACCTGACATCTCAGGCTACTGGAATGTACATTTGATGTGTGTATCTACATTTTGATGTGTGTATCAAGTGCAAGATGGTAAAGATGGTAGTTCTGTACCTGGATCACAGCAAAGTCAGCTACTAATAAAGGAAGGAAGGGTCAGGGAAGAAGAAGACTCTCCTGACTGACAGCAAAAGGTCTTAACAGGCAGAGATGTTAAGCAGATTTAAAAGCAAAGATTTGAAAATAAGGGTATAAAGAAAAGACAAGAAAAATTGCAACATGGGCTGAATGTGAGAGAGCTTCAATCAGCCAGAGCTTTGAAGTAGGTGCGCACACTCCCAAAGAAAACCACAACACAAAACTCAAAAAACACAGGATTAATTGGATTATAAACTAGCACACTTCTTAAATGGAAAACTCGAAGTTACTAGGTCATACAAAATGGAAATGAGAGGCATTTCCTCCCTTGTTTTCTGGGTCCATGTGGTTGGAGAACCATGTGTCCCATTTGAGTCTCAGCCAAGTCTCTGGTGTCTTGCATTGCAGCAGACTCTGCACAGCCTCCCCGGTTCTTAGCAGTGCCTTCTCTCCATCCTCTCTAGGACCTGCCCGATTTGCTGTTCCCCTCCACAGCCTCAGCTTGAGGACCAGGCTGGCAGCCCCTTGCCTCTTCGGCTCATGTCCTGGGCTGTGGCATGCACACAGACACGCTCTCCTCAACATCCTTGGCTCATTCCTGTTCACTCTCCTCAAGACAAGTAAAGATACAAACACATGAAGCAAATCTCCTGTCACGGAGGTTGATAGCAGCAAAGTTCAGTAACAGCCTTCCGTCCCTAGGAAGGTGGGAACAAAAATCTAGAATCATTCAATGATAAAAAGGGTCCCTCTGGTCCTATGACTTACTTTTAAAAATAATGTTAATATTCTTCTGGTTTGAATAGATGAAGTGAACTTTGTTCTATGCATAGAAATCCTTTCCTCCAAATGCCACAAGTGCTCTGAAAGGCATGGCTTTATGTCATGTATTTGATCTTGTAAATACTTTGCTCTAGGAAGTTTATCTTTAATTATTCAATAGAGTTGAACAGGGTCTGCATTATATAAGGGGACATTTATTTCACACACTACAGCATCTGTGACTTGTAGTTAAGCTTAGAAACAGCAGTTGTGATATTCTTGGATAGGTAATAACCAGGCAGATATAGATACTTAAGCATTGTCTCAAAAATAAATAATTGGATCATACTGACAAACAACTGAAGCAAAAATAAAATAGTATGGATAGGAAGAACAACAGGCCAGAAGCAGAGTCCTGTGGAACTCAACTGATAGGGAAAAAAAAAAAACAACTTGAAGGAACAAAAACACTAACTTGTGACTTAGCAATGAACTGTAAGTGGCATAGATCAATTCCAGTCAATCCTAGCATTTGCACTGAACATTTTTAAAAGTTTATGGCATCAAACTCAGCAGTAATATAAAGTAATATAAAGCAGTAATAAAAAGGCACACTAATAAATAACTAATAATATTAATAACTAATAACTAATAAATAACTAATAAATAACAAGGTCATGTGTTTGGAGCTGCGTCAGCCTTCTGTATGACAGTCTGGACTCTTGACTACTTGAGCTGCCATTTTAGTGGCTTGACTGAGTATGTGTTGTGACAAGTCAGCGGCATTGCTTCTCTCTTGGTATTATGTGAATGTAATTGATAGGTGTCGTTTCTGGGCATTTAATATCTTTTATGCATGGGTTAATTTTCCTTTGCTAGCTTAATTTGTACATAGGCGGTATAGTAACTTTAATGGTAAGAAAAAGAGTGAATCCCAGAGCATCCTGCACCGAAACAGATTAGATCAGAAAGGGTGCCAGAGAGGGCAAAATCAGTAATTAGTGAAAACAAATGAGCTAAGATTTTTGTCACTTTTAATTTTCTTACTGTGTAAAAATTATGTAGGAAATTGTAATTGGAATTGTTTGCAATTTACTTTGGTTATAGGGAGAAAGAAGACTACCCTGCACTATGTTTGAAATCTTATGCTAGAACTAGCAATAACACCTTTAAACACAAGCCTTGGAAAAAAGCTTTCTTTTTTTGAAGTGTTTTTAAATACAACTTCCATATGCTTCTTTCCATAAATAAGTAATTAATCATTTAGTTTTTAGTCATTAGACAAGTATTTTAGCCATCAATACAAAAATTAACAAAAAAATATTAGCATTATTACTAAAATGTTGGCATTTTCATTAAAATGAGGAACAGAAAAATATAGGAAGAAAACGTATCATCAGAAATATTTTGTTCAGACAGCGTTGCTGATGAATAACATAAGTTATAGCCAACCATGCTCAGATGTACAGGATAGTTGATGCCCAGCATGATTCACTTTGCCAAAAAGTTAAGGCTCTGATAAGTATTTAGAGAGAGTACAATACAACATTTTAAACCAAAATGGAAAACTATTCCTCATCAACTTACACTTCACATAGGCGTTTGCAGATAGCACAATATCATGAAAAATGGATGTTTGCTGAAACCTAAAGGAAAGAATTCCTACATATTTGCAACTTAAAGTACATTCTTTTCTGATACAAGATTAGTGATAATAAATTTGTTATAGCTATTTTTTCTTGTAGACCTTATGTGTAATGACCGTACTCTTCTAGGGACTTTTACCATATAGTGGCCAGGAGCCCTTAATGACTTGGAAGTGATTGGGAAATACTTACTGTAAGGGGAAAATAAAACATAATCAGGCAGCCTGTCATTTAACTTCAGTAATGGGATGGGATGGGGTGGCTGTAAATAGCTTTCAAAGTCTTGGCACACAGAATATTTTGGAGGGGTACTTTCAGATTTGGAATGACTGAGGGGGTCTGGGTTAAGAAGGTTTGAACCATCTTCACTTTCTAATATCTTCTACCTTCCTCATACTTCCTTCATCTTACTGGCCAGTCCTATCCTTGGAGAATAAAAAAAATCTCTGAATATCCTATATTGATATCTTGGATGTCACAACACTAATAAAATGAGGAGAAAGTTCAGTAAAAAAGATCATAGTTACAATTTCCATACGAGTGCCCTTTCTAAGGCAACTTGTGAGAAGATGCTTCTTCCCGTGCAGTCCTGCAGAGGTGTGGTACTTACGTGTTATGATGTAGGGCAGTTTTTAAAATGACAATCTATCTCACCGGGTGAAGACTAAGAAGAAAATCTGGCACAAAATCATAATAATTACTGTGGAACCTTGAATTATTCCCCTTCTAGCTTAGAGTAATAAAAGGTTGTCGCTTAGTAATTTTCTACCACTTTATCCTGTTTTAACCTGATTACCGTCTGCTAGTACTTCATAGAGACAGAGCAGCAATCACAGTGCCACGTATGATTACTGATGTCTCTTCTTCTCCCTTTCTTAATTATCTTGCACACATTTTCCGTCCTTTAGTCCGCTACATAAATGAGAATCTATTCCTGGGATCCTGGAAAGGAATGTGTGATTCTTCTGCTATGTGACAAGGCTGAGGTGCTCAGACTTAGTATGAAGAGGGAAAAATGGGTAGTATTGGCTCCAGACAGAGAGCTGGGTCAGTCTGGCTGGTTCAGTGAAGGGTGTAAAGACAGTGTGTCTCTTGAGAATGGAAGGCAACTGAAAATGCAGACAGACTAGAAAAAAAAACATGCTTATCTAGAAAGTTTATATAAGCCACAAGTGCAAACATTGGAAAGTCCAAAGTTTGGACTTTGAGTATCTAGCACTGATTTATCATCAATCCCCACTTTTGCTTCCTCTTTCTTGTTGACTTTGGCTCCTTTTCTTACCACTTGTCACTTACATGACCTGGTTACACCCTCCCCAGTTACACACCTTTTCTTAATGAATGTAATTGCATTAATATATTGCCATTCAAAAAAATCTAAGCACAAGGGAAATAATTCAATGCAAAATAGTGTTTGGAACCCCATAGGTTAATAAAATCTTCTGTACATAAAAACACATGTTTGAGCAGCTGCTAGCCTGCCCCTCTCTTGGAAAGGGGACAGCTGGAAGTGCCAGCCATTCCAGCTGTCAGTTTTGGGGCTTACTCTCATTTATAAAAAGGGGAGGCAAGCATCAATAAGATCTAAGGTATTCCAGGCCAAAAGGCTGCAGGATTTACTAAGAATCGTACTATCTGCATATCACTGCTCTCTTCGTGCGCTACACCTCCAGACGTGCTTAAAATTTGCCAACTTTGAAAGGAGAAATTAGTAATATACCAATGGGCTGACAAGCTCTGGCAGCTGTTTGCACAGGGCCTGCCAGCAGGTTAGTGGGATGTTGCCAGAGAAGCTGAATTCCAGATGAGAGGGTGGGAAAGGAGAAAGGATTTTTTCAGAGCCCTGATTCTTCTGCGCTAACTTCAAAGGAAAGCAAATTTTAACTGACATATGGGCGAATGCGCGGGATTAATAGTAGTAAGGCAAACCTAAATGTCATCTGCCTAGAAAAGAATAACCCTCAAAATTACTGATGACAGTGGATGCACTTTCTTCAGCCAGCAGCGTATTGCACTTTTCTCACTCAGGCAGATTATGACAACTGTTCCTCTGATATGGCCCGTGAGTGAATGAACATCATTTTAATGGACTGCCCGCAGTGGACAGCCAGCACAGATTTGCACTTCCAAGCCCAGCAGGTAGTGAGCTCTAAAGGAACATTTCACACTGGCCATTAAGCATCCAGCATGACCACAAAACTGAGGTGACACAAGGAGAGAGCAATTCCCCGGGAATATGGATCGTGCTTTGCAGCCAGCTGCAGATAAAATAGCCAGCTTCTGCTGTATCCCGCTATTATCTGTGGGGTGCTAAAAAATCCTCTCCCTAGGATTTTAAGTTTCTCTCTGCATGACTGTAGTTAATGACTGGACTCTGTGGGGTGCCCCTTGTTTAGTGACTGAATATCCCTACTGCTAACAAGTTGTGTTTTGTGGGGTTTTGTATGGGTTTTGTTGTTTTTTTTTAATTTAATGCATAGAATTATAGAACTGTATAGAAATTTTTTTGTTGTTGTTCCAAGCATATGCAACTTTCTGAAGTTAATTATTGTAGTCCTATGAATCTATGGTAGAAATTATCCATAATCCATGAACCAGGCCAGAAGTAAACAAAATCAATTATGCGATATCATCCTTAAACTGTTTTCCCCTTGGGAAACCTATACAGATGTTTCTGCTGCTTACTTTTGGCCAAGAGGGAAGTATGCATCCTAAAACTTTAGTCAATGTAAAGTTTTAAAGTCTTTTATCAAAATTGGATGTCTAAGATGTCTGTTTGAAGTGAAATATACATAGTAATATCTTTGTACAGAATGAAAATAAAAATTCAAATGTCTATATTTAATGGTCATTTGAGGTCTTAGTCCTGGGAGTGTACTAGACACAACTGGTGAAAATACCAGGTAAAATCAGACTGAATTTTTAAAATTAAAAGTAACATAATTCAAATAGCTGATGATGAATCTTCATATTAAAGAACTATCAGCCATAAAATCGAGTGCATAACGAAAAATGGCACATACCATTGTGTGTGAGAGAGCAGCTTCTTGCCTTGAGAATTAGCACATGAATCACATGAATTTTAAGTCAAACTTCAACTTTAATACTGTATAACATGTCTTGGACTGCAAAAGAGAAAGCCTCAGCTAAACAGGATTGAGCAGCTCATCTCAAAACTTGTTGGATGGTGCTATTAAAAATATTTTCTTTGTCAGACAAAGACATGTCTATGCTGTCAATCATTAACACATATTGACTTCATTTCTTTCTCCAAAAGATTTGTTGGTAGAAGATCTAGTTACTTTAAATTCTCTCACTGCTTAAAGTTGCAGATGATGCTTTTGATTGCTAAGAGGAATGATGTGTGCTTCTGAAGTGTTGCATTATCTCAAAAACATACTTTCTAACTCTTTCTATCATGTGTCCACAGTAAAAAAGAATAAACCCCTTCAGAGAGCAGGGAAAACTAAAATATGTAACCACAAAAACAAATTATACCACTATGGACACAATTTTTTCCAAAAAAATGAATCAGTAACTATGGCTTACATTAGACACTTAGGTATTTGAAAAATCAGTTTTTACAAAAATATATCTGCAAATATGTCTCTTTGTAAGGGTTCGGTCCCATTAGTGCTTAAGTCTGTTGTGATGTAAGCTATTTTATTTAGTGACAGCATTCTGAAGGAGAGCTGCAACATGAAAGAAATAAAGAGGAGGTGCAGATAGGCTAGGGCTGGTGCTAGGGCTGGGCTAGCTCTTCAGCATTATGTCCCGCTCAGACAATTTTAAGGAAAAAGTCTTGCGGCTAAGGCAATGCTGTGTGATTGAAGTACATCACGTTCAGTTTTCAGCTAAGCTACCCCTTTCCTGGACTGAAGAGAAGAGGCAACAAAAATCAACAGGAGCATTTCCACAGATTTCAGAGGGTATTTCATCAGTCCTTCAATCTCTAAGCCTCACTTCCCCATCCCCTCATCCTGGATACGCACTCTTGCTTTCTTTGTTTATCTAGGGCATACATTGCTTGGGAGGGGGCTGTTTCTTATTACGCACTTATACAGCGATTAACACAGTGAGGATCTAAATTCTGCTTAGGGCTGTTGATATATGCATTATATATAAACAAATAAAGGCAGTTGCTTTCCATGTGACCAAAGAATACTAATGTGCTCAGAATTTGTCCGCTCTGCACGAGTCTGCAAAAAGCCCTTCTGAATCAACAGAAATATAACCATCTCCACCAACCTGCTTTTAGATTTCTAGGATAGCTTGGACATGTGGTTTCTTGAAGCTGCTTAAAGTCTTACCAAAAATAACAAGATACAAGACTCAGACTAAAATGTCAGAGTTTAAAATCATTATGACCATAGAAAGAACTAAAAACTTCTCAAGGGCAGGTATCCCCACAGGATTTCTGACATAGAAATCTTGAGAGAAAGTGGAAGGGCTCTGAAAAGGCTTCCTGGCCCCACAAGTTAATTCAGAGAAGAATCTGCTTTTTTTTTAAATTAAATTCTCACCTGTTGATGCTCAACTCAGCTGACACACCGTTGGTTTTCCTTGCTGTGTTTCGTTCCTGCCAGTCCATTGATTTGTAAAAGTTTAGGTGAAATTAGGTTCACAAGCAAAATTGTTTCCACTGCCTACATTTCTAAAAAAAACAGGGAGTTGAAAGTGAATTATGAAATAGATGCTGAGATAGCCCTAAAGAGGAGCAGCTACATCACCCCACAGTGGTTTCTGTTTACGTACTCTGCCGGTCTGTGAATGCTCCTTTGCGCGCACACTGGCAGGAGTGCGCACACATGTCTGCCCAGCCAACGGGTAGCCTGTCTTGCCAGGCACAGGTTTAAATGCAGCCCAAGGAAGACAGAGCCTTCCGTAAGCAGCTTCCACAGCATTTTTACCTACTTGTTTATTTCTAGTATGGGAACCTGTGCACGCGCTTACTATTTTACTTTTTTTTTTTTTTTAACATAATTTGTCCCTATTTCTTTTTCAGTTGACATACTTTCATGTCCATTTGTTCATTTCTGGAACTGTTGTATTTTCAGTTGATTTCATAGGCGGACTTGACACATACTCCTACCGACAGCCCCCCCAGGAACATGTTGAGTTAAAGCCTGTAAAGCCTGTAGGTAAGGTTCTGGTCCTACGGACCGCATTAATCCTTCTAACCGGACTGAAAGCTAACCTTCTCCTGAAATAATTTTGGCATCAGGTTACTAATAATTTAATTATATTTTAATTCGAACTTAATTAAAAATTAATCTGCATAAAACACGCGAGTGAGGACACTTTGTCATTGATGACATATCCACTAGAGCAAGGATTAGTAGATATCACCATGTCTGTCGTGTCGTGCCTCGGCTTAACGCCAGGAGAGGCTCTCAGTGAAGGATGGAATTGCTTCCCTGCTGACTTTTTAGCAAAAAAAGAGCTGCTTTATGGCTGCTGCTGCTGCATAAACCGTAATGAGATTAACCCATTTATGGAAAAGCAAAAGCTTTTACATTCGTCTAGCTACTGAAAGAAAAATGTTTGCTGAAAAACTGCTAGTCAGCTTAAAATCTATCTATCTGCAGAGTTTCACTGGAAGTTCATTATCCCTCTGTCATCGCTTATTTGCTCCCGCCATGAAAATCACATGTTTTCATAGACTCTCCCTACTCTGTTACCCAATGAATAATTTTGGATGCATATCTATTAATTTCATTTGGAATAAATTAAGATATGGGGAGACATTACTAGTACATATATTTTGGCAGAAGCTCAGGTAACTTCAAATAGATGATATTTCAAAATATTAGTGGTAAACCAGAAGATATTCATTTGGAAATTCTTCTTAGATGCTTGAAAGTTGTTGCCCTGTTGCTTTCTGTCTTTAAATTTACCTTCGGGCCTTTCATGCGTCTCAAACGTAACATGAAATCCATGTGCAGCAAATTGACTGAAACTGATTTAATGACTTACTGTATTTTACTTACCAGTTAACAGAATTAAAATGGGTTTGAAGGTTTTTCCTGGTGCACACATGTGTGCATGTACTGTGAGTTTTAATTTAAAGTGGACAATTGCTAACCAAATGTTTTGTGGGGGCACTTGACACCCGAACTTTGCTTGTGACTTTATTAATTTTGGCATGTTTTTAAAATATATTTTATTCATGCTTCAGCTTTCAGCTTGTAAAAATAAACACAGGCAAAATTTCAGTCAATTTTAGTGAGTGAATATTGTAGGATTATGAAGGCCTAAAAAGGAGAAAAGCCCTGTCTCAGTATGATGGTATATCTTAGAACAGGAAGAAATATCATGCTAAGACAACAAAATGAAACAATGAACAGTTTGACATGACTTTAAGTACACCCTCTACACTGGAATCTGCATTTTCAGTAATATTTCATTAAATGCCAATTTTGATGCATTTTCTGTGGGAAAGATGACAGCAAAATGGGGGTTTGACCGTTCTGAATAAGCTGCTAGAGACTGAAAAAGTGAAATCGGTATCCAGGGGAAAGACAGACACAGCTACAACATTTACACCTCTCCATAAAAGATTTTAATCTCTAAACCCACACTGGGGTTAATTTTCAAGTATTAGGTGAATAAATGTTTACTACTTTCTTAGCAAACTTACTATAACTAAAGGAGAGAAAAAAAAGACATTTTCACAAAATCCTTACATACACATTCCTGCAAAATCAGTTCATTTGTTTTGCAGCAGAAAAGTCACAGAACCTGAGAATTTGTTCCTTGAGAGCAGATTTTGGTCAAGTAGCTCAAAGGATTTTGGGGTTGTTGGTGAACTTGCAATGCTGGAGAATAAATGTCATCTTCCCATTTCCCATGGGAACCCTCTCTGGCCTCTCTATTGCTGCTAGAAATATAAAACTGGAAGACAAATTATACTGTTTTTTCTTCTTTATTGAAGTTTTGGTTTTATGCACTGAAAGACACAGAGAGGTTCTTTACCTAAGCAGGGAGGAAAAATACTATCAGTGATCAAAGTCTGAATGAAAAGCCAAATTGCTGGAAACAATTTGAATGGTCAGTGGATTGTGCCAGACATTTGCAGATGCTTATCTCTCTGCAGCACAACAGCCATCCTGACTTCTTTTGATAAGTTAATTGCTATCTGTATCATTGTATATATTCTGAGAATCCATAGGATCCCTAAGAAATGTGACTTCTGGTATCCAGGCTATGAAAAACTCCATTTCTGTTCTCTTAGAATTGAACATGAATAATGCTTGTTAAATACTTTCAAAGCCTTAATAAAGGTTACAGATCTTTTGCCATCCTTACCACTTTACTCATGGGAAAAATTAGCATGATGTTTTTTATAGGCGAAAGCTTGGCTATATTTCCCTTTTTCTCACCACATCTATTTCCCTTATTTCATTCATAAATAAACTAAACAGAGCCCATTGAAAAAACGAGGTTCTGTGGCCTCATCAAAGCTATGTAGAAGACAGTCTAGTTTTGTTGAGTCCTCATATTCAGTATAATGGCTGCTTAGTGCTGCCATAATTATTCATGATTAGCAAGTCTAAGATTAGTTTTCCTTTTCACCCCTGAGAAGGGGTTAAATTCAAACTTGTTCTCATGGGGAACATTTTTTAATGCAAATACGAATGATCATAGCTTGTATGTTTGCTCTTCATTCTGCCTATAACTCCATTAGGCTACCAGACAAGGAGAAGCAGGATCTTTGCCGTGAACACAGTTTCAATTAAGATGTGTGGCAGGAGACAACAGAGGGGGTGGAAAAAAAAAAATATTCATGTTCTCATTGGTACTAAAGCACATGGCCTATAAAGAAAACTGTTGTGTTTTCTTCTATTTAAAGCACAATATCAATAACCAGGTCACTTGGCAGTAATTAGAATTGCTTCACATACTGCTACAACGAAAAGAGACAAGCATGGGGATTAGAAGGAAAAAAAAGTTGCATTTTGGCTTGCATTAGGGTTTTTATCATCATTATTATTATTAATAATAATAATCGTTTGCAGAAGTTAAAGTTTACATGTGCCTTATTCCTGTTTGGATGAGTATGTTTGATCCAGTGGTAGTATAGCTTTAGGGCAACCCTGTCTGGACAGACACTGAATCCCCAGTTCCAATTAGGGATGTTCCTAGCATTTCTAGGGACATTGTGAACTTCTGCTCGTGGGACTGATTCAGTGTCTGAGAAACTCTGCCAGTAGAGAGGTCACCTCTGTGATGGGTCTGTGTGGCCCTGTCCTGTTTGTATCTTCTCCTGAGACCCTACCCCCCGTAAAATTGCTACGAAAGACCATCATAGATTTCCCAAGATTACACAAGTGAACATCGTTTACAGTGAGTCATGTTAAATATATATATTCAGCAGGCGCATGGTTGTGGTGCGGACTTTAAATAGTGTGAGTCCAATTCAAATGCACATGTTTGTAGTCAGGTCACGTCTGAATTTTATCACCTGTGAAAATACATCTTACGCTGTTAAAATATATTATGCTAAAAAGAATCTATGATTATGTGCGCTTTAGACATGTTTCTCCACTTGCAGGGTTTTTCCACAAATGTTTTTTGCCTTTGTGGTATGCATGATACAAAGCTACCACTTCGTACCCAGCCGTTCATTCTTGATCTTATATGTGGGTCTTGCAGCTGAGGAAATTAGTAACCAGAGCTGTTTTATCCATTTGTTCATTAATCACTAACCTAGCAGCAGGTGTGAATTTACATCTCACAAATTAGAAGATAAACAGAATAGGTTTAAATTTGTACGTAATTCATATATTCTGCTTTTTAGGTCGAAGTAAGTAATGAACATGGACTCAAGACTTCTGCTGCTGTAGCTGAAGAAATAGATTTTAGAAGAAAAGACCAACCTTGTGACTCATCGTTGTGGAAGAAACCCACCGTCCGTTTCTCACGGCACGTGGATTGTTCTTCTCACAGGCTCAATGTCATTATCAGCGTCGTTATTTCGTAGATCCTTGTAGATGATCTTGAATTTTTGAATAATTTACTTATATGGACACTTGTAAATTGTAAATTTTTTCTTTTTTAATTTCAATATTTTTACAACATTTCGTGTTAAGGCATGAAAACAAAATAACCTGTGAAAACTAGGAGAAGGGTGCGTCTTTCTCAAAAAAGTCAGTATTTTTTGACTGATAGAGTCATACTGTGCCCGATCAAGATTGTGTCAGTAAACAGTAATTTTGACTCCAAAATATGCAGTAGGAGTCAAACCCTAACAGTGTACAAGAGATCATTTCAATGCTGTGTTTAGAATTCACAATGTCCACTCTTGCATTGTTTGAACTGCTGTATGCAGTAGGAATTGATCTATGACTCTTCTTACCCAGATGTTCCAGCGGTAATGTACTCATCTAGTTATTGCAATTCATATATGGCTCCTTCTCCTTTCCTAATCTCTTTTGCCCACCACCAGTATCTGTTTCTGATTTGAAGAGAAGTAGGACGACCGCTCTATGGATGTCGGTCTCTAGGAACCCTTTCATCCAGGGCTCTTCAGATGTCTGTGATTTGCACATTTTCAAACTCTTTTCCTCCCTTCTCCCAGGAAGAAGCCACGCATGAATGTACAGTACAAGGCACCAACCGAAGCCTTAGAAGCCTCTGGGGACTAATTTTCCTCTTAATTTAAAAGTACACAAGCAAACCTGAAAATGTGTGTAAAAATTTGTAAAGTTATTTGTAAATACTTCTAGACAAAGGACATGTATGTAACTCTGTGGCATTTTGTTTTCTATTCTGTCTCCACTAGCATAAAGTGATACACAAAGCTATTTTCTCTGAGGAACTGGCAGTCTTTTTAACAGAATACTGTTTCTTCTCAATTACTTTATAAAGTGCTGTGCACAGTTACATGCCCCAGAGAGTTACGTCGCTCCGCAGAGCCCGTGTGCCTCAGCATTCAGTGGAAAATTCATCAGGGTTTTGGGTCTGTTTCTGGTTTTAAGCTTTCTCATTTTGTGGTTTCTTTGGTGGCACTGTCAGGGAGGATGTTACTTCTGATACGCATATCTCTAACTCTCCACCAGAAGCTGAACAGAGGTCCACTAAGTTCCTTCATAAATATCCTGAACAGTCTTCAGCTGGTAATTTCTGGTCCAACAACATTTAGATCCTAAATTTGCAGTCTTCTCTTGAATCATGTATTTTAAAGTCTGAGCAGATGAGAGCTAGAAGGAGGCTTGTCTTGATTTTTTGCCTCCTAAAGATTGTGTTATTTAACGATACAAACACAATGGGGATGCTAATAAATACAAAAAGGAGGTAGAGTCTATCATTTTTAGGTGACAAGGCTCTTGTGGTGCATCCACCTGTTTCACAGCTAGTTAAATCAAAGACCTCACCTTCTTTGGAGAAAACACAACCTGAACACAGGTTAACCTTCCCTGAAACTGAGTATGAAGTAAGCGTTAAGACAAAGTCAACAGAAAAAACAACTGAATAAAACCCTTTCGTAGTATTCCTAGGACCAGATATACCTCAAATGGTATGTCTTTGTGTGTGAAGGCAGGCTGTGCCAAAAAGAGGGGTGCTTTGTATGAAGATAATGCCATCTCTCCTCGTGTATTTGTGTGTTCCCTCATACACTCTTTTCCCCAATATTCTAGAATACTCCAAAGTGCCAGGTTTGTTCTATCTTGAAGAACTCAGCAGTAAAAAACAGGTAGTTTGTCACAAAACTAATATGAATAATATAATTTTTGAGGCACCATGAAGAAGATGCAGTGTGAATTGCTTTACAGCTGTAATATTTTAATAAGGTGAAAACATTTTTATCTACTTCTGTAATATTTTACTTCTGCTTAGTATAACAGATCATTTCATTTCTTTACATGATGCCTTAAACAGTGATGATGTCTACCTAGGCAGTACCTGCAGCCTCCTGTGTTTGTGGTAGCTCCAGAACTCGGCATATCTGAGCACAGTTCGGTGCCTGACAGTTTCCAGAAGCTGCCTTGCCTCAACTTTCTCAATTACAGAGAGAGTTCAGGATGTGGGCATCTAGCATGATGATTCCTATGACCAATGCGGTTCCCCTTTGGGCTTTACATTTCAGCATTATTTTCCCTGCATTAATTATTACGGGCTGGCAGATTAAAGGCCTCCGACTGAACCCAGCGCTACCCCAGAACCAGGCGGGAGGAAAGGGAAGGAGCGCTACATCCCTGCTGGTTGCACAGATCCACACTCTGTTCTGGCACAGCTTTGGAAGCGTGTTATTTAATTTTCTACCAAGACAGACATGTTTGCTGGGCCACGTTTTACAGATTTGTCTGAATGCGTCTAAACCCTGCCTTTCTATGGGTCCTTCAGGTTCTCAGCTTGTTAATGAAGAACTGTGTACATGCTACAAAAATTCTGCAAAGGCAGAACCTGACTTCTCTTCCATCTGAAATATCGATCACATTTTAACTGGGGAACACAAACCAGTATATCCCAAATACGCTTAAAATCTCAGAATCGTTACCAATACAGGGAGTCTGCCATCTGTCTCACTTAATGAACAGAACGATCCTGATTGAGAGGAATTTGTCTTCATTAGAACAAGCCAACATGTACACTGCAATGCTGAAGGAAACTGTCGTTCTTTTCTAAATTGAGACACAAAAAATAGTACCAATCAATCTGTACATATTGGGGGAAAAACCGTGAGAATAATACATGGATTTGAATGTTAATTGCTGTGTTCTCCAATATAGTAGAACATATTGGCTAACATTTTTGTAGGAAGCCTTGAGCAATAGTTCCTTTATTTTTGTAAAACTTACTTTCAGTAAGGTGTTAGGTGAGTCCCAGATCAGCCAGTTATGTAGGAATTAAGTGTTGGCTTTCTAAATAAACTTGGATAGTTTTCTTAAGCTTAACTGTAACATTCAATTTCAGGAAATGACTAGGTTTGTAGTGCAAAATGGAATTTGCTGACAATCCTAAAACCTCAGAGCACATTATCAGTTGGTATAAACTGTTCTGGTGGCATTAATAAGACATGCTGTAGCAATTTAGAACAGCTGAAGATCTGTCCTTCAAACTTTTAGACTTTTTTCCTTTCCCCAAGTTTCTGCTTAATTCAAGTTTTACAGAGAATCAGTTTTGCAGTGGTACTTTGACTGACACCAAAACTGGAGATACAACTGCAGAAATATGGCACTACACGTTCACTAGGGACTGAGCCAGGTACCACCAGTTTTATGAAAGAGCAGCTGATGTCTTCTGGACCTGAAAACAGGAACTATATTGAGGAATGAACAGATTTTTGCCTGGTACAGTGACATAGAGTGATTATATATTGCAATCTCTGGTGTTGCCGGAGACATTATTGGTTGGGCTGATGCCCCCATCTCTTTCCTATCCATAGAGATTTTTGACACAAAAAAAAAATGAAATAAATGAATATTTTTAAGTTCAAATATGATCTGAAAGAACTCTCTGAAATAAAAGATTTCATAGCCTGGATTTGCAGAAGGGTTTTTTTTAGTGCTAGGATATGACACTAACTGCTATAAATAGTTTTCAATAGAGCTGTATCAGTTAAAACCATGGGAATTATGCCTGGTTTTATTTAACACCTGCTTTCTTTCAATAGGGTAGTAGACCCTATTAAGAAGATGGTATTTACCGTATATTAATAAGGATACTATAGTTTGAAGCTATGTCAGCTGGTTAGCATGTGACAAGACTAACTTTTCTTGTGTAAAACCTGAGACCACATAACTGGACCACTCAAAAGTCTGTAGTCCTGCCCCCAGACTGGCAGATTTTAGCCCAAACGACTGGTGGTTTGTCTCTTTCCAACAACTTTGAGTGCAGGTTTTCTTTGTTCACAAAGCTGCTGTGCAGGGCTCTGCTCCATGTTTGGATCTTGAGTTTCACCTCCCCATCCAGTTGTCCACAGCTCAGGGGTTGCAACACTTTTGTCCCCTCCGAGTACTGCATTGGCTGGTGCAGCCTTTTTTCAATGGCAACTGCAGTGTTTTTCTCGCTGCCTGTCTTTCACGTGCGGATTATCTGGTCGAAAAAGCCGATCCAGCAATCTATCAAGTTCCTTTAACAGACTTTGACAGTGGCAAACAAAAATTGACGTCCCAAACTAATTGGCTAGCCTCCTTCCAGTATCAGCCTCATCTACTTTAATTATAACAAATTACAACCTGGGAGCTCTTTTATACACTGAAGAAGTTTCATTTCAAGCTGGTAAAATGTTCCTTCCATGTATAGCTCCCATGTCAGCAGGACATTTTTTTGCAAATGAGTTCAGTTCTTACCCACTGTGCTGAGTGTTTTGATAGAAACTTTTTTTTTTAGTTCCTGACCTAGTGATGGACTCTTGTCGTTGCCTGCCAGAACAGCGCTTTTACAGCAGGGTGGCTGGGTTGGACCCTGAGGTCATGTCAGAGGTTTGATGGGTTAGGGTTGCATGAGGTGGAGGGTGCTGTCACCGAGGCAGCCGTAAGGAGCTGGTGTCTCTCTCCTCTCTGCCCCCGGAGCTGACTATCCCTGCAACCATAACTGGGGATCAGCCTGAAAGATTCACTGATTTGGAGAGGGTTTATGCATGAACTAATATATGCGTTACGGACAATGAGGGAATTCAGATCTGTGAAAATGGGCACATAGAGAGGATATTTCATATTGTCCTGGTTTGAGGTAAAACAGAACCAATTTTCTGATTTGTAATTTTACTTTTTAGCTGGGCCTCTTCTAACTGACTAAGGTCTGAAATTAACAGCATATTGTTCAGAAACTGTTCACTCTCAGAGTGATAAGACCTGATTGTACCAAGGAATGGTATGCAGAGGGGCTCTTGCTTATACTTATTGCTATAACAACCAAGGTCAGCTAACTTCGCTGTTTGTCCCATTAGAGGGTTGGAAGCAGAGAAGCGTAGAGGGGTCACACCTATAGGGAGGAGCGGACAGGACAGGTGACCCAAAACTGACCAACAGGGTATTCCATCCCATATGCATCACGCTCAGTATAAGAGCTAAGGGACAAGGGGGCTCAGGCTCGCGTTTTCTTCAATGGCCGACGTCTGAGGCGGACCCTGTCTGTTCGTCTGCCTTCGATCGCGATCCGAGCACTCCTGACTCTAGTTCTGGAATTCAGCTCCTGACCGTCACTGACTCCAGTCTAGGACTTTCCCTGTGTCTGCTGGTGACGCGATCGTCATCCTGGGAGCTGGATACGGTTTTGTATATATTGTATACTTTTTTTTTATTATTTTCTTATTATTTCTTATTTCCTTATTTATAATTATTTTCATTAAAGTAGTTTAGTTCTTTTTCTAAACTCATAAATCTCCTTATCTCTTCCTCTCCTCTCTGAGGAGAGAGGGGGGGGAGGGCCATCTGTCGTTCTGATTGGCCAAACCGGCCAAAACCACGACACATATCAAGATCGCTGCTGCAGGGTTTGCCCCTTGGAGCTGCTGGTGGTGTGCTCACAGCATGCCAGAGCAGCCCTGATCACCCAGGAGTACTGGCAGCACTCTGCTTCACTCGAACAGGGCACTAGGCTGTTCAGGACCCTAAATAATTATTTAGCAGCTAAGGACGCAGATCTAGCCGTACTGCTTTCTCTTTGCCAACTACATATAAGATGCACTGTTTTCCCCAGGTTGAGAGGCAACTGCTGATAAATGATGGTTTTTTCCCATACTTTCCATTTCCTTCACACAAGTTGTAGTTTGAATGTTTCTCTCTGATTTTAAACAAATTAAACATCTGGATTTAATTACTGCCTCCACATGCGTACTTGCTGATCAGTGACACAACACAGTCCTGGACGTGACAGCTTTGTGGAATAGCTGCCCTTACGTGGTCTACTGCCTCTCAAAACCAGCAACAGACTCTGAAGACAGTCTCACTAAACAGCAGCCATGCATAAATAATATCGGGAAGGCAAAAAAAAATTCTCCTTGTTTTGCTTATCCCCCTAGGACCCAATATCACTTCTTTAAGCGTTCTGTCCCAGTTTCCTACTTATTTCACACCAGCCATATGCAACCATGCTTTCAAAACACTCCTGTAGGTCAGTGCCAAGCAGACTCGCTGAAGCTGAATTGTAAGTTGGCTGAATGCGATTCCAAGCGTAATCTAATTTCTCTTTTTCCACAACATTGCATATGAGCCCAATTAGTAGAGAATCAAGGAAGGGTTACAGCATTTCCTATCATGTGACATATTTGGAATGAGAACTGTGTTACACATGAGCAAACAAGCCAGGTCTCCACGTTGGCCCATGCTGTTCAATAGAATGTCACTAGGGTGTACTTACCCTGCTTTATCTGTGTAGCCAGAACCAGAGTGGCAAGCAGGTAGAGAGTCCCAAGTGCTGGGGCAACTGCAAGCCAACAACTTGTTTAAACAGCCTTGGTCTGATATTAATAATGCACACTGCAACGTGTTGTTTTTCTTAGCAAATAAAGCTGCCTGGCTTATAGGTTGCCGCCAGATCCTCAGGTGTGTGATAGCCAGTAACCTTCTATGCCACTCTTACACATACATATTCACAGTCATGTTTTGGTTTCTAAAGGCTTTATAATTCAAATAAATCTGTTTTTCTTGAAGTTTAGAGGAGGCTGTATCTAGGCTGCTGTAGGGAGTGTCCCTTGGAGTGTTCAGAGACCAGAAAAACATCTATGGAGACTATTGCCTGGCCATGGGAGCGCCCCCAGGACCCGTCCTAGTGCCAGCACTGGCTGGCAGCTCTGGAGGAAACCTAGAGGAGTCCAGAGCTCCAAGAGGAGAAAGGGGGTCTGGCTGCCACAGCCAGCTCGCACCCCTGGGCTCTGCGACCTGCAGCATCCTGCTGGGAAACAGCCCTGGGAGACCTCATCAGGGACTTCCCCTGCTTTGCTCAGGAGCTGCATTTAACTGCTTTCAAACCCAGGCCTTGGTCTGTGGTACTCGCCTGACCTGTGCTGGGGCCATGCCTGTGCCTGGCCAGGGACCTCCCTGACCCCAACTTGTCAACGCCGCTTCTTGGCTCCACCTCGGACCTGCCTCGTCACCGCCACCTTTGCTGGTGATCTCCGGATGGCAGCCACTCTTCTCACTGGGCACAGGGTGACAGGGCCCCATCAGTACGGGCAGGGTCCTACCAGTCTGGCCATCACCTGCAGCTCCCATCTTGCCTCCCCTGGCCAAGCATCTCCCTCCCACGGCCCTTGGCAAAGGCTCATGTAACACCTGTGTCCTGGCCCCATCTCTTCCATCCTTATGCTCCTCTCTCTGTGTGCTGGGAAGGGGAGGATGAGGATTTTTCCTGTATGAAGTATCCTCCACCAACAGCTTAAAATTACTTCCTTTTTTGCATCCCTTTATCGTAAGGTGCTCCAGTGATCAAAATGAGACAGCTGTAACAGAGATTGTGTTTACTAGGGGAGCAAGACCCGTGGCATTTAGTCCATTTGCTGATTTACAGCTTGACAGGGAGTTTTCCAAATCTGCAAGAAGTCTTTGTGCTGGATTTTATTTAGGATTACAGAATCTTTGACCTTTTTTCTTCAAGCAAGCAAATGCAAAAAGCTGTGCTCGAGAAATGAGTTTCTGATGCACTTTTGATGATGAAATATTAAGTTCACGCACTGATAAAGGTGTTCTTATCCAAATTAAGACTCCACGCCTCGTTAAGTTAAGCTGTGTGTTTGGGAAAGTATTAAACTCAGGTATGCAGTTAACAGATGTGTAATATGTATCTGATTTAAAAGACGCTTCTATTAATCTGCCCAGTTAGTAAGACATTAGACTTGTGGCTATTCTTAACTCACCAAATCTATTTCATATTACAATAATCTGAAAGGAAAATCAAGCCTGGAATGGCTAGGCCTGTGAAGGAAAGGAGACTTTGGAAAAGAAATAAATCAGACTTACAAAAGGCAGAACACTAAAAGCAAAACTAGACAGCAGAAAGCAAACTTAAAAAAAAAAAAAAGGAAAAAATTGTGATTTTATTTTTAGCATCATCATGTAGTAGTATGCTCAAAATGTTCACGTGTTAGAATGAAAAGCCTCACAACATACACACACACAAATATGTATCTTTGTCATTGCTTTTGTAGTAGTCTGGGGTCTCTAAAAGCTCAAATAGTTTTACAGTCTGTCTTTCACCATTAAAATGTAATCTCCCAAGAAATAAGATGTACAAAGGAATATTAAAGGAAGGTTTGACTGCTGTTCTGCTGTGCATGTTATGCCACCTCATGGTTACTGGTAGAAATACCACCACACTCTTAAGAGTGCTATTTCAAAAGTATAGCAGAGGGACGAAGAGTAGCACATCTCATTCATTGGTACGTATTGCTGAAATGTCACACGTCCCACTGAGATCAATCACTGCAGAGTGCTAAGATAAATCTGTGAATTATATATAATATATAAGGACAAAATACTGCAAAAAGACTTTTCCTTTTAACAGTCAACTTTGCTTTTTCCTGCAAATATTGCTAATACACCTGCTAATACATGTAATCCAAATCTGACTTGCTACTGTCCCATGAACAACTCCTCCTGTGGAGCTACATTCCCATGTTTAACTGGTTTTGGTAGGTTGCCATTATCTGGAAGCACATCCACTGGAAGTTATCCACTCCAGGAAGCATCGTCTCTTTGCCTCTTTCACTTCAGTAACAGGAAATATTATTTACTTACAGTTGGGTAGCTAACACGGAATTCCAGTCATGGATGTGTATAATATACACCTAATTATCGGACTTGGATTTTACCGTGACCTAAAAGTCTTAAGGTAAAAAAAAATCCAGAACCTCAGGAGAATATGATTTTCACTTCAGTCAGGAGTTCGTAATATACACTAGCAAAGACTGGATTACCTTTCTACATTATGATAAATTATACAATGTAGTAGAAATGGAATCTTGATGAATCAATGAGACCTGCAGCTGGTAGTTGCAGTACAGCCAGTTGGTGATGCCTCAAGTCTCAGCTATGCTAAAGTCACTTCGGAGAAAATATTTGTTAAAACCAGTGGGTTGGACTCAGATGGCTCATGTATGAGTAGAAATAGATTAATCTCACTTAAGTTTAGGCATTTCTGTATGAAATATCTAAATTTATGAGTCCAGTCACCTGACATTGTCAAAGGAGCAGGAGGAAGGGAACTGTGCCTCTCTTGCTCAAGTATGAGGTTTGCAGTAATCAAGCTCTTAATTTGGGTATCTCAGTCCAACCCAGAGTCAGGCTGGAAGAATGTGAAACAAATGTACTTCCAAATGCTGTGGTTTTACTTTCCATCTTCCAATGAAGCATAGTCAGCTTCAGACAGTTCAGAGTATGATCAGCTCCTGAGTATCTGAGGAAATCTAGGTAAAGCAAAAACATATTTAAAGCAAAAACATTCATTAATTAGGCACACACATGCCCTCTTGAGAACTGAAAATGAGGCATCAAAAAGTTAGGCCTTTGGGGTTTTTTTCTATGACCTGGTTAACTCACAAAGCAGATAACCCACCAAGGACACACGAGAAATGACTACACATAGTTTAAAAGTCCTCTTCTAAAGTCGTTCCATCATGTCAGAGGATGGAGAAACTTTGCTTGATTTACGTCTCAGCGAGAGATTTGTGGTTAACTTTGTAAAAGTGAATGTGAAAGTCAGGCCCCCTTTGCATTTTGAATATTCAGATTCTCTTATTAATGTAGTTGTTTGAAAAAAAAGGCCGTGCTCTGTTTTTGATGCAATATAATTCAGAGATAATAAAATACTTTTGTTTTATATGTCTGGAAAGGCTACAGATGGGTTCTCTCCCCCTTATCCAGGAAATGCACTTCTTGGAGCAGTAATCTGAAGCACAAAATTACTGATGCGTTTAGGGATTGTCCTCATTTCTCTGAAGTGCTGGTCCATATTCCCAAAGGATGACTTACCATGCAAATAAATTAAAACACCAGCCTCATCAGAAAAAATACTAGTTATTTCCTGTTCAGAAGCAATTGTTTATTACAGCAAAACAAAATACGTTTATTGGTAACTATGCCAGTTTTTAAACTTGCAATGCAGAAATATCTAGTCGGCCTGAAAACTCTTTCTGGAGGTTGTGTAAACAAGGAGATCATGTGTGCAGCAAATGCGACATTGGAGTCAGAGTCTTCGGGGAGTAAAAAAAGCTATAAATTGTGCGTTCTTCCCCTACTTCCAGTTTCTGGGGTTAATTTGGCCAGCCATGAATAATGCATTACAAGACCAGCTTCCTACCTTTTGAGATTCATTCTGTTCATCCAGCGTAGCTATTATGACTCTCCTTCTGCTCTGTGTGACATATAATTTTGCATAACATCAGTCAGTATGTGGGAAGTGGGGGCTCCTTAATAAATAGAGTTTCTGCTTCCAAATTACATACAGATGACTTCCTGGATCTGCCTGGAATATATACTCCAAAAGCTATCTTCTGAAAACACTCACATCCTCTATAATGACATTTAAAATGACTGATGAAAACCTGCTTGGGCCAACGCATTAGTAATTAATGGTGTGTAGATACGTCTTTGTCCTCCTGGAGAAGAATGAAGACTCGACTTCCTCAGTAGATGTGCTTACTTATTCTACTTTAATACAGCTGTTACTCTGAGGTCCAAGCCTTACTGGAAAATAGAGAAGAAAATGCAGCCCTTTTCCCTTTGTGCTAGGAAATTGCAAGGCATTCCGCTAGCTGTATTTGCCACAGAAACTTTAAGAAAACAGAAGACACTGGGATTTCTCTGAAGAAGCAACACTGCCTGCTAGGGACACCTCAACCTAATGGCCCAAATTGTATTGTGGGTGGGACACAGAGTCCCACTGTGGAACTTGGAATGTCATATTTAATCTCTTGGTACCACACTCTTCTGTGAAATGAGAATAGTAATAGCTATGTAGCACTTGCCCACAGAAACCGGATTTTACTCAGATTTATTTTATTTAGTGGAGTTGCTGACTATGAAGTAGGATGTTTGTATGGCAGCCATACCAGTGGTTCCCAGGTCACTTCCTAAGATTCCGTTTCCATTGACTCCAGATGGAAATTATAAGAGAGATGCAAACACAAAGGACCAAGGCTGTATCTCCTTCAGAAAGCAAACCTGGCACCACACTCCTCCCTTCCCCTCCATCCCCCCAACTCTGTGGTTGGTAAAGATGAGGGCATAGCAGCTGCTCAGGCTCTGTATCGCCTAGTGCACTGATGTAGGACAGGGCCTCAGGTATAAATCCTTGACCACCATTGCTGTGGCATTGTCACTGACCCCTTGGCATGGTTTTGGGTAAGGCCAGATCAAAGTCCCAGCAAGACTGGCCCAGACTGGGAGCATGGGCTGGGGCCTGTCCCCAGTAGTCGCTATGGATGGGTACACCCTGCTTTGGGTTTTAGCAGCATGTGAATGAGCTGCGCGGGGCCACTTCGGCAAAAACTTAAGAGCACATGCCCTGGTCCACTTGATTTTCTCTAGTGACATAACCACAGCAATGGCTCTCCTCAACTTGTTGAATATGGTGTACACCACATATGTCACATGGAGACCAGCATGGCTGTGGTACCACCAACCACTTTGCAAAGCTTCAGTGCCTGGAGCACACACCATTGTCAACACCAGATCCCAGGGCAGGGGCAGGAGGCCCTCAACATCCCCAGGGCTCCGCTTCCTTCAGCCTGGATGGACAGGACACAAGGAGGTCTCTGTACGGGATGGAGGTTGAATTTTGGCTGCACTTAACCTCAGAGTGGGTGGAAAGCTCACAGGCCATAAGATCTCCCTTGCCTTCTCCTGAGCACTTTATTTTCTTCACTTTATGGACACAGACATAGGGGTGATAAAATGAGGTGTGAGGTGAAGCATGAAGAAAGCTCTGAGCATCGGTGCCTTTCCAAAGAAAAGGAATAGGGAAGGCAATATCAAAACCATTCTGTGAATCATGCCCTTAACGGAAGAGCTATAAAAGCTCCACCTCTTTTAAAGAAAAACCAAGGTAAGGACAAAAAGGAGGGAATGATATGGCATGTGACACAAATCATGGAAAACAGTGCAAAAGATGAGAATTTTGAAAGGTGCATCAAAGAAGAAAACACAAGAAAGGGAATATTCCATATTTGGGAGAAGCAGTAACTTAGAAAAATATGCCAGTCACAGAGAAATTAACTCCATGAGCTGTGCAAGGAGCAAACACAAGAGAAGAGAAAGAGCTATGCAGGAAACCAGCAGAGAAGCTGATATTCTTGCATTACATTTAGGTTTCCGATGGCATTTTTTAAGGCATGTTATGAGTGTGTGCAGATTGAGGGCGAAGTTGCCCACTTTTATAAAAAAGAGGAAAGTATTTGTACTTTTTTAATTATGAGGATTATATATAAAAGATTGTGCCACTTCATTCACACACAACTTTAATGGGTGTTCTTTACAGACAAATTAAAATATTTGAGTTCTTAGGAGCTATACATGAACGCATATTGTTGAAGGGCATTGGGGTTTCTTTTTCATTTACATCTGGATAAACTAATTAAGCGTAGATGATTTCAGGAAATAAAAATAACGTGTTTTAGGGCAACAAAGATAACTAAGGGATTGGAGCATCTCCCTTACGAGGAAAGGCTGAGAGAGCTGGGACTCTCTAGCCTGGAGAAGAGAAGGCGGAGGGGAGACCTTATGAATGTTTACAAGTATCTAAAGGGTGGGTTGAAGGAGGATGGAGATGGGCTCTTTGCAGTGGTTCCCAGTAACAGGACGAGGGGTAACGGGCACAAGCTGGAACACAGGAAGTTCCGATCAAATATGAGGAAAAACTTCTTTACGGTGAGGGTGCCAGAGCACTGGAACAAGCTGCCCAGGGAGGTTGTGGAGTCCCCTTCTCTGGAGACTTTCAAGACCTGCCTGGATGCAGCCCTGAGTAATGTGCTCCAGGCAATCCTGCTTTAGCAGGGGAGTTGGACTAGATGATCTCTAGAGGTCCCTTCCAACTCTGAAATTCCGTGATTCCGTGACTGATTCCGTGTTGTCATTTCCAGGACTGGGTTTTATCTGTGTCTCTTTTTCCCTTAGGGGAAAAGGGAGAGAAGTTTAAAAAAAAAAAAAACAACCACAAAACAAACCACAAACCACTAAACCCTCCACGTAGTACATTAAGAGACTCAAGCAGAAATGTATGACTCTTCATTGTAGTTAAAAGTGCTATTGAACACTTAAAGCAGTTTAAAAAAACAGTCAGGAAATCTGACGCAGTCCCCAGACTGCTTCCACTTTAGTGCTCAATCAAAAAGCGAGCAAGCAACAGTACTCCCTGTACCTGCTGCTGTTAACACCACGTGAGGTCCTATTGTCCTCACCAAAACTCCCTACTACGTTGGTTTGCTGTTGTTATTTTTGCAAAATCAAACAAACCCCAGAAGAGTTTATTAAATGGTTTTCCAAAGCAGATGAAAAGAATTTGCTGAAAACCACACTGCAATAAAGAGGTGTGCTATAAAAACATAGTACGAAGGCTGATGTAGTGCAACAGAATTTAAATTATGGGGATCGTCTGTGCAGGCTACTGCATGGCCATTGCTCCTGGATGTGTCCTTTCTCCCCATCCAGAAATTACACCTGCTTGGCATCATTTGGGATCATCATCTGAGGATTTGGGATGTTTCCCAGATTTCTAGTAACCTCATAATCTTTTGGGAAGGTTTGGCTTGTAGTGAGTGTTAGCTTGGATCCGGCTGTAAACTAACAACCCTTGATTTGTTCAGTATGAACATACAGACTGTTAGCACAGTAAATCTTAAATCCTGTGCCCCTAGGCCACGTGTGCCTTGGACACAGCATGTTCAATGCTATATAGCGTCTGCTGATTTGGGTGAAGCTGCAGACAGGAAGTTCTCTGTCTTTCAAACTGGCCCCCGTGACAGTAATAAAGGTCATTACCAACGATCGCAGCCACAGCAAGAGCTGAGTCAGTGCCGGCTGGAGTGACAGGCCGCCTATCCCTTCAGCATACCTGGGGAGCTCCAGACACTGCTCGCACCGGACTAAATCTCTGTTTAGTCCGGGAAGAGACCATCATAAACCAGAGTTCTTCTTTGCGCATATGCCAGGCGGTCTGCATTTGCAGTCCTCTTGGTTTAATACCTGCATTCTGTACATTCAGTGCATGAGGCGCGACCATAACGATTTGCCGTTTTATCCTCTTCCTCCTCTCATGCAGAGGAGACTAAAGGGTCATTGGGAGGAAGGAGACAATAAAAATAAAATAAAATAAAATAAAATAAAATAAAATAAAATAAAATAAAATAATAAAATTAAAATAAAATAAAATAAAATAAAATAAAATAAAATAAAATAAAATAAAATAAAATAAAATAAAATAAAATAAAATAAAATACACTGAGCTTACTTTCTTGTGCTGACTTCTCCGAGTTTGCAGTGGGATTGTGAGACTGCCTGCAGTGCACATACAGCTCTCTGTGCAGTCAAACACTGGAGTCAAAGGGGAGAGGCTGCTGTGTGACCAGTAACACAGACTTGCCGACTTCCCTGTGCTCTTCTGCTGCGTCCCTGCAAGGAACGAGGAAGAGAGAGGGTTGTACAAGACACAGATGGCAAAAGGGAAAAGCACAAGGGAAATACGAGTGCATAAAATATACCTGGACCCAGCAGGACACTTGGACAGTCTCCAAATCTTTTGCATCCATCAGCTTGTATAACTTCTCATCTGCCTTTTCAGATGTGTCCAGCTCACCCCACTCCACATTGCTGCATCGAGTTCTGGCTGCTCCTGCAACGTGAATGGGAAGTGCTGGTGCAGCTGTAGGTAGAGAGACACCTAAGCCATGTAGGGAATGACCTGAAAATTGGTCACATGCTTCACAACTGAGAAGCTGCACATTTCAATCTCACCTTTTTCCTGAGAGAGACGAAACCTTTGCTGTGTGGCACCAGTGACTTCCCCTCCATGCAGCTAACTGGGTTGACTGATTGGGGGCTGGAGGGGGAGAGCCATGCAGTGCCACATGCACAAGTAGAGGGTGAGCTACCACCTTACCTCAGAGAAAGACATTTCTACAGTGTGATGGGGCTTGGTACAGTGAAATCGTGCCTCACTCGTCAGAGTGGTATCTCCCCACCACCACTTTTTCCCTCAGGATGCTTGAAGAGACCCACAGAATTGGTGCTACGTAACAGGATCCCTGCAGCAGAGGGTTTAGGGACTATTTATTTCCCTCGTGCATGGCCTTCTCCTGGCATTTTGCTGGTGGAAGCAGATTATCAGCACTGAAGGTCAAATGGTAGTTACCCACTGAAAAACGCCGTTCCATCCCTGTCACGATCCCAAGAGCTGGGAAGAAATCATCTCCAAGGATTTCCACCTTTCAGATGCTGCAGCTGGCAGGCAGGCAGGCGACTGAAAGCCACAGGTACTTGTTCAAATCAAGAAAAAAAAGAGTCAACCGGGAAGTCCAGCGCCTGAAGTAACTCACACTGTTAACCGACTGCAACTGCCATGTCTCGCTTCAGCTTGCATCCAGGACCTAAGGGCTAGTTTCTTTTATGGCACTGATGGATTCCTTCTCATTTCCATATGTTTGCTGTATTACAGCAGCTGTCCCAGCAAATCCCAGCCCGCTTGTTACTGTACAAACATATAACAGCTTCCAGCAGACAGAAGGCACAGTAGGTAGGAAGGCAAACGGCAGCAGAGAAAGGAGAGGCAGCTCACCACCAGCTGCGTGGCAGGTCTGGATGAAGCCGACCCAGGCTGGGCTTCCTCCATGTCGCCTTCCAACCCCCCTTCTGCCTGGGAAGGGCTGGGGCTCTCCTTACCCTTCCAGGAGGGAAAATGACAGCATTAAGGCATAGTTCAGCTTGTGACGGAGGATGTGAAGCAGGGTGTCGAGGTGGCCAGCTGGGATGCTCGTCCAGGAGAGTCCCTCCCTGGGCTGCCTGATGTCCATGTCAACCAACACAGCTTCCTCCTCCACCTGAAACTCCCTACAGGCTGTCACCCTCTCCTGCGTACCCTGGCACTGTTAAACCATGGTGTTCACCACACACCAAACACTTCCAGGCTGCTCTATAGTCTACTGGCTATAGAGCAAGGGCCCCATCTCCAAGTGGAGATTTCTGCAGTGCGCTAGGGAAATAAAGACGTTTAGTGGCCCAAGCATGTTGAGAAGGACCCAGCTGTCACTCAGCTGTATTTTTTTCTCACGTCAAAGCAGTTTGCATCTTAGCTGTACTGATCAAAATAGAGTGGTTGTGGACAAAATAATAGGAAAGAAGATTGGGCCATAATCAGAAATGTCTAGAAAGCATCAGCTTTTTCTGCTGGAAATTCTCATGAGCAAATTTCTATAGTTAATGGCATCAAATGAAAATGCTTTGCAGATGCATAATACAGCAAGGCTCAATGAATCTGAGAACAGCAGATGGCTTATATACATCTGAGGAGTTCTTTAATATTAAAAAATAAATGAAGATTGGAGAGGAGTGTCAGTCACGCATCTTGTTGGATGTTTAATCAGGCAGATGAGACATTCCAAATTTTAATTGCCTCTATTTTTTAGTGCTCCAGTCTAATTTCAAATTGCATAAATGAAACTCTTTAATTTTTCTTGTCTGGTTTGAAGTCTTGGTATCTAGATTATAATTTATCAATGCATTCTACAAGACACAGAGAACAAGACAACTATGAAAAACCCTGCTACTCATGAAAGTATGAGATATCAAGTTTCTTTTTAATTACTTCTCATATAATTAATCATCCATCTGTCTGGATTATATTCTTCAATATTATAGTCAGGAGTTTAAAAACATGCAATGCATTCACAGCAAGTTTAGCATTAGATCAGCTGTGCAAAAGGAATAAAAATGATGTGTGGTAGTGATTTAGAGGCTGCAGCAAAGTCCGTAAGAAAAATGTCAGTTTACCCCTTCGTTTACCATACAGGGTCATCCGTCTTGTAACTAAGCACTGAAGACAATCAAGCTCTGTTCTAAAGACAGCTTTTTTATTTTTTACAGGATTTTTTTTTTCTTCTTCTCACCATAAAACCTAGCCCTAATGGCACTGTATAAACATGCTCCCACTCCTCAACCTGGGTACAACTGATCCCAGGAGAGATCTGCCTTGTGTCACCCAGCACCACCAAATAGGCTAATGTCTGGGAATTCAAAATATACACCAGCTTTCTTAGCAATGCCACTGCATGGATGAGCATTCAACTCCAGTGAGTGCACGGGTGGTTTATCGTGGTCACCGCCATCCTTTTTGGACCATGCAGCCGCAGGGCAGCAGTAAGGAAGCACATCTGTGCTAATCTGTGCACATCCCTCCCGCTGGGAGGGATATCCACGGAGCAGAAGGTGGGGCTGATGTCGTGTCTGCAAGCCTGGCTCTTCGCTTCTTTACACATCATGGGGATGTGGACAGTAAACCGAAAAGGCCAGCAGGAGAGGAAGCACCGCTACTCTACCAAGGTCCCATGCAGCAGCAGAGGAAAAAAAAATCCCATTTATTCAGACAACAAGATATAATTTCTAAACAGAAATCATTTCACCATAATCCATAGGTATTAATTTTATGTTGTATGAAGAACGAAGGAAGACAGAACACCATCTGGCACCTTATGACCTTTCCGAATATCACATTAAGTCCTTTGTGGACAGTACAAATACACGGCACTTTTTGTGCACACGTCTGTGCTCGCTGGTGTGGCAGCATAAAGGACGAGCCTCGGGCTTGCTCTGCTTTTAGGAAAGTGAAACTCTCCTACGTTGTTTGAGTGAGACATGACAGATTAGGTGTGATTCGTGAAACCCTGGCTTGTCAAACCTCATCTGCCACATGACCTGTATTCTTCCCCCCCACAGTGCTGTGGCCTGATTGCCACAGAAGCCAAACCACACACCCATCACTGGGTTTAGCACCAAAGCCCTGGTGTGACTGACGCCTTCTACATTGAGTCTTTGCAGGAACGGTTGCCAAAAGGGTAGTTTATTATAAAATAGCCCGGACTTTACTATCAAAATGCTCAAGGAAGGAATTTGGGGAAACAAAAGATGCCCAGAAAGTCCTGCTGTTCAAACAGGTGTTATTGTCTGGGTTGTTATTCCCCACATTTATGTGATGTGAATCAGCTTCTCTTAAAATAAACTTTATGCATGAAGATACATTTTCATTTGTACCACAACTTTTCCCTACTCGCAACACTAAGGCTTCACTTCTCTTTTGGTTAAAACAGTTGGAAATTAGTCCAGATTCATTCATTTCATGTGTCTCAGACCCCCTGGGTGTGGAAAACAAAGAAGAAACTGCTGACTGATTCTGAACAGCTTTCTTAGGGAAGAAAATGCAGCTAAGGGAGGGCAAGAGCATTGACAGTTAAGAATAAAAGGACATGAAAGACATTCATGTTAAAGTGCTGGCTGCCTAGGCGTAGCTCAGGCTAGGACTGCTGCTAGGAGATGCAGCTCCAGAGTGCACAGGCTGCTGCTTCTGCTGCTTCCTTCCACCTCCCCCCAGCACGGTGCAGCAGGCTGGGCTCCAGCTAGCCTGTCCACTGGCCAGGGAGCTACTGGGCTTGCTTAAGCATTTAGTGCGTTCACGAAGCCAGTTCCCTCCTTTGCAAGCATCTGAAGTGGAACGGTCAGTAATTTGTGAAGACAATGGCAGCTGTCGGTGGAAATGACTGATGGCTGGAAGCTGTGATAGGGTAACTAAGCTCCCCGAGGAGCGGCAAAGTAGCATGGGCTGCAAGAGCCAAAGTGGGAAAGCTACAAGGATGTGTTCAAACCCATCCTTAGGGGGGATGAGAAACCTGAAGTAAAGCTCAGAGCCTGGGGATGAAGGGTGACCAGCTTCTGCTTCTAGTTAGAGGAAAATGATTTTGTTTTCAGTTCAGTAGCATAAAGAACAAACAAAACTGTTGTAGGTGTAACTCCAGAGGCAAAAGTTTTACTGGTACTCTTGGTTAAAAGGGTGGACTGAGATGCTTCTTGCAAATATTAACGAGAAATAATCAGTACAAATTCCTCAAACTAAGGCAAATCAGGTAATAAGGTTCTTCCTCTGGAAGTACAAGACATGGTTAGATCTGCATTAAGAGGCTGAAAGTGGCCTCCATCAAACTCCATCAGTGGCACAATGATATAAATGCTAGTGATTAATTTGGAAGCCTAGAAGAATTGTAAGGACTAACTCCATCCAGGGGGAGAATGGGTCTGGCCAAAATATTCGGAGTACTTATATTCTGCCAGGGACTCTTTGGAAAAATCTCAGAAAGTACCTGTAAAGTATTCATTGTACTTTGTCTCTCCTCTGTAACACTAATACCAACATTATTATTAATAAAATAGAATAGTATTAACAAGTAGTAATTAATATGATAATAATTATTGACTAATTAGTCACCATAATACGTCTCATTGTCTTTTGAAAAAGCAGGCCCTTAGGAGTTAGCCTGATGTGAGACATGCTGAGTAAATCCCAGTGAAGTACAGGTATGTGAAGTTTAAACTTTTTGCTCTGAAGTTGAATTCAGAAGGTAATTACAATGTGTTTATATCTGTGCCTCAAGAAGGTCATAGAGAGAGAAACTAATTTCCTAATGTGCTCCTAGCTAGAAAATTGCTGGTTTAGGCTCTCTGTTTCTGCTGATCTGCTCTTCAGAAAAACGGTAAGAAATTACACACATATAAAAGCAGCTCTCAGACTTGCATAACTGCAAAAACACAGTGGAACGCCTTCCAGAGCAGATGACCAAAGGAAGCTTGGGAGGTACGTAGTCCCAGGCTAATAGGACTCAACTCAGTCGCTTTGCTGATTGGAAGCAATGGTTGCTAGAATTTACTCCCTTCAGCCTTTATGTTTGCTTTTTGCTTTACATTTAGAAAAAGCTTAGTTGCAAGGGATGTTTGTTCACTACATTTTCAAGAGTCACAAAGAAGAGAACTTCAGGGATTTTTGCTTAAATTTGGAGCAAATGCCTCGTTCAAGTGCTCTTTCAAATAGCGATGGCTATTTTTAGATGGTCTGGACTTTTTGGATGAAAGTGTCTTGGAAACTTTTAGCTATATAAGAACTCATAGAGAAAGTTGGCTCTGAAAACAGTCTGCTTATGTTAGGAAACAGATATAAACATTATGAGGAAGTGATAAAAGCTGGAATAGTATCCTGATCGACAGGTGGCCCTGGGCAGCGTATTCCTCACTATTTGCCCTATAAATAAGCATTGCATTAGGAAAAAAGCCTGCCCAGGGGAAAGACAGGAGTCTAACATGGGAAAGTAATCAGTCACCTCACAGTATCTGTCAATCTGTCTTCCATGTAAGTACTCAAACCAAAATAATTTGAACAGGCATTTAGAAACCTCAATGGGAGCTGAACGCTAGACAACTCCCATAGCTTTTCTGATACCACCACCACCACCAGGATACACACAAGTGAACCCCACAGAAGAAAAATAAACCAACCCCAGAAAAAATAAAATAAAAAAATTAAGTTAATTACTGTGACAAAAGTGACTGTGTACTGTGATAAAAGTGACGGTGAAATCTTCTTGTGTACACCCTCCCACGCAGCTGTTCCTGAGTGTGCATTGGCCCACAGTCTTCAGCTGGCTGATCACACTCATGGCTATTTCTCTCCCCTCAGGACTCCTGCCTCCTAAGGGCAATGCAGGGATAACGCACAACTGGGAAACTATTCATTATTGTTCTTCCTGGTTGTTCAAACTGTCCCTCTACTTCCCTCGCTGTTCCAAGAAAAGAACCACGACTCCCTAACAGGCTGCTAATTTCTATGGAAATCTGCCCACAAGTGCAGCACTGTCCAGCTTTCAACATCCTTTTGCTGAGTGGCACCCACAGCAGTGAATAAAGTGGCACTGATGAGGAAGAGAAAAAGGTTGAAAATTAGCCTTAATCAGCACTGCAATGGGAATAGGGCCACGATCTGCTTAGACACTAATCTCTGCTTTGGATTCACTACCTCGCTAGGGAATTTTGCATAGCTGGTCAGCCCCAAAGTGGTGGGGTTTGGGGTGGGTTGTTTTGGGTATTTTTTTCTCCCACAAATCAGCTTGTGGGTTAGACTCTCCCTCCTACTCTTTAACTCAGTACTTGGAGCACTCACTCGGGATGTTTCTTCCTTGTAATTTCTTCCTTACCCGAAGGAATTTAAACTGGTCTTTCCTGCCTCCCAGGCAAAGGTTTTCCAAGCTCAGGTTCTCAGTTATTCCCGTCTAAGCTGTCCTATTTTACATGAGATGGTTCCTTTTTCTGTAAATGTGAAACTAAGACAGATTCTGTAGCTATAGGGGAGGAAAAAACACCTGAAAACAGGGATGTCGTTCCAGTCACCTCCAGCAAATGCTCAAATGTTTTAAATATTCACCGGAATCAATATTTAATGCCAGCTGAATGAATTCTACAATCATGTACTCCCTGTTTCTTTCCTGCAATTCTGCCAATCCGGCCAGTTATGCCAATAAAATTCCAGGCTTATTCTGTCTCCTCCCTTCTTCTTCCTCAACATCCCAAATATCCTGCTACATAAGTAAATACCACAGTACAGTAAATACTTTATTCAACGTGTCACTTCAAACTTTTGAGAGACCACCACACCCGATTACAAAATTACACGAAATACTGGTTCTTGTAGGCCATCTAGTGGTAAAAGCAGAATAGTACAAAGAGAAAACCATGTCAAACTCTTCCTTCTGAAAGATCTCTTAATATAATCTGCAAAACACATAGGGTTACCTTGCTGATCAGTGGATGTTTTTCCCACACAGCAGCAAGACGATTAGGCTCATACGCCATACTCTGAATATGCTGACAGTATGACCACAGGCTCCTTTTCTTCTCTCTCCAGCATTAATCCTAAAAACTATGTTAGAAGTTCTGCCTGAGCAATGAAAAAACATATTGTAAATCTACTTAGAGCAGAGAGGTCTACTAAACTTTTTTAAAAAATTTTTTTAACCCCTCTATTGGGTGACTGCTAGCCAATTCTGGGTTCCTATAGTTTGCTTCTGATTAGAGGAGAACTTGATGGAAGATAGGTTTTCCAAGGAACAGACAGAAGTTCCCGTTTCACAGAATTGCCTAGGTTGGAAGGGACCTTTCAGATCATCGAGTCCAACCGTCAGCCTAACTCTGACAAAAACCATCGCTAAACCGTATTTCTAAGCCCTATGTCTTCCCATCTTTTAAGTACCTCCAGGGATGGTACCTCAACCACTTCCCTGGGCAGCCTGTTCCAATGCTTGATAACCCTTTCAGCGTAAAAATTTTTCCCAATATCCAGTCTAAACCTCCCCTGGTGCAACTTGAGACCGCTTCCCTCTTGCCCTATCACCTATTACTTGGGAGAAGAGACCACCCCCCACCTCTCTACAGCCTCCTTTCAGGTAGTTGTAGAGGGTGATAAGGTCTCCCCTCAGCCTCCTTTTCTCCAGACTGAACAACCCCAGTCCCCTCAGCTGCTCCTCATAAGATTTATTCTCCCGACCCCTCACCAGCTTCATTGCCCTTCTTTGGGCCGTCTCCAGCACCTCAATGTCTTTTTTGTAGTGAGGGGCCCAAAACCGGACACAATACTCAAGGTGGGGCCTCACCAGTGCCAAGTACAGGGCACTGAACACTGCAGACAGCAGTTGATTTGCTCACAGCGCTCGGAGCCCTGAAAGCACCCACTGGTTCTGCAACCCCTTCCCACCTTCGTAGGGGTTTGGCTGCTCATGTGCAAATGAGCTCTGACACCACGCCTGGGATGAGCCTGCTGTGACAGGGACGCATGAGAAAGAGCTGAGGGCAGCCTCGCTGAAAGCTTCTGCTCCTTTGCTCAGCAGCCACGATTAAGCACGTCGAAGCTCAGGCTCTGAGCATGGGTCCCTGCCTGAGCGGTGCTGTAGGTCTATCTGTGCCATCGTGACTTGTTGACGTGACCATACCAAGTGGGCGCAGGTTACAGTAGCCTCCTGATTTGTGACTGTCACAGATGGAAATAAAAAGACAATGACTGTTAAGGTTCCATCCATGGTATCTAAAAGGCAACAAAAATACACATCTGCTTGAATAAAAGTTTATTTTGTGTAGCATAGAAAAATCATTGGTACCATCAAACAAGGCTTTACAAGATAAAGAAAAGACACATAAAAATTCATAACACACACACTGCTCTCTCATCATATTACATAAAATATTCCTTATAGTTACACACTTAGGAACTAATTACTACCATTTGCAGTTATAGCAGATGTTTCACTTGCACGACTGATCCCTGTTTCTAAGGGTAAATCCTGCCCTCCTTACTTAGGCAAATTCTTAGGGCTATTCCAAAGAACTCAGCCTGAATAAGAAGACTGTACTTGATTTGTAACTACCTTAGCTGCTGCATTTATAGCAACTGTAGAGCATAATCCTCCTTTTACTCTTGGTTCTACTCAGGAGTCAGCTAATATAGTTAATATAATAAAGTCACCCTTATTGAAAAAGAGTTCCATTTACTGGATTTGGCTGCTCTGACAAATGTAGAAATAATCTGCATGTTTAGGCTTGTAATTACCTGGTAGTGTCTTTCTGGTAGTCACAGTTAATGTTTCCTTATAGTTTTTTAACTAATGCATTTCACATTCACTTACACAGTTGTTTCATCATAAAGAACAAGTTAGAGAGTACTTTACTTGAAAAAACCTGAGAAACATACCAGCTGTATTCAGATATGGTACTTGAGCATATAAGGTACTATAAAACAGCTGAGGTACAAAGCTGAATTCTTCATAAACTCAAAATCCCCATTGATGTTAACAGAATTTGGAAGCTGTGCAATAGAGGAGAGTTACGTATGATTGTCTCACCTTAGTTCCTTTTTGGACACCACACAAAACCACTGAGCAAAATTTTCACAAAGTGGGCAGCAAAGCAAAGAAAAAAAAAAAAAAAAGAGGTATCACAGTGTATTGAATGCAACTGCTATTATCACATTATGTCAACGTTAATAGGTTTCTCAAATACATTCATCTGCTGTTTGAATTCTAGCTGCATTAAACTATCCAACAAGACAGAAAGAAACTACTGTCTTTAATGGCAAACTACCTCTTGACTCAAAGTGACAGTTCTAGCCAGCAGCTATGGGAAAAGTCAGATTATGTAAAGAAAAAATCAGGTTTACATTCTTTTAAATACAAAGAAACGGATGTCTGCATCTCATATCTGTCTGCTGACTCCACTTACTCTCACTCAAATTCTTGGAGGACATATAAAACTGAATTTGAAAAGAACAGAAAGTGGAATCAGCACTTAACTATGCCCTCCAAACTGACTTATTTTACGTGATATTGGCAATGTCTAGTTTACACTGCATTCTCATATTTATGTAGACGTCACAAGGTATAAGCACTCCAAACAATGTTGAATGTACAAGATGAAGCAGGGTTTGATTTCACTGCATCAAAGAGAAACAGCTTCACAAATAGGATATAACATGCTTTTTAGGCAAAAATGCCTTTTTGGTATCATACCTCTCTACTGTGTTGGTCATTTTTTCAAATGACAAAATAGTCCCTGTCAAGAACTTGGTTACATACACATATTTATGACAAACTCAAGATCAGAAGTCTCATTTGTTAAATCATTTGAAAAGGGTAAGATTTTGCTAAGCAATGTATCAACGCCCCTAGTATCATAATCCACAACATTTTACAAAGACAACTCTCGTATTTTAAAATATATGAATACAGTGTTTTTCCTTGTAATAACCTAATTACTTTCAAGTTTATAAGCATAATCAAGACCTCTTCCCTGGAAGAAAAATGCATTTTTCTGTACCTTACCTTAAAGTGTGATCCAGGACCATTATTACGTTATTGAATGTAAATTTTTATATTAATGGTCCAACAGCACAGAAGAAACACAGGATAAATCATTGCAAAGGAAGAGAACTGTTTTGGCTTTCTGTCACGTGCAGTGCGCTATCAGCTTAATTATGCAATGCTGGCAAATAATTCCATTTATAAATAGCAACACTGCACCTTTGACATGACACTCAATCAAAAAAATAGATTTGCTGAAATGAAGAAAAAGTTCCTGTATAAATTGGAGTATAATTATAAATCAATTCTTTTGTTTCCTCATCTTCACTGGGAAAATGGTGCAGGCTCTTCCGGGCTGTAAAACATTGTAAAAGTACAGATCACTTTACTGTTATCCTCTTTGACAGTATCTTTCTTGGCAAAGTAAGTTATTCTGTGTAGCATAACAGCAAATAGAATAGCAGTAACTACTATGTGAAGAACTGTGAAGATACATCTTCAGAAAGCTGGTTACAGTAGTATTTTATTACTGGGGAGGGAGAAATTTCATTACTAATTTAAAGCCAAGACTGTAAAAAAATATTTATCCATGAGGTACTGGCAGTACCTACCAGAGATACCAGTACTTATAATACTGAAAGAAATGCTCCAGAGTATCAGCCTACTGAAAGTTGCAGTGTTAACATGGACCGTGCCGGTGAGGACAACAAAATCTGAATCCTTGTCTGGTTTATCACGTTGGCAACTCTACATAAGTTAAAATTAACAATGGATGGATAAAAAAATGCCATTTCACTAGAATGGTTTAGTTATTAAGTGACCATAGATAAGCTGAAAGCAGTTTACATTTTTCACCCTGTAGTTCATTTGCAAAGTTAAGGAAGACATTCTGCCTTACATTAGCCAAAAACATCAATTACTCATTGCAACGTTATGATATGAAGTACTCAGTAGGAGCAGCTGTACACAGATTGGGGAGGTAATGGAGAATAACTCATGATTTGGTATTTGAGACAGGCAGTACTCTCATATAGCTGGCTGACACAAGTTTGCTCTACTAGAATTGAAAGTCATCAGATCCAAAAGCTAGTGACACATCCGTGTGCACTACTACTATCTTATACATGTGTATACATATATAAAAGAAGTCACATGCACTCTGTCTCAACAGGACTTACAAGCAGAGTTGGCACTTACTTTGCCACATTTACTTGGATAATGGCCCGAGCAAGCTTACTTCTGCCTGCAATACAGTGTGTAGGCAGATACTAGCAAATGTGGCAAACAAAACTAGAAAACATGTTGCATTCTAGTATTAGACTACAAAAACAGACTCATACTATACTTTCTCCTGTTTTCCCCTCTATTTTTGTCTTAGAATCTCATTAGTACCCTATTAAAATTCTTAAAATACAGGAAGCTTATGGATACTGACAAGGAATTTTACATGATTTTGCTACCTGTTTGCAAAGGAGAATAGGACTACATTCTGCAAAAAAGAGCCCTGAACTTGTATGAAGCACAACTTTTATTTCTACACTCTCACTGACCAGGTCAGCACAAGTTGCATTTCTTTAAATCACTGTCTGCTTTCTCCAATTAGATGACTTTCTTGATTAGAGATGAAATCTAGAGACCAAACTCAATTAGGTTATTGATTATGTTCTTCATAGTCCCAATCAATCAGGTAAGACAATTTCATAAACAGTCAATTTAAAATACGAAAATGATATTTCAGCAGAACGGTTTAGTACATATAAATAAAGGAATAAAGAGAGCTTGATCCCTTCAAATACTTCTGTATTTATATCCTGCTTATTTATAGCAAATACACCAGAAGTGTCATAAATTATCAACATTTTATATATTAGTTACTTCCAGCTTCTTAGAGTATAAACGAATTAGAAGTTCTGTAAAATTCAAAAACTTTTCTTGTGCTGTCTACAGTATAACACTGTTAGGCACTACACTTCACAGCTTTTATACATCCACATACCGCCCAAGCAGTATTTATAGTCTTGCTGCATATATTTTGCAAGCAAAACTGAGAATATATTTAATTACTATAACTCAGTTTGGAACTGAAGAAACCTCTGGAATTATGAATGGAGTATTTCATTTGTTTCATTCTCTTTGTGGAAAGGAGGCTAAAAAGTTACAGTGATCATTCAAAATGGTAGAAAGTCACAGCACAAACAAGACTGTTGAGCCAGCCTACTGAAAAGAGTTTGTGGAATGCCTGGCCTTTTGATGTCACTTTTACTAAGTCATTCTATTTCTAGTATCCCTTGTTTTTTTATAAGCCTCTAAAGCTTGCAGAGTAATCTTCTCAGAAAGCAGTAAGAGGTACTGTACTTTGACAACTGAAAAAGAGGTCTGTCTTCTTCAAAGATTTAACGTTTCACTCTAAAAACTGACATTTATAGATAATAAACTTTTTACCTTCATTAATGAAGAAGTCAGCTACATAATAGGCTGCTTTTACAGATGATGGGGAATGTGGAATGCCAGGCGAATTCTTCCACTCAAAAGGATTTTTCTCTGGATGCCACTGGACACCATAAATTGGGTATTTGTATGCTGCAACAAATACAAAGCACGTAAGCAAGGTCTATGCCTTAAGAATTAATACTTAGTCTTACTGCAAAAGAAACTCAAAGGATAAGCTACAGAAATACTTCACTTAACAGTTTCACAGAATCTTAAACAGCAAGTTGAAACTCTGTTAAAGTCACAGTAGAACTGAAGGAAAAAATGGATATTGTAAAAGAGGGGTCACATTCCATGCAAGAAGATTTTTGTACATCACTTTTTGATTATTCATTTCAGAATTAATATTTATATATTAAAAAATAATGTTACAAACGTATCGGTCTCAAAACTTCCTATCTACTGCCAGCATCACTCAACATAAAATATTCACAGACATGCAGGATATCCCTGGCAGTTCCATAGGACAGATCCAAGTCTTGGGATCTCCTTGAAAGCCCAGCGAATCCAGGGGCAGCTCCCATCTGCTCTGTGCCAGCCCTGATGCACATAATGGGAAGCCAGTCCTTAACTCTCTTACAGAGAACAGCAGCTGACGACTGCTCTGTGATAAACCGCTTGCAGGCACGAGAGATGTCTGTCATTAGCCTAATCAGGTTTTCTGATCAAACTGCCATTCCTCTGTTTTGGAGGACAGTCAGTATGCTGTACAGAAGAATCCCATGGGCCGACAGCTGGGCCTTACTGTAGAGCTGTTAGTAGTGCCCTGATGAAGACAAACCACTCTCTAAAGAGCTAACTTGTTTCTTGAGCTGTGCAAGCCTGGTGCAAAACATATGCAATGCAATTTAAGTAATGCAAAAGGCTTTTGGAGGAGGGCAATTAACAGTATTGCTGCTAAAGTAAGGAGGCATGTTGCTGTTACCTCAGTACTTTGAATTGTTCTTCCTGTAAACAGCAAATGGATACAGAGCATCACAAGAATGTAAGCATAAGCAGCCAGAAAACAAGGCGTAACACGAGCACATTGCACCGTGGAGGGACTAAACTGCTACAGGACGAGTGCTGTACACTTCACATCACAGCACCCAAATATTCCTAAAGTGTAACAGCATATCTGGAAGGGGAGCAGTAGGTGAGTGAATTAATTAATTAGGCTCACAGATATGTAGTCAAAATATCCCTGCAAACAGAGTATGTTCCTCACAGCCAGAGCACCAACAGGGCTAATGCTCTCCCTGCTATTCTAACAGCAAGCTTGCAGTACAAATTACATTAATGCCAAAACACCTCTAAAGAACTAGTTTGTTACAGTCAGTTTACAAAGGAAATTCATTTCCCTACCTTCCATGGTAGATATAAACTCCAGTTCGCCATCGGTGTTAGTGGTCAGAACATTATAGAAATTACGAAGCTTTTCATTCTTTGTGAAATTCTGTGACAAGGAGGGGAGAAAAAAAAAAAGATGTGTTATTTGCTCATTTATTTTTAGTTTTAACAGAGCAAATGTGTTTGTGTTCAGGAAATAAAATGATCAAGTACCTCCATGGAGAGGCTCCACATATGAAAGTTTGATGTCAACGGCTCAGTAGCAAATGCACGTAACACATCATCAGGGAAATTCTTGAATAATCTACTGCCTTTTGCAGCTATTACAAAGAAAAATGAAAAAAGGATATTGTCCATTACCCAAGCTGCTAACAGATGGACTAATATTGAACAGGAGACAAATTTAATAAAATACTGTATTAAAGTAAACCTTTTTCTGTAGTATAACTTTATGATTTTAGAATAGGCTGCAAGGAAAATAAGTGAAATAATTACAACAGGTTTCCAATATGCTATGACCACTGTCCTCCAGTCTTGACCTGGAAAGGACCCAACTTTTCTACTTAAGTTCTCACTAAAATAAGCATCATTCTTTGCCACTCATTTCAGTGATTTGCACTCATTCACAATGAGTACAGATGACAAAATTTGTGAATGCTACATGTTCCACAGATGGATTACTCACAAATTAAATGACAAAGTATCAACAGAGGCCACATTTTACCAGTGTTGCTGAATGGCACAGCTGTATCTTAAGGGATCTCTCTGATTTCAATACTGTACAAGTGGGACAGCAATGCTAACATTCATCATTAGGAAAGATGCAATTTGAAAAATTTAAAATCACCTGCTCTTCGAGTTTGATAGGTTTTGGACCCATTAATTTTGTTCAACTTGGTAACAAAAAGGGACCTAAAGCCACATTATTTTTGTAGGTCCAAATTATCAAATGACTCAAAGAGCCACAACTGTGGTTTCTGCTGACTGATGTTAGTTCCGTATGGCTTGTGCTCACACCTCTGCTTTAAAGTGACAGAGTTGAACTGACTTTATAAAAAAAGTCATGGCAACTTAATAAGAAAGAATTTAGCAAGATAATAATCAGAAACCTCTCAAACATTCACCTCTGTGTATTTGTCACAAACAAAACACAATACCTCTTAGCAAAACTCAAGATATGAGATATAATGGATTTTTCACCTGAAGTAAAGTTCAGAGGAAGTGCAAAACCATCTGTCTTGGTATTAACAAGTAAAACTTCGCCACTTGTGAGGTACGTAAGCTCTTCATGTCCAAGACATGTTCCCCATACTGGGAAATAATCTCCTTTATCGTTAGCCTTCAAAATAAAAAGCAACAATATAAGGAAAAAGTACTGAAGATTTACAGAAAGAAGACTGAAGAGAACTTCCTACTCTTTTTGTTTTGTCTTGTGTAGGTGAGAAGTAAAACTACTACAGCAGTACAAATTGCTTCCAGAGGAATTGTAACAGTTCAATTACAATTGAAATAAACACAGACTCCCTCAGTTTTTCTCCTAAAATACGAAGGCTAGTGGACATACACATGTCTATTGAAGCAGTAAACTGAGCCTAATGTTGATATGAATTTGATTGTTCTGTTCTATGAATAAGTAATGTCAAGAGCAGCCTAAACAGAAACGACAAAACGGCAACGTTTCTATAAAAAAGGCAATCGAAAGAAGGGACACAAACCAATCTGTCCCCATTTTGAGAGAAAGCCTGTTCATTACAATTCATACTTTTATATGAAGCGCGTTATGGTCACATAGCAAGGGCCCTTTACAACACCCATACGCCTGTGTCCACCCATCTGTATTAAGAAAACATAAATCCCATTACTAGCATGGCTACCGCCTTAAGTGACACATGCTTATTTAGCTAGCAGGTATGGACAGGTGTTCCAGAAAGATAAATTGTGAGTTTAAGAAACACTAAAAAGTGACAATCATTTTCAAAAGAATAAAAATTGGCGGGTAAGTGCAAAAACAAGAGAAGAAAGGAAGAAGGAGAAAAGGAAAGCAAAAAGAGCAACCAGCTTCTTGTCACTTAACTAAGTGCATACATTTGACTAAGCACGGTGCATACACACAGTAGAAATTTGCATTTTGTGTGGTTTATTCTGATAGTAAGTGTATCTTAGAGAATGGAATGTTTCAGAACTCCTGGTTTTGTGCAATCTGAGTAGTCTTTCTTAACTTGTTTCTAAACATTTTTAAGTTATGCATACCACTCCACCCCCCAAAGAGCTGCTGCTCAAAAGCCATTTTTGAGAAAGCTGAAATTACAGGCTTAGAATAAAAATGTTACCCTACTGCATTAGTGGTAATAAGAGGCAATATAACCACTTCTTCTCAGGGCAAAACATCGAAGATTTACAGAAAGAAGGCCAATAGTACTGCAGAGTCTTCCTGACTACCCATCACACATGGCTAGAGACGCGGAACTTGCAACTCCACTGTCTTTCTTTCATGTAAGGGAGCAATAAAACCACTAACGGCAAAAAAATGCACTCCAGTTTAAGAATAATTACAACTGAACTGTAAACTTTTTGTGCCCCCACTTTTTTTTTTTTTTTTTTTAAATAAAATTGGCCTGGAGGCTAAGCATATATTAAACAACACCCAAGACATCACATTTTAAAAACGAATTTAAAAGCTGGAAAACAGTATTTCAATTTAGGTTTTTGCCTAGCTAGTAAAATTCTATTGACTCAGATGGTGGTTAGCATTTCACATCTTCTATTCATGTTAAAGCAGAGCCAGACCAAGCCGCTTCTCATTGTGAACATTTGAAAATGAAACGGAGCCCTCACACGCTTTAAAAAAAAAACATAAAATTCAGTCTATTCTGTACCTGCTAAAACACTCTTGACTATTGTAGCTCACCTTACATTAGTAAAACTGTCAATATTTTATAGCGCTGATTAGGTCTCAAAAGATGAAAATCAAAACACACAATCATCACAAACAACACAGAAAAAGCTCCAGCTTATTAGTAAGGGTTACCTACAATGCACCAGAAAGTATTTTCTGCCTTTCACTCACCTGACATACGCATACCACGTTAATAAACCTGTTTCTCCGATCATAAAATTATGACATAAGCAATTCAGTTAATCATTGTGAAATGTCAACAGAATTTCGTAATAGCACTGTGAACCACAAGAAACCCTTGCCCTGACACTGAATAACAAGAGAAAGGCTGCACTTCACACAGTGAGCAGTTTCAAAGAGACAAATGAGATTGTCTTACATAAAAGTGAGATAGTCTTTGCAAGATTCAGGTTTAAGGCAATAGACTAACAATCACCACGAATAAAGACAGAGACAGACAAAAGAATAATAACATCGGTGCCATGGGGATTGAAGAGTAGGAAACTTAATTACTGAATTGCAGCAGCTGACTGGTCCTGTGAATGCCACTGCCTGTGCTCTCCTTGCCTGCCATTGGAAAGTCAACGGAAAGGGTAGAAGAGGAATTCCTCACTGCCAATGAGCACTTCTACCTGGTAACAGTTTAAGCACTACTCATAACTGGCTCTAAAATTGGGCAAAGTTTTCCAAAGTATGGCTTCTGTGACAATTTTAATCAATGTTAGCTCAAAATAAAGTCAGTAAAGAGGAAAAAAGAAAGAAAATTTAGATTTTTATTCAAAATTAATACAGAAGATCCTTAACAAATCTTAAGGATTGTATATAAAGCTCAGTGAATCTCCATTCCTTCCCACAACACAAATTTTACTCCAGACCTTGTTGATTACTATCTGAAAAAAAAAACCAACCCACCTCTTATGCTCTAAGAGAATTAAATCTTCAGTAAGGATTCAGAGCCTTCCAGCATTCTTTGAAAGAAACAGCTTTCCCAGAAATTCAATCTTTTCTTAATAAAGCTAACGTTCACATAAATATTAAAAAATAAGTAATATAACCTTTCAAGTGGTCTTCCCACTTTTTTCCGTGTTATAAATTAACCTAGTATTTACTTTAAAATTCTGCTACATTTACAGTTACCGATGCAAAGAAATAGGTAAAATGGTATAACATACTAATGTAGATCCTTTACCTTCACCTCCAAAGATATATTTAAATCTACTTATAGATAAGTGAGAATAAATATGTTTCACTAGCTGTAGCATATATGTGAAGGGAGACCTTAATGTTATATTATTGTAAACTGGTTTATTTGAGAGTCTCCCTAGAATTCCTTCTGAGTCTAAATTTTAGTCACGAGACTTCTACAAATGATCACATTTACGTATATCTTTGTCCAACATTTAGTGGCAATGGATACTCTGGGCTTTTGGAAGCAATTATTGTTACTTTATTGCAAGTTCCACACAGCCATAAAGCTCCAGGTACCATGAATAAATGATACTGTTCTCACCCGCAGAACTCCGGAGTTTAAGATCATGACACAACATATAACAGGAGAGGGTGTCAGAAGTCTGAATCTTAAGGTATGAAATGATTCTTTATGCAGAAGCCAACAATGAGCTACCTATTATCTGGCTTACAGTTAACACACTGGATGCCAATGGAAAACTATGAAAATATAAGCCTCCCTGTCATTTTGATCTCTGAACAGTGACAATAACAAGAACAGACTGTTCCTTAGTAATTACCTCTAATGCCTTGTGGTAAAATATCTTAGCAACCCTGGAATATTCTGAAGTCTTAAGATCCACACCACCTCCTGGAAAAAGTACCCTGAAAGGCAACATCCAAGAATCTGATTAGCAATGGTGATCAAACTGAAACCTGGACAATGTATACAGAGAAAGGTCTGACAGTGGTTTTAAGGGTAGGATCCAGGTCTAGATTAAGTCATCTACATTTCAGAAATCTATAGACAGGAATCTAAGATTCCCTTATGGACAGCAGGGATCTAGTCAGAAAAGTCAATGGAGACTTGAATAGGTTTTCTAGAGCAGACACCTACCTGGTCAGTAGGTTGAACAGCCCTGTAGGCTCCATTGGCTGTACTGATTAGCACTGCATTAATTGAGTTTAGACAGCTAGCGCACACGCAGACAGCAAAGTTTAGGTGTCTTAGTATTTAACTGAATCATATCCTAAATCTTAGTATTTTTCTACTGAAGAAAGTAGCAACCAAGCCTAATGCAACATAAGGATGAGGAGAGTAAACAGAAAATGCACAAAACATACAGATTTCAGCTGGTATACAAAAGGGTTGCGTGCCATGACTCCATCAAATTCTGTCCTGACTCTTAGCTAGCTCTCCCTACCACTTTAAAATCCTGGCCCCAGTCTTAATTCATCCTGTTCAATTTCAGTAAAGGAGAATTGTGGCCCTGGCAGAGTGACCTTCTTATTGCAGACAATACACATCAGAAAGTTCCTATTAAAAAGGAAAAAAAAAAAAAAAAGTATGTTTGTCTGTAACCTTTGGTCACGCAGGATCTAATATAGCTGAAGAAGACAAAGCAATCTAAGAGACGATTTAAAAGAAATAGTGCACAATCTTTATCCACCAAAAAAAAAAAAAACAAACAAAAAACAACAATGGCAATTCTCTGTGTAGCTCCCCAAAACCAAACACCACAACACACAGTCAAGCAAATTTCACATGTACATGTGATGACATGGAAATTAATCATGTCCCATCAGAGACAGTAACACGAAATAAAGGAAGCCTCTTCTGGCTGTAACTGGAACAGTACCCACCGAACCGACAGAACTGAATGTGTGAGCGCTCCCTAACCCACTGCAGCAGACCACAACTAGATTTAGTCAAACCACATCCATCAGTTGCTGATTTTTCTATCAAAATGACTGAAGAATTTATTCTATGTTTCTGTGCTCTAGAAATGGCAACCTGCATCAGTGAGATACTAACAACTAGAAACAACTAACACCTCAAATAATCCCAAGCATTTACAGAGTGATTGTGAGTTTTAACCCTCATGACCAGGTTTATTTTAAGGTGAATGATGCACAGGATCACGCAAAAGCCACCAAGTATTTGGTGGAAAAGTAGAGCAAAATATTCATGAAAATATAAATCAGATTAGTCTCCAGTGCCAATATAGAAAATGAATACAGCTAAAAGTAGGTTCAAAACAGGCCAGATTATAGATTTCTACAAAGATCTGGTTAGACAAATAAGGCAATCCTTATGTGGAAGTGGTAGAAAATTCACTTCCCCTGTTCCTTTTGTTCAACCCAAAAGCTGCCCAATACTAATTTTCCAATAAGAAAAACAATTGTCATTTCTGCTAATGCAAAAAGGAAGTAACCCATTAAGTAGCAATGATAATGGCTTGACATTGTCATAAGCAGATTGAAATGCAGGCTACCTGTATTCCAGCATCTCTAACTGATTAGAGCTGATGATGTTCACTGTGAATTTCAAAGGCTATCTCAGGAGTACATTGCTATATTCATAAAATTCCATCTCTATTACAGTAAATTTCATGATTTTAAGAAGGTTGTGTTTAATAATAAATAATTTCCAACTGCAAAGAACTCTGGAGCCAAGCTCTTACAACATGAAAGATCAATATATCTCTTTCTCATTCTAAGTTTCCACAGAATGAAAAGTCCTTCCCTCCAGAGATCTTACTTGTTATTTACACACAGCTATGCTGTGGCAGCCATTAGCTGACAGGGCAACAAGAGGAAATATAGACCATCCTTAGTCACCTGCATAGCACAAACCCAACTGCCAGTCACTGAAAAGACAGAAGGATAAGCGAACTGGATCTACTTGCCTGATAACCCTCTTCTGCATCAAGGTAGGCGGTGAGGTAGAAAGAATGGGAGACCCCATGGCAACCAAAGAGGGGCTGGCAGCCATGAGAAAGGGATGAAATAATTCATTTTGCCTCCAACATGAGGAGGCACAGGGGAGAAAGTGTCACTGCTTTATACTTGCCTATACCACAAGACTGTAAAGACCCATGTCTTAGTGTGCAGGGCGTGCTGTGGAGCGTGAGACAACAATGCTCTCCCCAGACAGCCACAGGCCTAAATCTGCAAGTTCTACACCTGTTTATTAGCATTCTAGTATATGCATAAGCCTAACAAAACTATTCATGGTTTAAGATGCTCATTTTGTGACTACAAGTAGTGCAATCACATGCTACAGGCTCACACACAACCAAGCCTGTGAAGTGCAGCATCAGGTGATTTAACTCTTCTAAAGTGCACTTTTAGCACAAGGCAGACATAAAAGGTTTTGACTTTGCTTATTCCACAATTAAAATGCATTAGATTAGATCACATTATCCAACATTTAAAATGCAGGAAGAACACGTGGGTGGACAGTTGCCACAGGTTAGCTGGAAAGTTAGAAAGACTTAAGCCACAGAATCACAACAGGCAAGACGGGCCATTCAAGTAGCAAGAGAGAAAGCATGCCAAGAGAAAAGGGTAGAAGAGATGGGAAATCAGAAACTTTTATGATAAAGGAGATACGGAGAAGACTGAAAGAGGGTAGAAAGGGTAGTAACAGTGATAAAACTCACAGCAAGTGCTATTAAATACCAAGATTAAGGTGATCACTTAAACGAGGATGAGGAAAAATTTAATGAAGAGGAAGTGGGCTATTTCATTTCAACTGTTAACCACTATTAACGCCACTTCTGTCTGCCTGCAGACAAGCACAGGAGAATGCCAAGATGAGCCTTGGCACAGTTGCAGATTATCTGACATGTGCTCCTCAAGAAAGAAAAGGCAGCAGACACACATCAGGTGAAATAGTGCTCTCTGCCTTAGGACATATTTACATGTCTGCAGTGCTCAGCACCACCTCTCAAGAGAGTAGAAAGACAGTGTTCCTGATAATATGGCACAGCTCAAAACCAGAACTATCATTTCTTTCAAGAGAAAATCAGTGCTGAAAACTTACCCGTTAATAGAGTGGAATATTTTGTCATATTCTTCATCTGAAAGATTTAATCTGAAACACCAAGGAAATAGTTACAGAACACATATGAAATATACATATTTAACCACAAAAATATCATCGTTATTGAACAGCAACACATAAAATATGTAGAAAGCATGCTTTAAACAGAATAAAATAGTTCCAAATCAAATGAAACATTTCACTCGACACAGCTCAGTGGAGACTGAGAATCCACAAGACTGAAAGTAGAACCCTATTTGGAGCAGTTCAGGATTAGGTACTCTGAGACCCCTTCGTTAAATTTAGACATGCAGACATTCGTTAAATTTAACATTTACATGAATGGCATGGTTATTATTTCCTGCAGACCGGCAACTCCGGTTTCCAGTTGACTCCAAGAAGGGCAGAGCTGCAAACCGTGGGTCACACCCATTCTTCAGAAAAGATGAGGTGGAAAGATGAGAAAGACCTCAGCACCATCAAAATATCAGCAAAGCAGTATGACGGCTACACTCACGCAGAACTGATACACTTGGTATATTCAAAGCATCCAGCTTTGCTGCATCTCACTTAGTTGCCAGAATTAGAGGCCTTCATTCACCTATGAAGCTGCTGGTCAGCAACCATTCTGAAAGCACCACCAGCTACGTGAAGAACACTGGCTTCTAATTCAGGCACTTAACTGGTGCCCTTATTGGACAGTGTAGATATATCCTGTTGTGATTTTCTGCAGTGGCATTAGTCCTGTTTTAAACTTCTGACAATTATCATTTTAACATCTGACTTCAGTGCATTTACTATTTTATAAATAACTGCTGGCTATGAAGCATTGTCAGTTGTGTTACTTACTCTGATACTTTTTAACCAACAACCAAAATACAACACATGGAGCTAGTGATTCACAGTTCCAGCAGAACTGGACTTTGATTTCTTCAAGAACTATTGATGACCTTCCTCCATTACCTGAATTCTGGGGCTACATAATGTGACAGACGACAGTATGTGTATATATATCTAGATATTTATGGGTGTTTGGGGGGCACTATTAATTAGACAATGTAACTAACTTCAAAAATCACAGATGCAAACTACGGAGGGTAATTTTACAGGTCAAAAAAAGAGTATTTTTCAAATAAAGGTTATAAGAAGGAATACTAAAAATTACATGTTCCAGTCTGCTTTTATTCTGATTTCTAAAAAAAATTGCTTGCAAATCGTGGAATCTTCAAATAGTCTTTAAGGAGGTCTAAACACTCAGCAAAGCAGCACAACCACTTTCTGTGCCTCTAAGATGCCTCACATCAAACAATTATTACCCACTTGTAAGGATATAAAAATCTACCTTATTGGCACAACTCGGGCACCAGCAGATTCCAAAAACTTCACATATGAAGCTGCAATATAAGAACTTCCAAATCTGCGGAACTTTTCGAAGTGACATTCCTGTGACAACACCCCTGGAGGGTCCAAGAAAGAAAGTTAGCACTATATAAAGAGTAAATGCTAGGCACCAAAAGAAAAATTAAACTCCCATTTCCTACATGCCGGGTTACAGCGTTACATTTACTGCCTGAAAGAATTACAAACACTGAGACAATGGGGCATCAATTACGATGCCCGGTCACAAGGTAACAAATAAACACACATTATCAAATCTGTTGACTCAATTTTCCACAAGACTCAATTAACTGCTTAAGAGTACAGCTTCTCTTAAATAAGTTAGAGTTATTTGGCGATTTTTAAACAAAGTATGTATAGCGTGACACTATTTATAAAAGCTTTAACCTCCCCTCCGCTTCAGGAGCCCTTTGACTCCACACAGAAGCCGGCAGGGTTCCGCGTCGGCTGTGGGAGCCGTTTCCTCCCTCAGGACGGCGAAGGCGGGGTACGAGGCCGTCCTGGGCCGGCCGGTAACCCCCGGGCAGCGGCCGCCGGCAGCTGAGGGGCCGCCGGCAGCTGAGGGGCCGCCGGCAGCTGAGGGGCCGCCGGCAGCTGAGGGGCCGCCGGCAGCTGAGGGGCCGCCGGCAGCTGAGGGGCCGCCGGCAGCTGAGGGGCCGCCGGCAGCTGAGGGGCCGCCACCCTCCGGCCACCCCCCCCGCCCCTTACCGATGATGGGTCTGTCGTTGCGCTCAGCCGGGCGGCTCCGGCGCTGGAGGGAGGCTGCGGCGGCGCAGCGGAGGAGGAGGAAGAGGAGGACAGCAGCAGCCGGGACGGGAGGAAGCCCCGCGAAGCGCCCCATGGCCACGTCGCCCGCGGCCCGTCAGCACCGACCGCTCCCCTCAGCGAGCGCCCGCCCCGCGCCGCGGGGCACGCTGGGAAATGTAGTTCCGGCGCCCCGCGGCCTGTGCGAAGACATGGCGGCCTCCTGCTGAGGGGCCCGCGCAACCCCCCGCTGAAGGAACTGACGGGCGAGGCTGGTTCAGCTCGAAACGTTTTTATTAATAGAATGACGTTAATATGTACAAAATTAAAAAACAAACAAACAAACAAACATTGTGCATTACATTGTGCTTACGGTCAGTAGTAAATCATATTTGCAACTTACTTTTTTTTTAGAGGCACTCATGATACTCTTAAGGAATAATGCACTTAAAAGATTGTTACTTTTTTTTGTTTTATTGACTATGCACCTCGTAGGTGCTATACCACCACCCATCGTACCAATACCTCGGCCACTCGTTACGCAAATATCCTAATTATGTCGTGTCCTTATTATTAGCAGCAACTGCAATTGTCCCTTGCACAGAGTTCCCACCTTCTCTATAACATGTAAACATTAAAAAAATAATTAACAGTTCATGAAAAAAATAACTGCACTCAGTGCTCTAACTGTTGTCTTATGCAAACACGTTACCATTTAGTAACAGATTCCAGGTATTTCTGAAGACATTTAGGACTTTATGTTCATAGCGCTGGTGTAGTCACAATGAAGATTTTTTAAAAAATGGCTACATTTTGTCCATGTGCATATACATATGCAATCAAATCAAGTCTCTGCTACATAAACCAGCAATAGTTAGAGACTGGTTTCATAGGAAAAGTTTGAATTTTCCTGTTCACTGAAACACAGTTCACTCCTTTATGCAGTTTACATTCAAGGATTAAAATTGAAGAGGCATAAAATTAAGACAATAGCTTTAGTTCTCCAGTTCATAAATTATTTGGAAGCTGAGTTACACACTTGAAGAATTGCCAGATCCCTGACTACTTAGTTTATTTTCTTATAAAGAAGAATTAGCACTTCACTGAACTCCTCTATTTAAGAAGCTTTTGTATCACAAAATAGTTCAATGTGAGAAAAAGACAGATATATGAAATATATGAATATGTGAAAACGTATCTGAAAAATGTTTCTTTGAATTTAGGCTCCATATGAAAGAGAAGAATGAAAAATGCACTTGAGGAAATGAGGGAATTAGAAGAAAAAAAAAATATTTAAAAAGCCCTTGTCGGTTTTGAAAGAATTTTATATCTGGCATTGACCTTACCACAGCAGAAGGAACTACCACCACCAAGTACGCTATGGACCTTTCATAGATGTTCCTCCTGCTAATAAAGAACAGCTTCCAACAGCTTTTGCAATAACACAGTATTAACAATAATCTAAAATAAGGCATTTCTCTCCCCTAAGCATAAATTAATATAACATCCTAATGTCCTAAAGATTCCAAAGTAACTGAAGTTAGTATTTCTAGCTACCTGAGAAACAAAAGTATTTGTTATGGATTCATTTATACGAAGATTCATATGGAATGCTTAAATACATAATGCTTATGCAAAGACCCCCGGCTTATTACAAAACAGCGTTAAACATTGGGTAAATGAACTCCAGCAGCTGGTGTACTAACAGAGGTTTTAACAAAAAGCTGAGTGAAAAGTACAATAATGTTTTAGATTATTAAATACTAGGGATTGCAGGATGATACTGCTATTTAACGTGAGTGATAGCTTTTACACACATGCAGTGTTCACATCTGAATCTTTCCCCTAAAAAAATAAAAATCTGTTTCCAGTAAGTATAGACTTTTTTTTTTTCATTACTCCTACAGAAATAATGAAGGGGGCTCAATGGAAATTAAAAAGTATATCTTCTGTTGGGCACTGGAAGAAATGGACTGGCAAGTTTCCATGAAGATACCCAGCATCTCCTACACTGAGGTTCAAAGTGACCTACCAGCACCCTTAAACCACACAACAAATACTTCTAAAGTTCAGATCCACAAAAGATAACATACTTCACCCTCCAAAAGAGACAGATACTGTAAACAGCTAACAGCTCTTGACCTCTGTAGTGCTCTACAGTAGGAATTAAAGGAGTTGTTTATAGCTTGTCCATAGACAGTATCTCTTTGAAGAAAGAAAATCAGAATTTTCAAGGTTGTTTTGAATCTCTTACTAGTTCGTCCTCCTCATTCATCCTGTCCTTTGAAGAACAGGTACATGGTGTTTTCCCTATCTTCCTCTATAAAATTGGATGATTACTGTGTTAATTAGCACAAAATGGGAAGCTGCACAAGCAGCACAAAAATTAACACAAATGTCTCACTATTGCCGGCTAGTTTTCAATTTGACACAAACTAACAAAACAGTCATTTTCCCTGAGAATCAATCCAAAAAGCAGCCTCTTTTCACTCTCTGTAAATTAGCCCTGTAGTCATACTTCCGCAACAAACTAGTCTACCCCATTCACGTTCTGTTCTTTTTTGTATCCTACCATCTTGACAAGCCAAGATACAAGAGTTAAGCATAAGGTTCTGGACTGCATGATTACGGATGAATTGTCTCCAAAGACTTAAGAGGAGCAGTATCGATCTCTGATACCCAGTGCACTATTCAGCTTTTTGGCATAGAAGTTAGTCAATTACAAACAGTATTGCAAACATGTAGAATTCATTAATCTCTTCAGACGTATGTACTGATAGGCTCCAGTTAGTATAAAAGTGCAGTCAATATAGTACTCAGTGCCCTGCAAAGACATACTGGTTTCATTTACAATAAATTCAAGATTACATGAAAGATTTCATATTAAACTTATTTCCACTTCCAGTGTTCAAGAACTGATATAATACTCTAGTAAGATTATTCCTGGGCAACCAGAGAAATGCTCTGAAGATAATCTGCAGATGCCATTATAAAGTCAGTCCATTCCTTGGCCAGCTCTTCAATGGAGACTTCCTCCCCCCCGTATTCCTGTGGGAGAATGCTGACTGGGAAGTGTTCAGTCAGACTCTGCATGTAGTTATTTCCATGCATATACACCTAAAACAAAACATGAAAAGCATTTACTTGGATATGAAAGCTAGACTGCTGAGGCAGCAAAGAAACTCAGTGCAAGAGCTGAAGTCACCAGCTTGGCTCGACTAAGCAAGTGTACTTGTTCATAATGAGCTCCTAAAATGAAGAACAAAGTACCACCATGTAAGCGAGTTTCCCATGGGTGCTCAAACTCTGTCCTGCTCAGTACCCGCAGCTTGATGAAGCACGGACTACAACCAAAGAACTGCATTTTATGCAGCTGCAAGCACAGGAGCCAAAATTAACTACACATTTGTTCCAGACTGGTTTAGTGACACTGATGAGGGTACGCTACATCCACACAGCTAAAGCGAGCTAAACCATGGGAAGGCCAGGGGTTGGTCTTGTCATGACAGATACCATGAACTTGCTTTTCAGTCATTTCTAAGAAAAGAACAGTGTTTGGCTCCTGGCCGTTACTATCTGGTCCTGCCACACGTATTTAAAAACAACATTATGTAGCATGTATGTAGGTTCAGACAGGTGCCAAGGAGGATATTCAGAAGAATCTGTATCTCAGTTCTTATGTTTCAGTTCCAACTGAAATTAGATCCTGGACTACTCCTCCACTTTAACCCTTGTAGTACTGTAGCTTTGGTTCTTCTATTCTTGCGTTATTGTAGCTATTCTGAAGCCTTATTCATTACTTCCAGTCAGAAACTTTTATAGGCCTCTTATTAACACTCAACAGGAATTTTCTGCAATTATTATTACACGAAGACTACAAGAATATGCACTCAAAAGGTAGTTGGCTGCCTTGTATCTAACATTTCCTCATCAGGAAGTAAGACAATGAGTTAACAGTAATTATTCCTACGACAGTATGCGGAACTGGCCCTTAGAGGGTTTTTTTCAAATCATACCTGAAACTAAACCAGGAAACAAGCCAATCTGCTTCTATTCCATTCCATGAACTGGGATATCTGGTTTGTTTTCTTTTAGGCCTCTACTGTCCATCTGTCCTCTCTTCTGCTTTTTGAGTTCTAGTTTGAGATACTCTGAGCTGGATCAAGTGACAGGGGCTCGTTTCACAGGCATTAATGTGGGAGAAGAAGGGCCACGGCATAAGGCTGCTGGAATATACTTTTTTTATCATCTTTTCAGAGTAAGGAACTGACTGCACAAGGCCGGCAGAAACAATCCTGCCTCTCCCATAACAAAACGCGCATGCTAGGAAAAGGGGACCGGCAAATAACAGCTAACAGTGCCCAGGAAAATCTGATCCTGGAGTGCAGCGGGTACTGCAAATACACAAGATCCATGTGCTGAGACAAGGAGGCTTCAGAGTAGAAATAACAATAGACAGTGCTGCTTATTTTGTACCTTAGTCCTGTTGTTAACACTTCACAGTATTTCATTTTCTGCCAGCTGAAACCTCCAATATTCATGCTATGCTACAAAACCCAGAATTCTTGGTGTGCTTTTCATCCAAATACAAACAGGGTTTTAAGATTTAAAACTGCAAAACAATTTAAAACAACTAAGAAACTATTTGGAAATAAATTTTGAACTTAAGCCTGACCTATTTTTGATGCATAAATGCCTCTGCAGGCCTTTCAGAAATAAAAAGTTGTCTTCTACTAATTCTGCAGAACTTGGAGCATAACATCACTGCTCAGTGACAATTTCTCACTGTCATTAATAGGCAGAGTGTTGGAAGATCCAGGACCTATTCCTTCCTAGTCCTGCAGAAGAATTGCTGTGTGACCTCAAGCAAATCATTTAACCTCCCTGTGTCACAGTGTTTTTTTATCTTTAGAGCTGTGATAACAGCAACCGCTTGCAACTCTCACATTATTGATAACTGCAAACGCTTTATAATTCGATTGCAAAGGCCTGTATAGCACTAACACACAAAAATGCTTTATGCTCTTCAGTGCTCAGGACAACTAGATCCTAAGGGAAGTGCTGCAGATTGTCATGTAGGGGTTTTGTGGCAGAAAGAAATAGTTGTGTGCACTCACCCGTTCTTTTATTTTTTCAGTGAGAAAAGGCTTAATTAGAGCGAAGACTGGGTGGAAGAATAAAGGCTCATTAATCAAGTGGATACCTCGAACTTTTAGCGGAAAGGAATCCTGTCAACATACATGAAAAACAGCATAAGAAAATATTATTGAAAAGATTCTATTGTTAAGGACAAATCTGTGAAAACTATCTAGTCCATAGGGTAGGGTATTCCTCCTGACCTTGCTAACAGCTGCACTTCGGAGTGTTCTTAGTTTACGCTGCCCCAACAATGCTTAGAAAAGCACATCTTGTTTCTCCCATTAGAAGGAAAAAAAAAAAAAAACCCAACCAAAAATCCTCAAAAAACAGTATGAGGAGAGGCTATTAAAAAAACAAACAAACAAACAAAAAAACAACAAACAAACAAGAAAACCCTCACCAAATTACACAGAAGTTATGTACACAAAGCTCATGCTCAGCCTTTCCTCAGAGGTACAATTATTCACAGCAAAGATTCTGCTGTTAATTTACCAAAAAGCTCTCTAGCCACATGCTTTCATTGGCAATTCACAGCCTGAAGGATAATATGTAAATATATATAAATATAAACCATTGAAGTTACTAACTTTAAGTTAAATAAATTATAAATATAATTTAGAGACCTTATAAATATAATTTAGAGCCTCAAAATTACTGGGAATTTGCCCAAGCCAGAAGTTCAACTTTACAAAAAGATTACTGTCATAATGAAAATAAAAATTATATCTGCTATACAGCTTTTATAATATCAAATAGTTCTACTTGCATTCAAGATTCATTTAGAAGTCCCAGATACTTTGCAAGTTCAAAGAAAATATGGTAGTGCACAAAGACAGCATTATGCAATGCAGAAAGTATAGCTTCCATTCACATCCCAACTTATACTAGCTCTGCAACCAGAGGTTTTCTGCTTATGAAAATGGTACTTGTCACAAACAGTTCTCCCCACTAGTACAGTAGTCCTTCTCACATTATTTTATGCACTCTTCTATGGATAAAAAAAAAAAACAAACCCCACACATTTCTTAAATGCAACTCCTTTTAGATTTTAATGATAAAGACCTTAAAACTATCTGATTATATGTTTGTTGCATGTTAGCATGGATTATCATATCCATAAAGTCTTCTATCATGTTTTTCACAAAACAATTTGGTTTTGCCTGGGGTAGCAGGTTTTTCAAGATGATGTCACCAATGTTACTATGCTTTCCATTCCTTAGTACATACGTCCTTTCTGTTAACTTCTGTTTCTTCACACAAGATAGTAATTTGCAAGACACATTTCTTAAGAAGAACACAGGGTTGAAACTAAGGTTCCTCAATTTTTACTTATAAACATATTGACCAACACTAAGACAATCTCTGGGTCAAACACAGGAACTCAGTTAAAGTGATGAAAGGAATCTGAAAAAAGAATGAGTTAAAGTTACTTCTCTTCTTAGAAAAGAACACTGGAAACACACAAGTTTTTTTCTGCCTTTTTTTCAATAGCTATAATAAACATTTAGAAGCTTGAAAAACATGCAACAAATCTGAAATAGGTCAAGATGGAAAGATCACATTCAAATAATTTCCTGGTTTGAGATAATGGGTTGAAACCTTTAGATGTAATTGCAAGTCCTATTCTACCTCCTCTCTGCTCTATTTCAAGGTTAAAAAGTTACTAGCAACTTGTTTACTACCTCAGAAATCAACTGAAACACTCTCACACGTCCTGTTCTCATGAGATTTGGCCCAGGTTCATATGAACATCAATAGTTCTTACTCTAGATGTGAGAAGATGGGAATACCTGCTGGTTTCACCGAAGTTTTGTAACTTTTCAAAGAGGAAGAACAGCTGAAGTTCTGACGATATTAGTTCAATGACTAAGCTTTGACTGAACCTCAGATATGAACCTTACGAAATCAGAGCAAGAGATTATCTCCCTGGCTGATTTACACACCATAGGTTAACAGTTTTATTATTACTGATTTTCAACCTAACTTCTGAAGGAAAATGCAATTATAGGACTCACTGGAGCTTGCCTGTCAGTTCTCTGTCCCCTTCTTTTTTAATTTTGTTCCTTTTTTTTCTTTTCATTTTTTTTTCTTTTCCCCCACTCTCAAATCCATTGGCAAAGTTCAACTGAATTTGACAGGAATGAACAAGGCTTAAAGTCAGTAAAGTTCCTAGAAGTTTTGTGAAAAATAGGAGATGAGGTAGCAGTGAGTGGCACAAAATAATGCTCATGTTGGGGGGGGCAAAAAAGCAAAGCAAAACATAAACCTTATGCGTTCTGTTGGTAGCAGCTGGATGGTTACTTAGCATCTTCCATACCAGTAACAAGTTAGTACTGTCTTGCTCTCAATTACTCTTAGCACATGCTATTTCTCATCTTCTCTGAGTCTCAGAGAAAAAAAAAAGCTTTGAATGTCGAGTTAATGCACAAAAGAATGGAAGAGAGGAGATGAAACGGCAAGTGGGTAGATTTAGATTAGATATTAGGAATAAATTCTTTCCTGTGAGGGTAGTCAGGCACTGGAACAGGTTGCCCAGAGAAGCTGTGGATGCCCCATCCCTGGAAGTGTTCAAGGCCAGGCTGGATGGGGCTTTGAGCAACCTGGTCTAGTGGGAGGTGTCCCTGGCCAGGGCAGGGGAGTTGTAACTAGATGATCTTTAAGGTCCCTTCCAACTCTAACCGTTCTATGAAATGGAATAACAAACACAGATCCTTACAAAACCAGGCTTCAGCTGCTTTTATGCTCATGAAATTCTTATGTGGTAACAAGAGTCTTATGAACATTTTCTTATAAAGGTTTATAAGTGGAGTCTTATAAAACATCAGAGGTTAAAGGACATTTACTGCTATACAAGGACATACTTTAAGTCAAATCAAGCACAACCTATGCCTGAACTGACTTTTGATGGATTTTGTTCTTTCAAGCCACATAACTCTAAGAAGGCCTAAGGCAGGAAAATTTACCATAGCTCAGAACAGATGAAAAATAGGGAGTTCCAGCAATGAAGAAGCATAAAGCAGTATGTTATACTTACTGTGAGCACAGCAGCAATCTTCTTGGCCACTGCTGGACTGATTTGAAATGCATGAGCAAATCGCCACCCTTGAAGATCAAAGATAGCCTTGACTCCATTCCGCTGAGTCTCAATCTCCTTTACAATGAGTTCAGATGTGATAAGACTTACACGGAACACTTCGTATGCCGTAAATAACTTGGGATCCCATTGTCCTGAAGATTGAATAGATTGCGCTGTATTACCACGAGAATACCACATACACCTGTAATTTTTCTTGGTACTGCTTCTAACGTGCTTCTTAGGAACAAAAAGTAACCATCAATATCAAAGCTCCTGAAATAAACAGATTTGACAGTAAAGAAGTTATTTTGTGTGCCTGCTCTATCACCCATCTGTTGAACTCTTTTTAGATAGTACCACCTAATGGTAGATAGTTGTAGATGTCACCTAATGTAGTATGTCCCACCTACGGCTGTAGCCTCCAGTACAAAGTTTTGACAGGAATAGCTTAATTCAGTAACAGTCATGTTAGCAGAAATCAAAGACCACCAATCCAATCAATTAATATAATTTTTCTTTGGCGCAGTAGTTCTGTCAAGATTCAGTGAATCTCACTTGTTTTTCTGAGGCCTGAGCAAAGAATTACATGGAATGAGCATTAACCCTAGATGAAAGCTTCAGAGAACACAACTTTGCAGAGAGACGCATTATTTTCTACTAGACCAGCTGATATTAAAATAATTCTTTAGAAGTTGTCAAAAATAATTTCTCTGTCCGAAACAAGCACAAAGAAATACATTAGAACGTGATCATTTAACTATATTTTTTTAAAAAGACTTTTGGGAGTGCATGAAACAAACCAAGGATCTTCAGTGTTGTTCGATAGGTCTCTCTGCCTACATCTAAACAGTGAAAATCCAGTGAATTTCTCATTCACATCTAAACTGAATGTTGGTCCGTGACTAGGTGTACACCTTTTTTTTCTGTTCTCTCTCTCCCCTATGTGCTGCATGTGCACCAATACCAGTCTTAGCACACGGCTTTGAAAATTTGCCTGGAAACAAATAATTGTTGGGACACTCAGACCCCCAAAAACACATATTCTTGCAGGTTTTAGGGTTTTAAGACTTTTTTTGATCCAGATGAGGATTCCACTACAAAGCAAATATGTTCTTCATTAAGTATTGTACAGCTTTAGCCATACCAGAATGTAAGTCAAATTATATATAACAGTTACAGCTCAATAAGCTCAGCTTTATATTAATGTAAAGGTATTTCTAACAGGGAATATAAATATGTTATCTTTCTAGTTAAGACATTCTGATACTATCTAATTTTACCAATCACTGATGTTGTAGCCATAAAATACTTCCATTTTGCTGCTCAAATTGTGATAATTAAAAGAAACCAAAACCAACAAAACAACAACAAAAACACAATAGAACAAAACAAAGTCATCAGTGCCAGAGCCAGGTGTGAAGCAGGTCCAAGCAATTTTGTCACTCACCAATTCTGTATATTAGAACTTTGCTTCCATGTGGGTCCCTTGATCTCAGGACTCCGTGATAGCCAGCATGCAAAAGACCAAGTACAGAAAATGGTTGTAAATCTGCACTTATTTCTGGGCATTCAATTCTCCACTTCTGGTAATTTTTCAATAACTGGAAAAAATAAAAGTGGATGACAGATAGACATCAGGTATTACCTGAAGAGCATAGTTAAAAATGTGTTTTCAATATGTGGTCACAGTCAGAGGTTTAATTCACTAAATTAGCTATCAGTTCATTGTGTATTTTAATCAAATCCCTCCTAGTAGTAGAAGGTTGCTATACTGGATCAAATAAGTAAGTTATGATGAATTTAGAATCTTCTCAACTTGTTAATAGACTGCAGTTATCATTTTGTGTCAGAAAAGAAATGGAATATGGAGAAAAAGCCAGTAGGTTCTATGTAAAATACGTCTAAACCCCAGTTTTCTTACTCAGGTTACATTTACGATTATTCTTTTTAATACTGCATCAGATTCATTCAGGGTTTGTTAAAACTTAGATGTGCAAAATCTTAGAGGAGCATTCCCCCGTCACTATCCCACCCCACCCCTGCAAGCATGAGCCCATTTTGTACACACAGTCATTAATAGTTTCAGTTTAGTATTTGAAACAGAATTTGATCATCAGCATATTTAAATCACATTTTCAAAGTCCCTCCTACCCCTCTGAAATGGCAGAATATAACAATGTAGTGGGTCCATTACCCATTAGACAATTTCCCTCCCCCAGAGTGTAAATAATGAGAACCTGTTTTGCTAAACTAGAGATCCTTTCCATTATCGATCACCCTGGCTCCTAAGGCTGGAAGGCAGCATCATCAACTAGTACGTCTAAGGCACAGGAAAGGCTGTGTGTTGAAAGGCGATGGCCTAACTCTAAGGAAGAGTCAATTAAAGGCGTTCATTTCTGAGCTAACATCTATGTAGAGGAATTACAGGTGATACTGTAGATTAGAGATGAATTATGAAAAGTTAAGTTGGTGATGCAGTGGTTCTAATTTCCAAGTCTAATTACTGTTTCTCCTTTAATATTAATTAAGTGGTGGTGGAGAAAATGAACTGCTATGCTCTGCAACTAAAATTTAAGCCATTTTGCAAAGGTAAGCAGGAAGCTATGCACGACTACCTTCTAAAAAGCTTCCTCTCAGTTAATCAACTAAATTCTGCCTCTGCTGTATCACCCATGCTAAGTTCTCTAGCACTGAGTTTGGAGGGTAGAAGGACAGCTACGGCAAGTAATTTAGATTTTGTATTAAAATCTCCTAAACAGCTACAGGTTAGACTTCTAACCCAAGACCTTCAAAGGAGCTAAAAGAATCAGAATTTTTCAGTACCTCGTTTCAGAAACTGAAATGTAGAAACTGAAATGACTGCATTAAATCAGTTCTAGTCTAGGCTAACTTAAAAACAAACAAACAAACAAGGTCGGGGGGGAAAGGAGTAGGGAAAATAAGTTAATTTGTGGAATAGAAATTCACTATGATTGCAAAGACAGGCCTAATGAGGTACTCTGATTATCTCACCCTGTTAGTGCTTGAGTCTCTCTACAAAGGGCACTGTTTGAGCAATCCCAACCGCTTTGTGCCAACCAGACAGCACTGTCAACATAATATGTTCTTTTCCTTCGTCTTTCCAATACAGACACTTAAACAGCAGCAAAATACAAAAACACCCTCAAAGCAACTATGCAAACACATCTGTAGCTTTGTCATTTCTCCCTTTTCTTCTAAAATCTGTTGTACCACAACTTAATGAACCTAATTAACAATTACATAAATATTTTAAACATCTCTTTGAAGAGCTGCCTGTCGAAACCAAGATGAGAAAAAAAATGACACATTCATTCAATACCCTAAATAATTCTATCTTGTCAGTACAGTTAGTTTCTCATTTCCATGAATATTTACATTTGGAAACAACAAGGATTTAAGTTCTGGATCTTGGGAAAAAGGAAATGGCATTCCCGGCTTGTGACAGACTCAAAATCCTTATGGAAGACATAGTTTATCTACTAGTAAGTCCACTAAGGAGTAAATATATGGTTGGAATACTTCTGACACCTCCCATGACATGGGCAAGTGGCACACCTTTCGGACACATAACATGGCTAAGCTCCAAACATACTTCCCTTGGCCAGAAAGCCACAAGTGATGAAGAGTGTTCAGATTTTGAAAGCCTAATCAATTACCTGAAATGACTTAGAGCTGAAGGTTAGCATTAGGTAATCTTCCACAGCATCTACAGCTAGTTTTGGGACATATTCTGCAAATTTTTACTTACGTAGAAAAACCTTTTCTTAGCAGCTGGACGTACTCAAGTCACACACGGCTACTTACATGAGTAATCTTTAAACATATCACGGAATTCAAAAACTTGCAGTGAGCATTTACAGTTTTACTTCATTTTGAAAATTTCTAGTTTAACATTACTTAAACACAGAAATTCACATGCAATTTTTAAAATGTGATCATTTTTTATTTTTTTTTTAGTAAAGACAGCAAAGAAAAACATAAATATTATATATATAACAATCAGTCTGGATACAGAAGATGAAGCAACCTAATATCAGGAAAAACAGGAGTATACATTAGTTAGTATAAAAAATGGCTCATGTGCTTATAACACAAGGAAAACATCTCAATGTATAATTATCTGTGTTTACAAACTGAATAACCTACTTAGCATCCACTCAGCATCTGAAAATAGATGCAAGATAACTTGATAAATGGGGAAAGCTGGATGAAAAACTCCAGTGTTTAGAGGTAAGCATTAATCAAGAGGTTTTATCCTGAGGTCTGTTGGGGACAGTTCCAGATTTCTGAACATCAGAGATGATAAAGTTACTGATTAATCCAAGATTCATGTGCAACAAAACAAAGAAATGTGAACTTAGTACTTTACTTAGAATTAAAAGAACTAGAAAACAATGTGCTTGTTACAAAAACCAATGTATCTGTATACGTAAACTATTTTTTCGTGATGAAGAACTATTTATTCATATCAGCAAGGACGGTAGACAGAATTAGGCCCCTACTGTGTCAGCAGATGCACACAGTATTTAGGGAAAAAAGTGTTTTCTATTGGCAATGTTTGGAGGAGAAACCAACACCTCAAACTTTAAAATATAAACATGTATATATACACACAAACACACACCTTTGTGCATATATAATTTATTAATTTTTTTAATATATGTGTATATAGCTACACACAGAATTTAAACATACAGTATACACAAATAATTTACAGTATTTTTGTAGAGACATAGAACTTTCCCAATTTCACATGCATTACCTCTTTGCCAGTTGGGAGAAGACTGGCACATGCATATGTTGAGACATTTGGCTTAGCACAAAGAGAAGACTGGCTGACTGACTTGTGTTTCCTGAAGTCTGGCCAGAGAGCCTAACAGGGGCTCTTCCATCCTTTTTGAGGAATCCCTCTGTATTAATGGAAGAAACGTAGCCAAGTAACTGATTTAAACTTGGTATTTATATTTGAATGATGAGAAGATCCTCAGAGATAATGCCTGAGACTCAGCAATATGCCTGGCACTATGGGAAACAATCCTTCTTGTACATCATAGTTATTCTAAGCAACTTATTTGCAGTACACCACACTAGGAAGTCTTGATTCCTCCATAAATCAAATGCAGGGCAAAGACAAAAATCTGGCTATACACCTTTATATCAACCAGTATTCCTAAAAGGATCCTAGGTATTTAGACAGGTTTGAGTGCCTTAAAAATGATCCTTACAAAAGTCTAAGAAGTATGTTATGAAAACATCCCTTGACATAGGGTTTCAATGTTGCATTTTTACTGAATTTAAAGATTTTCATTCTTTTCCCCCAAGTATAATCTATTTTGAGTACAAAAAGACAGTCACTGAGAACTAGCCTTATACAAGAGTTGTGGGATGTAATGCAAGGACATAATAAAATGCACACCAAAAAAAGGGAAAAAGGATTCATGGAGGAAAGGAGATGCTAGTTCTCCAGATTTCACATGTCATTAACGAATCTGAGTGACAGTGTTTTGGATCACAACAATGAAGTCAAACATACACACGTAGCCGGTACATTTATAAAGGGATATGCAAACCCTTTAGCACAATTAATGGAGACTTGTGGCCCTGCTTCTCAGTTTTCAGCATATATAGCAGGTAGATGTACCTGTACAAAGTAATGAGCAAACAACATGCTCAGCTCAGGTATGAACTTATATCCAGATTAAAATCTTTTGCAGCATAAACATCTGATCCCCTCCTATATCCCCCACAGGGATTACAAAGGCACAGAATATCCTCTAATGACATAACACTGCTCTTTCTAAGTGTTAATTTTTGGAAGGTAAGTATTGCCTGCTGCAGGTTTGTTGTGGTGTTCGACAGTTACTGTTAGTCTGCGTCAAAGGACTTTCTGTTCATTCCTAGAGACAAATATCTGCCAGTATTTCATGTAGACTGACTTAACACTTTCTTACCAATAACATTCATGCATTTGAAATCCTTTTGTCAAAGTTATCTGCTAAACTTCACCTCTTCTTTGCCTGTACCTTACTTCGCCTGTACTCAAGTCGTTCAGGTTCGTGCATACATCTCCAGCCAAGTTTAATCCTTCCTGTGGTTCAAAATGCAGAAAAATAATTCTATTCTAACTTGAGTTTAATTGAATAATGACTGGCTTTAAAAAACACAGACAGTTCTAGCTCTTGTTTGAGTTCTTCAATTCCAGCTACCTTTTTCAGTGGTAGATTTTCTTCTAGCATGACGTATATCAATAGATCAGTACTTGAAAGCAAGCCTGGAATTGCCAGTGGAAAAACGTACAAGATTGGTGTTGGAATGAGTCATCATAAAAGATTCAGAAATGAAATGTCTTGATACAATCTACCTGACTATTCTTTTCTGAAGCATTTCCAATATTGATAAACTGAAATCAGATAAATCTTTGTCAAATATTAACCAGGGATGCATCAGTAAACAGTCTGGTCAGTTGCCAGACTCTTGATTCATATTTAAGGCTAAGTATGAGCCCATACTGAGAAAGATGCTTGACAAGAGCTTGAAGGCTTTTGGTTATAAGCATTGACAGAGCCACAAACTTTGATTACCCCTTAGCTGCTCTACAAGTACTATGCAGTAGAACACAGCATCCTAGTGGGCTAAAAGGAACTGTATCAGCCTGAACTCCAAACCGTGAGGCAACATCAAACCAGGGTGGGAGGGAGGGAGCAGCCACTGTCTGGACTGATGTCAGCAGGGCTCCATCTGGGATGAAATACTAACATAACCTCTGCAGGAGGTCAGACTCGGGTTAGATCAATATACATCTTACGATCACCACAGATTTTTGCACAATAATTCTCTTGGGCTTTAATATATCAATTACAGATAAACACATTCCTTAAAAAAAAAAAAAAAGGTGGGGCTTTTTCCCATGCCGTAAGAGAAGTAACCTAGAAATCAGTGTCAGCGGTACACGGATGATTAAGTACAAGTAGCTACAGCATTTGGAGACTTGGAATTCTAGATGGAAATTTAAATGAAGGTGTGTTTTGAACATCAGGATCTCTTAGTTCAAAGAAGGGTCCAAACAAGAAATTTAGAAACTTAGCAGCCTGGGGAGACACAGAAATTCTGAAAAGATTCTAAAAAGACTCGGTTTTTCCAAAACAGGTCCCCAGCTCTAGAGGGCTGATTCTCCAGAAGAGTATAGGAATTTGCCACTTCTTAGACTCCATCTCTAAACCTAGCTTAGATTCCACACTCTTGGAGATCAGTCCTACATGCAAGACATCTCACAATTAATCATAAGTGTACAAACATACGGGCCAAATTCTGAAGTGCCACTGTCCTGTCTACAGGATTATCAATAACAACAAATTGCAATGCAAATAGAAGTGCGTATTTATGAGGGCATATTGTCTTCATTAAACCCTACTTTTTGGAACCAAGGAATATAGAAAAACAAAACAGCTTTTGTTGGAAAAGAAAAAAAAGGCATGGTCTTACAATTGTTAGTGCACATCTGATATAAATATTATATATATATATATATATAAAAAATATAACAATCTCATGAAATTCAAGTAAAAGCAACATCCATAAATATTCAAAGGAATCTGACTTGAGTTGCTAGTTCTTCTGCTAAGGAGGAAAGGTTTAAAGCTATGATGCAAGTCTTATGAGCCAAATAAAAAAACACAAAATATAATTTTTAAAGCTCTCTGTGATTAAGGAATTTCTCTCATTCTTGTTTAGCTACGCTGATCCTGCAATATATCCATATGCAAGCAATCTTCTCTTATGGTAACTTGGAAAAACTACAGTGCAGAGATGTCAGAGAGTAGAAGGTGAGGTCTGTTGGGCAATGCTATGTCATCAACATCAAATTCCACTAAAACACAGTTTCCAGCTGGCACAAGTGAATACATGCTTTTGCCCTGGGAATATTTGGAAATACTTTCTGTTCAGGAGGGTTAGTGGTTGTGAAAGTTTCTGTAAAGAAAAGAAACAATTAATGACAATTTGTACCTTTGGGAATTAAAAACATGCACGCACTCTCTGTATGCCAAAGAGCCGTACAAACAGCCAGGAATGTACAAAAACTTACCGAAGCCTGAAAGGAGTGCTGTTAAGTGACAAAACTCCAAGAGAAAAGAAGTTTTTACTCATAGCTTAAGGTTAGAGTAATTATAAAACTGTGGTGAAACCGGTAACATTACTCGTAACTAGTAATTCTAGCCTGACAAGCACGACAAGGAGGTCCTCTAAAGGATATTGTTTCCTGTCCGGAGTCGTGACCTTACCACCCTTACCGTCACCTCAGCGTTACACGGCCGCACCACACTTACCGTAACCTTTACGTTACCTGATGGCGGCCGCACAAAGCCAGCCGCCGTGCCGCGCTTCCACAGGGCCCCACGCCGGGGACACGCGTGACGAGCGATGACTTACACCCCGAAATTCACGGCTTGGCCTCGGCCGACCCCGAGCAGCGCCGATCACCCACTTCGCCGCCAGCCACGACCCCCCCCCTGCTCCTCGACCCCCCA
>VYZM01020051.1:308700-333074 GCA_013398915.1 Dromas ardeola
GGGCGGCCCCTGCGACATCCGGGCGCCGGCTCCTCAGGCCAGCGCCGCGCTCAGCCCCGCCGCCCCGCAGGCCCATTGGAAACCCAGCCGCGGCGGAGCCCCGCCGGCCTGCCTCCGCCCCCGGACGGGCTTAACCCCTCAGCACCCTCCCGGGCCGGGGAGAGGGGGAGAAAGGGAGGAGGCAGGTGTGCGGCGTGCCCAGCCGCCCCGGCTGCGGCCGTCAATCTTTTGGGGTGTTTTTTTCCACTTTTATGGGCTTCACCGGTTTTTAGAATTTTACACTTTAAGCTCATCTCCTGGGTTTTTTTCGCTCGCAGCTCCAAAAAGGAGCTGTGACTGCTCCCCACCCCCCCCGCCCCCGGAGCAGGGAGACCCGGCGGCCTGGCCCTGCACCGACGGCCGCAGGCCGGTCATCTGCCGGCCCTGAAACCCGCTGAGCGGGGTGACCCGTCTTTTGGGCGAAAATAATCCATCCTCAGAGACTAAATGGCAAAAAGCTGCAACCTCATTGCGGCGGGGAACTGCGGGGTAAAGGAGGGGGCCGGTGTTGGTGTAAACGTGGCGTGGAGCACCTCTTCGTTAGCGTGAAGATGCAATGATAGAAATACATCCGTTCTGCCTGGAGAAAAGATGGGGAAATTGAATTCAGCTTTAGTCCAGCTTTACTGCCCAGCAGTGAGTTCCATTACCGAAGGCGAAGAGTTCATTGCTGCTATTAGTATTTTTATGATAACCATTTCCTTTGTTTTGGTTTCCTTTGAGATCTCTCTGGCCTACTTAGGCTAAAAGCCTTACTTCATTTAACATGCAGTTTATAAGGCATACTTGGGCTTATTAAAAGGTTTACAAAACTTTGTTCCAGATTATCTTCCCCTTCTCTGGTTTTCTACACGTACACTTAATATGTACTGTTTTGATCAACCTTTTGGTCACATCTAGACGTTGGACTCTTACATACTGCTGAAATATCTACAAATATCCCCCTCAGTTTTACAAATGTAAAAAAAAAAACCTGCCTAACTAAATGCATACAGGTAAAGAGTGAGAGGAGTGTGAATAATCATGCCAAAAAAAGAGATTAAAGCAGGAACTCAAGGGACTGAACAGGAAGGATGCAATTGCAGGGGCAAAATGTTGCAGCGACGGATAAAAATTGGGAAACGGATGGATGTAGTGGTCAAGAGTATATAGAGGTGGACATGTAAAATGGCAGGGAGGAGGAAGGCAGGAGCAAGTATGGACCTGGCCTAGATCAAGAAGAAAAAGCAAGCTGGAAATACAAGAAGAAACAAAGAGAACAGAAGGTGGAGAGGGCAGTAACAGCGGGTTGTGCTCAACCTGTTGTTTCTGGACAGAGCTGCACAGAGCCTCCATGGGAAAAATGGCATGCAAACATGTAACGCAGCCACGGATGGCAGGACGAACACAAAGGGATATCACAGCAAGGTCACACGATGGTTTTAAACACCACTTCCTAATTTTTGAGCACTTAGTTTTGCCATCTCAGTGTTCTTACAGCTTAGAGTTTTGTCTGTAAAACATAAAGGGTGAGAAAATACAGGTACCTTTTACAACACCCTTCAGCTGCTCAACTCATAGCTTTTAGCTAGTTTTTCTACAAAATTCACATTGCAATTTTGGCTTCATATTTGACCAAAGTTAGTTTCAGTGATTTCCCTCAAGACTGAGCTACAAAAATATCTGGAAATTTAAGGTTTCTATTAAAAATTTCACAAGTGAGACTGAATTTGTAACACTACTGAGAGCTCCTGTCTCTCACAGTGAAGATGTGATATCATCAGGGCTTCACATAAAGGAGCTGACATATCAAATACTTGACCCTTCACCAGAGCAATTAAGATCTGTTGCAAGATGAGGCTTGTAGGTAAAGCTTTTGTTTAATTACATGTGGAAGAGAGCTCAAGTGCCTGAAAGCTCTGTCTAAATAAAATATGCCTGTTTGTAAACTTTGCCTTGTTTGCGCCCTTGGAATCTGATGATTACTGCTACGACAAAGACTTGAAATTGTGGCAATATCTTTTAGATGTTCCGTTTTGCTGTATTCCTGTGACAAACATCCTTTTCCCATATAGCTGGAATTTGCCCTTCTTCAGTAGGTGGTTTACATCTGTGTAAAACCTATATCATAACTTTAACAGGTCTTCTGTGGCAAGCATTCAAGGGTTGTGTAGGCAACTATGTTAGACTGACTGTAAAATCACATACACGTACATTTTCTATACATATATGTATACATATAGAAAAGGTGACAGGAAGAAAACCTTTCTGGAGTTTGAAGAATTCACCTCTATGTGCTTAAGCCATTTTTTCTTTACCTGTCTTCGTACGTGAAGACTTGTGGTATGCCCTCCAAACTCCCATCCACTAGCCAGTTGCACCAAAGATCCCCAGAGCTCATTTGCAAAATGGTTGGAACGGCTTTGGGTATGCAGCGTAAGTGAGCACTCGGACCAGAAATGAAGTCTTGGCTCACAGACTGATGTTGCAGGCAGACTTCATTTTCTTCCAGAGATTTTGTGGACGTTATCTGTGACTCAAAAGGTTTTTTTTTCCAGTCAAAGACACGTGAAAAAGCATTTACACCGAGGTTGGGTTCTTACTTACAACCCAAAAATCACCTTTCCGATACGCTGTATATAATAAGAAAATACGTGTAACTATTACATTATGGGATGTTTCTAAGGCATTAAAATATATCTGTAAGTTAGAAATAGTCCTTTGGTTCATTAAACTGAGAACAGGGCACATGTTACAAGGATTCCAGCCTCTTAATGTACTGTGTATGGGTGAAATCCTGAAGCTACTGAAAGAAATTTGTTGTGTATTTCTTTAGTACTCAGTGCAAGGGAAACCTAACAATCATCCTGGCTAAAGTGTAGATGTGGCATTTAGGGACATAGATTAGTGGTGGGCTTGGCAGTGTTAGGTTTACAGTTGGAGTTGATGATCCTTTTCCAAATGAAATGATTCTATGGTTGTATGATTCTAAGTTCTGAAAGGTCAGGGAGTAGGAGCTATGAAAGTTAGTGTTAAATCCATAGCAAAGCTTCTGAAGGGAATGGGAAAAAAAAGCTCAACACTGAAGTCTTTTCCTTAAGAAGCGTGAGTCTGTGCCCCTTTTCTTACAGGACACTATAAAAAATCATAAAAGGTTTTTGAGTTTCAGCCCTGCAGGTGTAGTTGCATGTTTTTTCTGTGAATGATCCAGATAAATAGAGGGACCTTGTCTTTCACACACACGCATTTAAACTAGCATTAGCACACAAATTTCAATAGGATCAAGATTAAGAGTTTGACTTTTATAGATGGTGAACACTAAATTTCAGTGAGTGAGGATAACAGGTAGTCAGCATCTCTATAAATTAAGTTCTAGTGAACTTGCCTAAACTTGTGTGGAGAAAGCCATCATGCAATATTTAATTTTCAGATCTTTGATTTTTTTATTAAGAATTCACGTATTTCCAAAGTGTAGGCGTAGAGGTGTGAGTCAGGAAATCAAGATAATAATTGTGAGAGCTGTTTTACAGGGTGCCAGATGGCTTGCTCTTTCCACTTGCCTTTCTCCTCAAAGAAGCATCCACAGCTAAAATAAAATAACCCTACTATAACAAAAAAAAAAATATTTGAGTATTTCTTCTTCAAGCTTATCACATATTCCAGGATGGATAGGTATTTGGGAAGAATTACATTACCATTTATTAACTAGAGAGACATGAAATCGTATGTCACATGGAAAAAATATTATTTATCACTCTGGCATTTATTATGGACAGGTGAAAAAAAAAACAGTCCTGTACAAGCAAACTACAGCACAAATGCAAGCTTCCAGTGAAATCCAGAGCAGACAGTCAAATCAGTGGGAGCCCCAGTTTATCAGGGGAGTCTGTTGGCATGAAGTACTTTGGAATCTTACTGTGGAAGAAATAAATCTTTCAAGCAAAGCAAAAATGAATTTAGAACCCATTACTGTACTGAGGGCTGACCATTTTGTACAGAAAAAAAAGAAAGTGTGTAATAGTTGCCGTCCTTCTCCGAATCACTACTGTAGGAATGCCTCGGTTCGGGATGTAGCAGGGCTGAAGATGTCAGCCTTTCAATGAAACTTAAACCCCAAGGTGTAACGGGTCTGGTTGTTGCAGTAAATGCTTTCTGGTTTTTGTCTAAATTTCTCCATGATCCATCCTTCTTCTCTGTCTGCTCACTGGTGCTGATAGCATCGCTCAAAACTTTGGCAAACCTTTTCTTGTTGTACTAGACCTTAAAGTTTATAACATACTGTTTAGCAGCGTTGGCTGGTGACTCAGCCACTTAGCAATAGCCTTTAAAAGTCTTGCTCTATAATATAATATAATTCAGCAATCTCAGCAGACAGTTGATGGTAGGTACACTGGCAGACAACTTGTCTTTCCTTTTATAGCACCATAGATTATTTGCAAAACCATCTTGGTGTAAAAATAAGGGGGGGAAAGTACAGTATAAGCACAGCCCAAGTTTCTAGTTAAATTATATCTAGTTTGTCCTGCTGTGTAAGACACTGCAATCCTTGGTGTGGGAAAAGATGATGGAAAACATTCGTAATCAGGAAGTGGCAGGGTAACTCAAGGACTGAGTGAGCAATGAAAGGGAAAGACTTTTATCCTGCTGTCTTGCTGTAGCAAGAGTATAAATCATCTGCAGCAAATAATTTTCAGAAGTGATGGTTTATTTACTGTCAGATTTACGGGCATCCCCTCGAAGTCTGGGCATGTTATGGAAGCAAAAAGGGCTAGCTAGACCCAGCCTTGTCAGGTGGCTGGGAGAATATGCATCGCAGTATATGTGTTTAACGAGAGGAAAGACTTGTGTAGGTTCCTTAACCCTTGTCTTTTCTTTCTTTCAAATAGATCTGTGCCCACACGTATGGGGAAGGATTTACCCATCGTCTGTATGTTTAATTAAATATTTCAGGCTTTAATTTCACCTTTTGCAGTTTTCCACCTATCACTCATTTTTAGTTTAAATTTATCTAACTAATTTCACTGGGTCTTCATTGAAGAGCTTCTATAAACTGGTGTTGAGGAGGAGCCAAAAAAAAAAACCCAACAAAAAAACCCCCAGTAAACAACAGCTCTTCAGCAAACTTCTTATTATTCTCTGCATCTGTATCTGTGTGTTTCACAGCTTCTGTCTGTGACCGTGTGCTTGGTCTGGCTGGCTGTAGCGTCCCTCCCTGGTACCTCCGCTCACAATTTTTTTGCTGCTTTTGCAGTTTGTCAACATTTCTACTGTATAAAAAAATGTAAGGTGATAAAAGATGCTAACTCAGGTTGCTGGGGCTGTCAGCCACTGGAAAGCTGCGAGCAAAATCAACAAGCGTCATCGATAGGGTAAATATTTGTGCATCCACCTGCCTTGTCTTTCCTGCACACATTCCAGTGTATGGTCGCTGCCTGCAGTGTAGCTGCAGCAGCAGCTGCCTGTGGGTTATGATTTGCTGTTCCCCTTTCCTTCACCTTTAACGCCAAGTACTCAATCCAAGCATGTTGTTTCAAGGTGTGGTTCTTTGCTCCCTTGTATTAAACTTGATTGCACTCTGCAACTGTAGACTTTTTTGTCCTGTTTATGGTACGCAGCAGGAGACACAGGGTAATAAATACACGCCCTGACACAGAAGCAGTATCCAATGCCCTGACTTAACAATTTTTTGCCTGGGAAGATGACTCTAAATGGAGTTTTACTAGCCAGCAAGTTAGGTGCTGACTCTGCACTCTCAAGATGTGCTCATCTTGGAGTCCTGTGCTGGAATTCTGGACTAAAATATGTCAAAAGGGAAAAAAACAAAAAAGGAAATCAATTTCTGTCATTAAAACATAGTTACTGAAGAACAGGATGTGTTGTTTCATATTAATGCCAACTTGATGGTTACAACATTTGCCAGTACTGTAAAACTTCCAGGTTTGATTCCTCCCTCTGCTTCCAAATCCTTGTCTCAAAAAAAATGCCTTAAATGCTGTAAAAGAATACTACAAGAACACTGTTCCTCAGCTATAGTACACATTGTTCATTAGGATTATTAGGGGTTTAGGGCATAATAAGATGAACCTGAAAAGATAGCATAGCAATCAGAGTACTAAATAGCATATTGGACTAGCAATTTTTGTTCAGGATCCTGCTCCAAGAACTGTTGATATATTTCACAAGTCATACACAAAGATATCCAGAAGGAAGGACTGCCAAACAGTTTTCTTGTCATTGAATAAACATTGCTGTTGCGTTGGAAGCCTTCATGAGGCATGGAAATCTCAAAGGCACAGAAAAATTTTATTTTTGTCTTTCAAAAAGGGGACATTTAGGGAAAAATAAAACGTCTATGGTAGTTTTTTGCAGCAATTGTTGGCAAACTATTACTTTAGAAATAAGAAATGTATTAAATATAACTTAATACATAGAAACTACTGAGACATATGTACGAAATAAGTTTACTTTTGAATTAAAACACGGTATTCTATCTAAAGACAGAAATGTACCTCCCACAAAGGTTTTTTGTCTCTGAAAAAATTAGGAAGAAAGTAAGGTTTTTGTCTGAAAAAATTAGGAAGAAAATAACAAGAGAACATCAGTACTGTTGACAGTAAACATAGATGGAGATTACAATGAATGAAGCTCAGCAGTGATTTAGAACTAGAGATCCAATGTTATAATACAGATTCTGAACAAACTTAAGTTATCCTAGTTCCAATTAAGTTATTTCTAGAGGAAAAGCTTGAAAAATGAGCATGATCTCTATGTATTATATATTAGCCTCTAGAAGTTATATAAACATAGAGACTATATAAGCCTATAATATGCAAGAATTCTAATTGTCTGAACACACAAGATGTAAATAAAATATATGTAGAAAGCATTTTTAGAACTGAAGCGCAGTCAAACCACGATCTTAAAGTTTCTATTAATTTTTTCACTGCAAGCAAAAATATTTCATTTAGAAGCTTCTGAAATTTTTGCCATTTCTAAATTGGACCTTATGAAGAAGGAGAAAACATTACAAAAGGGTTGCCTCCAAAGTTTCTGGGGTATCCTTTTTTTTTTTTCACTTGCTCTTTTTTTTTTTTCCTTTCCATACCTTTTCCATATCAGCCTCCTGACAAAAAGCCTATTTTTGAACCTGTTTGTGGACCCAACTGGGGTTTATATGTCAGGTATGTACTGATTTACTTAGTACTGTAAGGACTGAAGAATTCTGGGCATCCATTAAACACAGCCCCTGCAGCTGGGTTAGGCAGCTCACACAAGCAGCTCTAAGACCTAGCTATTGGGATTTAAATACCTAATGGCAACCTAAAATTCTTATCTAAGGCACCTGAAGTTCTTCAGTGATTTGGTCATGAAATACTACACTTCATAATTCTCGAACAGGAGAGTGCAGTTCTGCTCAGACTGTAATAAAACAGAACAGGGATCAAGTCAACTGCCAGATAAATGTTGCCTCTGTACTGTGCAGCAGCTTTGAAATGTTCGTAATCAGAATTTTATTATCATCAGCTTGTCCCCCAAACCCACCATGTATCAGGCATGTTGCTAAATGGGCTACGAGTCTGGGTTAGATTCCAGGTAAATGAGAAGGGCACTGGAAGACGAAGAATGAAAGGGCTTCAGGAGTGGAAAATCTTGAGAACCGCTGCTGTAGAAATTTAAACTAACCCCAGTGCTATTCAGCTCAATAACCCCAGAAAAAAATAACAGTTCATTTTATATCCTCAACATGTCTGCATTTTCTCTGGTGATCAATGAATGTTTTTGATTACCATGCTGTGGAAGTAAGGATGACATTGATGAGATTTGCATTGATGTGATTTTCATTGATCTGATCTATTTGTAAATACAGTCACAGAAAAAAATAAATAATTTTTTTGTCAAATAAGATGGCACAGCAAAGACTACTAAAAGCAATTTCCAGGGAATTAATTAGTACATGGCAAACTTTGTTCAATGGAGGTTGTGAAGCTTTGAAGACATTCACCTTCCTCCGAAATCTGTGAAGTTTAAAGATTCTGAGTAGAGCAGAGTCAGACCTACTGTGTGCTTTTCACATGAGAATACAGAGCATTGGTTCTCTGAGACACTGGGAAAACCCTTTGCAAGCTGAAGCCTGTAAATAAAAACTTAACATTGAAAAGGGCACCTGCAAATACTGCAAAAATGTATCCAAGTGCACAACGAACACGTTTGTGCATGCAGAAATACAAAAGGTAAGCATGCCTGGTTACCTTTCACTTCCATACCAGATAATCTGATGCATTTTTCCTGTCCTCCTTTTAGCTTTTTATCTATTATAATAGTATATACCTCAGCAAATTAAATTTCTTTGAGTCTTGCATTTTATTAGGGTTTAGTTTTTTATTTTGCCTATGCTTTAAATAAATCATGTCTCCTGATGAATATACGCAGCTGTCATTCTGATTCTAAATAGAAGAGAATCCAGTATATCATACTGTAAAAGAACGAGAGACACACAACACAGTCATTCTTCCTAAGCTGTATGGAAAGGAGAGGATTATTTTTCTGGAAAACACTGAGATACGTATTAAGCTATGGTCTGCTACTACTAATACTGTTGGAGTTTTATACAAGAATATTCCTGTACAGATAAACCCTTACAAAACCCAGACGTAATACTGTATTTAAAATTCCTTTCACAATGCAGAAAATGCAGTATTGCAATTTATTTTTTCTTTTTCCATTTTGAAAAATATATTTATAAGTATTTTCTCTTGTGAAACCCAGGTTTATTTATTTTTTAAGTCACGCTGTTAATCAATTCTGTTTGAAGATATTTTAACAAGCAGTTCTAGGATACGTCAAGCCAATCTGATGTAACCAAATCACCATCCTGTTTGAAACAATGGGCATCTTCTCACCTAGACAAGCTTTGGATGACCAAAACATAAGTGCTACGATCAGAATAAGGCCACTATAACAAAGCGCTACGAAGAATCTATGCATTGTTTACATTATGCCTGGACTAAACCAATAACTTAAGCTCTCACATCTCTTTATGTACTAAGCATCAATGCAGCAGCTATTTCCCAGGCCTTGTCCCTACTGCTAAACAGGTTTGTGAGGTGAAGAGGAATATATTGCATTATTGCCTTTTACTCCAAGTGAATAAAAATAATTTACTTTGTTATGATTTAGATACGTAGATAAAAATCAGGCATCAGTAAGTGCTGTGTCTTTACTGGAAAAAAACCTGGTTGATTCCAGATAGGTATAGCAGTGGTTTCAACTTTCTATAAATACTCTTTACAAATATTATTTTGAGTAGGTGAGAAAAATAGCTACTCCTTTACCCTAATTTTCCTACCACATACTGTATTAAAAACTGGTCTATGCTGCCTCCAAATGGTACTGCCTCAACACAAAGAAATCTTTAAGATGAGCCATTGACAAGCTAATTTCATTTAATACCAGCTTCTCTGTTTCCAGCTGAAGGTCAATCGTCTCTACTGACTTTCAGAATGTACTTTTATTGAGCATGTAATAGCGATGTCTGCTGCCTTGACGACATAAGGCTTCATGGGCCTGGGCATTAATATTTTATTTACCAAAGAGCCCAAGTGTGAGAAGCCAATTTAGAGCCACAGCCTCTAGACAGATGTCCGTTCCTCCTGACACGGGTCCCGTCCTGTTGGCTGATCACCTGGGATCAAGATGAGGCATATCTGGGCCATGAGAAATACTACCCAGTGTGAACCAAGACTAGATGACAGGGCATCTCCTGCTGGTGGCACGTTACAGAGCCTGTCTAGATTGGAGAACTTTCTACAGGGTAGGCACCAAAGTCAGCTCTTTGGTACAGCTGCTGCCACTGGGACACACTTTTTTTTTCCCTTTGCAAGAGAGCAAAATTGTGGAGGTCCAGAGAACAAGTAGTTTTAAAGAAATTCTGTTGATCTCCTTTCAGAGGAAATAAGTGATTTTCAAGAGCGTTTTTCCAGAAGCTGTGTTGAGAAGCTACTGTTCACTGTTGGCTCTTGGAAGTTCACAAGTGACTGTTTTCAGACGATGAAACCAATGCGGCCTAGTTTCCAGTGGACCTATGTTTCAAGTTCCTCCACCATCCTCAGCAGAGCAGTGGCAGCTGCCTTCTCTGTAAAGTTTGTTCCTGGAGCCAAGGTCAGACCCTCCATCTGGCAGAGATGATGGTGTTGTGTTGGCCGTGACCCGCACGTGCTGACCAGTGAACTTGAGCAGACAAGAGAGAAATGAGGACAGCTGAGTTCACGCTGTGGCTCTTGAGGGGAGAGAGAAGGTCGCCTCTGCCCTTTCTCCAATTCTTGTACTTTGTAAGGACCTTTGGGCCCTTGCCTTTCTGTCAAATGTAGTCAACATTATCTGTCAGGTTCAAAAATTGTGAGGGCAAGAGACGGATCAGAGACTGACTGGTGGACAGACAGATGGGCAGGCAATGTGATCACATTTATTTCCTCAGGAAATCAGATCTGTAAATCATATACAAAACGGTGGATCGTATGTTGGTGGGTGGGATTTTCAAAAGCCCTTAAGACCCGCAGCAGGAAATTTATTTATGCACCTCATCTTAACTCAGATAAAAGGAGAATTAGGTACCTAAGTAACATTAAAAGTCTAACCTAAATGACTTCAATAGGATTTGCAGTATCACTTGAGTAGCCTTAATCCCGCTTGCTGTATTTAACATGGTAGATGATAGGAGTTTTGGCATTGATTTAAAGAGTCTATCATTTTATAAAGCTTACAGAAAAGCAATGATAATGTCTGAAAACCTTAAAAATTTTAAAGTTACAGCATCAGAAGCCTTAATTCACACACACTGTCTTAATGGTAAAATCTGACAAAGCCTTAGATTGGTGCCAAACAGTCAACATCGAAGCACGCTTCCTACAAGTTTTAACATTGATCCATGCAAATGAAATAGTATATTGGGTAGGAGATCTCCCATTTCTATAACCACTTAAAACATATGGTATGTCAGAGAAGACGAAATGTTGCAAAGGCACAGTCAAGGCAAGTCTTCATTGGGTTTGCATTACTTCTACAGGCGAGGTGTGTAGCAAAGGGCCATATGCCATGGTAGATAAGGTGTACTGACGCTGCCAAGACGTGTGAGCAAATTCTGGCTGATAAGTATTTGCAGGAAGGATTGCAGAGGAAAGTGGGCAGAGTGACTACAAGTATAGATGTGATACCTGTGTCTTCTGGGCACTGTGAAAGTAAGACTGGTATGCACCACTATCAAAATTAATTTCTTCTAGTAAATGGAATGCAGATTCCATCAGTGGGTCCAACATCTCACCCTCAGTATTTATTTTTCCTGGTAAAGCTTTAAATTGTTGGGTTTTAATAACAATTAACTGAGATCAGGGGCTTTTTTATATGTTTTTCCAAATAACCAGTTTAAACTAGGGATGGAAATAAATCCATCCATTTACTGCATTCCAAGATTATGAAATTTGCTTTCGTTTTATACTGTAAAACCCAAAACTTATGAGAGCATACTGTGTCAAAATATTTGGGTTTGGATTTAAAATGTCAAATGTATAGTTAGATATCGCACTTGCAGTGACTACACAGTCAACATGGGACATTTCAGGAAAAATTTCAATCCAGAGTGGTAGATCTCTGTGAAAGCTTTGAGTTTAAATGAGAAGTATCTTCTGAAAAGTTTTACTGCAAAACCTAAATGAATGGCTTGATTTTCAAAAGTGCTCAAATGGGTACAAAGAGCCAAAAGAGAGTAAAGAACTCCCAAAAATTATTATGTTTATTGAGAAGCTTATCTCTAGGAACTTATAAAGAAGTTGGACAGAGACTAAGCAGTGCAAATAGTTTGACCCATTTAAATTCTAAGCATTAGGGCATTATTTGCCCATCTCCCTGACAGTAAAACCAAAGCTAATAAATAACCACATTGCATCATCTTTCCTTGCTACCTTCGTAGAAATCCTGTTTACTTAGACCCTTGCCTGCCAAGTGAAACAATATTTGAGTTCTTGAATGACATATGAGCCAGGTTGGCAATCACTGGGTATTCACTGACTCAGCTGAGTTAATAAGTGAATTAGGTATTTTTAATTCTTGATTCTTTTATTGTTTCTTCAGTGAATTCAACTAAAAAGAATGATGATGCTGTCTGTATTGCCTATACTAATCCTATTCAGAGTCTCCATAGTGGCACCATTACAGGAAATACACTACAGCCATTTCTGTCTTCTGTCAATGTTTTCCTTTCTTTTAGTGCATGATGGTAGCCAGAGGACGGAACTATCCTTAGATATTGAAATAGTTCTCCCCTGTCCTTTCAGCTGTCCAGTTAGGGGAACTTGATATTGTATCTGTGGAAATTAAATGAAAGGCATGAGCACAGAAGGACTGAGAAGGTAGTTTCATGAAGAGGTTAACCCAAAAAGATGTCTGTCACTCCAAAAAACCATGCAAGATGAATACTATTATGAATGCATCAATGCATATTACTACTGTGGTTGATGTTACTGCATTACCCTATTCTCTGAGGTCCTGTGCAGACACAGAAGAAGCGGGTCCCTGGCCTCAGGCAGTCTTCATCTACATATGAAAAAGACACAAAAAGACTCAGGATAAGAAAACAGTGAAGCCATACTGGTCAAAACAATAAGCCTAACTTATTGCATGTCTGCAACCTAGGTCTTAAGAAGCCTGGAAATGTCCCAGACAAGAGCTTCAAGGAGGGACTGAAAGGAGAAAACTCCTTTTGTGGAGCTTTTACCAGCAGTGAGGGCAAAAGGGGGCCTGCACCTAATTCTAGCTGACTACGAAAGAACAGCTGGTGCCATAGGTTAGACGGCAGCAGTATAAAGTGCTTTGATTTGAGGATAAGCATCTTAGGTTCGATGTGACAGAGAAATGGGAGTATAAGGATGCGCACAGAGAGCTAACACTTTCAGATGTGCACAAAAAGCAAAGCAGTCTTTACAGCAGCCTCATGGGTAGGTGTGAGCAGGGCAAGGGTGTGATTTTGACAAGACCAGAAAAAGGTCTCAATAAATGAGACAACCATAACATAAATAAGAAGTTTGGTTTTGCGAATAGACAAAGAGAATTCTATCCTGTACGTGTTATGCAAAAGGAATTAGTAAAAAAAGAGGTATGAGCTAAGGATGAAGACACTGAGGAGCCTGATAGATATCCAGGTATAGCCAAAATGACAGGAAGAGAGATGACACCTGCCATGGCATCAAAGAAGAGGCAGAGAAGGGTTGGGCTGCAAGGGGGAGACTGTTGGCTAATCATCCATGAGAGGAAGCCAGGCAGACACACTAATATTTTAGTTGCCAGTGATAAATGTTTTGGAGGTGAGAAGTGGATGTGACAATCCTAAATGACTATGACCGATTGAACAAAAATAAATGGTATTTGATATGTATCTGAGAAGTCAATATAACCACAAAACAGAGCACATACCACACTCTATCTCAGAGTAGTTATTAATCAACTCTGTCTTGTTGCAAAGGAGTAAGATATCTCATCTTTGATTTCTAACAGAGTTATTTCCATCTCATATTAGCCTATTTTTAGACTAAATGGGTAAAAGGCTTTGCTTCCAAACAAAAATAATATGGTCTCAATGCAGATCCCTGGGATGGCCTGTAACTAACCTCCTTCTTTTTGGAGAAACAGACATTCACTCTAGCTTTTTGTTTGCTTGTTTTCCTTACATACTCAATGTTTAATTCATAGCAAAACCCATGCTTATTCATTCTCTTTAATCATCTTCATTCTGTGAGAGAGCCTGTTGAAAAACTACAGAAGTGATGCTTTTAGGACATCTTTACCTGCTATTTCAGCTTTTAAAAAGCCTGCAAAGCAAAACATTTATTTTTCCCCTTGATAACGGCTGTGTTGGTCTGGCTTTCTACCATGTTATGCTTCTGCAGTTCTCTCCCCAGGCTGACTTCTGTCTAAACTTTCTACTTTCTGTCTTACAGATTGCCCCAGAAAATGTTTGTAAAACACTGACATTGCTCAGTTGCGTGGAGTTACACCAAGAACAAATTTGGCCTAGTTTAAAACTAATAGTAATTTCAAAACATGGCAGGGGAAAAAATTTCTTTACTTAACCTAAACATTTTTCTAGTTAGCTTGCACTGGAAAATTTACAAAGTTACTGAAGAAAACATCACTTGTCCTACCTCACCACTAAATACTAAAAAAGACACATTTTGTTTTGATCCTGAAACTTAGTTATTGCTTTCAGGTTTTTTTTTTTACAATAAGTTATTACAAATTAACTAAATTACTTGTTTAATCAAGTAGAAATTTACATAAACTTATGCCAACTGAAACAGAAATTAACTCTTTCCTGTTCCTAGCTGAGGTCCTGCCAAGGCGGATACGATCCATTCAGTGCTTTGGCAGCTCTTGAACCTGAATTCTCTCCCTTCAAATCATATTACAGCTGATAACAATAAGTGTGATGTTAAAGCTCAGAGACCAGAGTATGTTCCTTCTGCATCTGGATTTGGAGATGCTGTATCCTGAGCCTGGCACAGGCAGTAGCTCCCTCCTCTGAGGACTCACAGAGCCAAGGGCTTCTTTCTTGGCGCTCTGCTGAGACGACCGCCCACGGTTCTGGCCCTGCCTGTGCGGCAGACTCGCGAGACTCACGCTGCTGGTCGGTGGTTCTTCTGGTGATTCTGCCACTGACATCATCTCAGCAAATATTTTATCAGTCTCCTCTTTAGCCATGAAAATGAAACAGAAGTTGTAAGATAAAAATTAAGTTGTTCCCCACCACCACCATTCAATAAATACATAAACTAATTAAAGAATAAAACCAACTAACCTGATCAACCCAAATGTGAATTCTGGTCTAAAAAAAAAAAACTTTAATTTTTGGCAGTATACATACTGAAAAATGAAGATACTCGGATACAAAAATAAAACTGGTGTTAGACTTTAGCAGCAACAACAAACTGAAGGAAGAAAATAGTATATATATAAAACTTGTGTATCCATTTCAGAACTACAAGAACAAAGAAAAAGGAGAGGACGCCATTGAACTATCAAATTTATATTAACTGAGGGTTGCACTAACATTTTCTAATCTGCATATTTCAGATTACTGATATCAGCATTATTCCAAGATGCATTGCAGATAATTAAGCCTAATTTTCATGTCCTATAAATCATCTTTGCACGAAGTGCTGAGTTTATGATTAATTTCTTCTCTATATATTACCAGTGACCTAAATCCTTCTATTTTTTTTCTATGAGATCGATATCCTTAGGCTGTTTCTTCATAGACTATGTTTTAAATATGAAAAATGCCTGACATAATGTAGGCATACTAAGAGTGAAAGATTAGCTTCTCATTTACATCACCCTGGTTTATATATCTTACTCTGCTTCCTACCCTTGGGGTGAAAAGAGCATTTGTGCTTTGGCCATGAGCAAAACCGACTTTTCATGACACCTAAATGACACATTACATTTGACTGCAGTGCATTTATCAATAAGTAGGCCTGAATTCTCTGGGTTCGCAGGTGCATCCTTCAGAGACTTTTAGAAGAGTACCTAGAGTCTTTACCACTGGCAATTCACACACGCTTTTCCTTCGCACGCTGCCTTAACATTAATTTTAAACTTTTTCTATGAACAACAGAAGCCTGGCTTACTCTAAATTTGTCCTGTGTCTCTTAAACTATTCCAACTATGATAACTTCCAATTTCCTAATCCTCAATAATTGCCAGTGCAGCACCTCCGATTCCTCCCCAGCCCTCAGTATTGCCTTCACTTTCCCACCAGGCTCCCCCACTTCAGCTCTCCAGCTCCCCCACCCCAGAGCTGAAGCCCTCCTAGACCTGCCCTGGCCATCAGAGCCCGCTCATGGGTCTCACCTTTGCTGGCCTACTTCTTGGGCAAGACTTGCACGGGCTATGCAAGTGTCAGCACAGTGGCCCTCGGCCACCTGCCTGCCACCGTAGGGAAGCAGAAAGGAACACCTTCATCGTGTTTCCTCCCTTTCCTCCTCCATCTATTCCCCACTCGCCATATGGGTTAGAGGAGTTCGTTCTCCTACCAGAGAAATGTCTTTTGAGGGGCAGTCCCCTCAAAACCACATGACAAGTGAAGCCTGGACCACCAAAATTTAACCTTCAAGGCAGAGGGAGAGGACATCCTAGTGGCCGGAGGGCTGAAGGTGTCACAGCTGGAGGGGCTTCGGAGCTCCCACCAGGGCGCTGGGCAGGTGTTTGACAGAGAAGCAATGTCAGGAACAAATAATTATGCTAGAAGCTTGTACTGTCGGATTGAAAGGCAGGGGAATTATTAGGCAACTGACTGGCTGAGAAGTCTGTAGTAGCTGTGCTTTTTTCAAAGCTCTGAGGAAGATGGTTGACATTAGGAAGAGTTCATGCACAGCAAATGGCTAAAGAATAACCTGAGAAAACAGGCCTTGGTCTCCATGAGGAATTTGGCACAGTGTCCGTAATTCATACTTGCAAAACTGGCCATACGTGCCTTCCTGTCCCATCCCCTGGCTATGAGCAGTAACATCACAAAGGTCTTCCTTCATTTCTCATTAGAAGTTAGACTTCTTTCAGGACTGATGAGGCACTTGGGTAATGGCAAACACCGTCTTTATTTAATATATTTAAAGAACTACTTATCCAAATCGCTTTGAATCCGGACATAAACTTCTTCATCAAATGCCAAAAATACTAATGGAAAATGATCTATTTAGAGAGTACCAGAAGTGAAGAATCATTGAAATTTATAATGGAGAACAGCACATCTCCATAATGGTGAACATCTAGTATTACTTCTGCAACAGAAAACTCAATTTTGGAAAAGGAAGAACCCAAGCACTTGGATAGAAATCTTATTCCTGTTGCCAAGAATATTCCTGTTGGAGTTTTGACCAATGAATTATAGTTTAACATTTCACAGTCACAATAATTTCCAGTTGCCCCAAGATTTCTGAGATGGGCTTGGCAGCCCTGAGCGAGTCACAGCGGGGTAGCTTATTTCAAGCACCACCTAGTGGATCTATTTAAAAGACACCAAAAAAAAAAAAATTGCTTGTTAATAGCAAGTCACAACAGCTCTGAAAAGTGCTTAATTAATAAAGGTGAAAAAATACTAGTCTGTCGAGCTGTTCAATGTACAAAATTTGGCTCTTACTGAGCCTCAGCACAGGACATTCTCTTCCCAACTCATTAGGGCCAAAATATTAAGAGAAACATGTCCTTTAATGATCCAAATTCCCTGAGTAAAAGAAAAATTAACTTCCATTTTTAAATGAAAACAAGTGAGAGAGAAAGACTGAGATGTCATGATTTTAATAATGGAAATAACTAACCATAGAAAGAAAGTACATCTAGTCTTGTTCACTGGTCAGTAAAATGTAGCTATATAATTATGTAAGTATATATTTTTTAAAATTTAGTATATTATGCTTAGAGACACTTGATAGACCTACTATTTGAGCAATTTCCTAAAATAAAAATAATACAATATGAATCAATACAAAAAGTTTGTTAATACTTTTATTGTTTTTGTTGATTTAAGTATGGAGGATTTAAGTATTTTAAATTCTGTGTTTGGTCTGAGCATCGCATCATAATGTATATAATTCATACATTAAATATTACCTATGAAAAGCATTTTTCATCAAGACTTCAGATTTATTGTTGCAAGAAACTGAGATTTGATTGAAAATATTAAAATATTGAGATGGCTTGTCAGCTTAAAGTAAACAGAGTTTGCCCTGACTCAGGACTGGGACCAAACATTGAGCATCTGAACACCTGTGCCTTGTCTAATTAAGATGAGGGAATAGAGATGGCCATGATCAGGCAACTAAAATATAAAATAGAAAGAACACTGGGAAATGTCAACAGCAAGAGAAAGTACTGTCAGGCCAGAATCAGCATAACCATTTATGAGATGCAGTTACTGAATGGCTGAAAGATCAAAATAGCGGCAAAGAGAAATTAGTGAAAGAACTGAAAGCAGAGGCCAATGCTCAGAAAAAACAATCCTGAACTCTCTGCCCTGGAGACACTTTTGAGTAGACTAGAATTAATGGTGTTGATCCAGCAGCTGATCAGACATTTGATAACACAGGTTAATGAAAAGCCTTAAAAAAATGGACAGCTTCTGTGTCTGGAATGAAATATAGGGATGTAGAAAGGATAGTGTGTCTCTGTTTGATGAGGCTGTTAAAATAAAAATGGATTCACAATAGCCAATGGGCTATGGGTTCCATCATGTAAGTAGTTAAGTCAGCTGTATTTGATATTTATTTATTCACTTAATCAATATTTAGGAAAAAAAAGCCCTTAGTTCTAACTTCTGTAAATTGAAAGTATTTTTCACCCATTTTACACTAAACTTACAGTCCAGATTTAACTTGCTTTTTACAGTAAGGCATGACTGAAATGCCTTAAAATAAGATCAATTAATTAAAAGTAAGATCAATCTTAAAATAAGATCAGTTCTTGTAAAGAACACAGAGCTACAAGCAATGAAAAGAACAGACACTTGTCATTAATGAGGAAACATAGTTACTTTTAGTTGACTGAATGGAAATTACTAAAGTACTATGTACTAATCATTGCAATTTTATCTTTATTTTGAAATTACCTAAGTTGTTTTGGTCTGTATGTGGTACATTACAAGATATCTCTGCTTTAAAACAGAATTTAAGTTGCGCTCTTCCTACAAATAACAATGGGGGAATCACACTTTGGTGCCTGTTTGTTCATGGTATTCTTTGTAAATATTTGGATATTAAAAAAAATAAATAAACTATATTTATTTTGTGCCTAACTATATAAATACCTTTATCCTGGGGATGCTGAGTGGCTGTGCTGACAAAGTAGGTGTAGGGCTTACGTATTTCAAAGAAAACAAAACTTTCTCTTCCAGATTTGTGTTAAATATTTTAAAGTGACGCAACTACAAACTATCAAATGTTCTGATTCATAGGTCTCCTTCTCCCACATACTGTGGTCAAGGAAATAGTCAAACAGAGAAATTAACTGAATTCTATCAGCCTTTGGTGATTAATTCTTTTTATTATCATACTGATAAAAGGGTGGGTGGCTGGATTTTGTGCCTGCAAAGGTAAATTGTAATGATGGTTTAGCAATGCAGAACTAAGACGTAATATAAATCAAAGAGCTGCCTTCTGCAGCTTCTATATTTTTGAGGGTCATATTCAGCCTGGTGTCAATGGACACAATTCCACCGACACTGTACGCTGATACTAGGGTTGAATTTATCCTCTTGCATTGCTCAGGGAGAATGGATGTACGTCTTTTTCCTTTTTTTTTTTGTTCAGTGAGAGACCATGGCACTCAAAGTACACGGAGAAAAATGGCAGCCTTTCGGGTCAGTCAGAACTGTGCTTCCAAGGACTCAGAAACTCTGGCTTATGTCCAGATCAGGATTTATCAGCAAGACTTCAGCATCCCAGAAGGTAGATGATTTCAAGGAGATATGTGCAGTATGTTATCCAAGGACAAAGAAAGTTATCATAGTTCATTGTAAAAAAGTTTCATTCTAAAAAGGTGATTCTGAACATTAAAATGTTTCTTAAATAAACAAAGATGGCAATTTAATCTACAAAATCATGCATAATGTGATGCTATAAAGTGATATATATATAAAATTAGCATACAGCTTAGATAGCAGAGGAACATGATACAGATGCAAAGAAAGATCATTATTTTAGATATTTTTAAGGCAAATGTCGCTCAGGAACACAATTCTTTACTTATTGCCTTATTGCAGCCCTACTTGGTGGGGGGTTTGTTCAACTTTTTTTGGAAAAAAGAAGTGTGGAGAAATAGCCCAAAATATAAAAGTATGGCCTGAAGTACACTGCTTCTGATAAGAAGCATACCATACTGTTTTAAATTTCAGTAAATTTTATGGAGCACAATGGAGATTTAGGTAGGTGCTGTAAACACTCACATAAATAAATAATTTTGACAACATCCTATAATTACAGAAGAACAGAGGACTCATCTTGCATAGAAATACCTGTATGGATAGCAAAGTCTAGACATAGGTACAGGGTTTGGGAAGAGGGATTACTTTAACTTTCTCAGGATCTGTCAGAGCAAGCTCGCTTGGAGCTAACACTGGAGAGATCCTTCCTGTTCCTCCTCTTCTAGTTAGCAGCTAATATCTACAACATTACGCTATACAACTTTTGAATCTAACCGTTCAGAAACCGCATAGCAAGAAGTACCTAGGAAAAAAACGGAAGCATCACTGACAGTAGGATGTTAGAAAGCTTTGTAAGGCTATAAAACTGATAAAAATTTTCCAACTTTAGAAATCAGATTAATGGAGTGAGATGTGGAATGGATGCTGGGAGCAGAGCCAAAACCGTCATTCTACCAAGGAGCAAACATGCAGGACTTCTTGAGCAAGAATGGAAAACACAAAATCCTGTAAAAAAGACATGAGAGCTTCTCCCATTTAAAAAAAAAAAAAACAAAAAAAACAACAAAAAAGTAAAAGTTTTAGGGGAAAAAGAAAAATAGGACACTCCTGTGACATGACAAGAGCCAGGCAGTACAAATATTTCATTTATCTAATGAAATAGTCAAAGAGTGCAGGAGTCAAAATGCTGCAGTCACATGCAGAACATGACTTCAGAAAGGTTTACAGACATTTTCCACCAGGCTGAACAGAAAAATATTAACAAGGTGGTAGAATGGTGTATCCTTTCCATAATCTATTTAATCCTTTTTTTCAAAGTAAGTGCCAAAGTCAATTTATGGAACAGATGACTGTCTCAGCAAATGCACATCATGTCTCTGATATAATAACCTTTGTTTTAACCACAAAGATAATCTTGAATCTAATGTCAGGGGTGGGAATCACATAGTTTGTCTTTGAAATAATTACGGAATTCAGTTCATGACAATTTTCCTTAAACATCAGGAAAATTATAAACTTCAATTAACATGAAAGAATAGCTTTCACTGCATATTCTCAGCAAGCAGGTTACCATGTGAGGTTTAGCATCTAAAATGCTAGCTTTATCTCTCTTTACCTACAGCTCATCAAAGCCACATCCTGAAAGAGAAATGAAACACATAAGCAGCCGTGCTGGAGTACAAATGTCACAGGCCAAATGGAACTAGAGAAGATTTTCTTACTACAGGTCGCCTAAAAATATTTGGGCAAACAGTATGGTATTTAAGCACTGTCTGTACAATAGTTCCACGCTTTTTCTGGTCTGGCATATGAAATAAGTTGAAACAGGGTGGGAACAGGCCATGGGCTGCTCTTTACAGTGTACTTAAGAAAAGAGGGTTGCTACTTGCAGGAGTGTGTGTGTATGTGTGTTTTAAAGCTACATGCAGGAATTTCTGCTTTTATAAAATCAGAAAATTGTTGGTTTTCCTAGATGTTATACAGTTTGCTAACAAACTGGGGAAAGTATGGTCTTAAAAGCACTATGATGTGGGCCAGAAGTACCCCAGCTATATAAACTATGGCCACTGGTAATCTCCTCTAGCACAGAGTTTGGCTGTTACGCTCCCCCAGGCTGTCGTCAGGATGATGGCATTGCTGAGCTTCAAACATGCGGTTACAGTAACGTTGTACACCAAAAGGGAGATTGCTCTATGTGATCAGGAGCAAAGGCAGCGAAAGCCATTCATTTTACACAAAATATGAGTGAAATTTAGATTTAAAAAATAGACTGATGGACAGAGAAGGTTTCAAGGAGAGAATGTAAGAAATAAAGGGGATTTTTTTTTAAAGACTGTCTTTCATAAGAAGAACTAATGAGAGAAGATCTGTCAGCAACTAATCATTGTTGTGGACCCAGCCTGCTGTGATATGTGACTACATGCTCCCTTAAGCTAAATAGCGAGCACACGCTGTTATCAAATATAGCAATACTTTACATTAGTATGTATCTGGAAAAGATTTTGCCAGTGAGTGTGGAAAGCTCCTGTCTTACCTCGTGCTCCCAGATCATAGAATCACTGAATGGTTTGGGTTGGAAGGGACCTTAAAGATCATCTACTTCCAACCCCCCTGCCATGGGCAGGGACACCCCCCACTCGACCAGGTTGCTCAAAGCCCCATCCAGCCTGGCCTTGAACACCTCCAGGGATGGGGCATCCACAGGTTCTCTGGGCAACCTGTTCCAGTGTCTCACCACCCTCACAGTAAAGAATTTCTTCCTAATATCGAATCTAAATCTCCCTTCTTTCAGTTTAAAACCATTATCCCTCGTCCTATCACTCCATTCCCTGATAAAGAATCCCTTCCCGTCTCTCCTGTAGGCCCTCTTTAGGTACTGGAAGGCTGCTATAAGTCTCCCCGGAGCCTTCTCTTATAATGCAGCCCACAAAAAATAACACACTGGATAACAAACAAAATAAAATCAAAGTATCTAGGAAGTGTAATCATCGTTGTTTAAACACTAGTTTCTCTTTTATAGACAGCATACACTAACTTAGCCACTTAACTCTGTCACAGCATTACCTATTAGCTATTACATTCCATTTAATTGTCCATCAATTATAATGTTATTCTAAGATTATTTGTAGTTCTTTCATACAATTTTGCAGTTGTCTCCTGCAATGTTCTCCTCCAAACTCTTTCGTAAGTGTAGGCCTGTATTTCCTCATTCCCAAGAAGTGCATAAACAACATTAACATATTGTACAACTTTATCACTCTTTTGCGGTCAGTGTATTTTCCAGAATGCCTGTTGCATACTTTGAAATTCCCCATTCCATAGATGCTATTGAACTATACAAAACTATTCAAACCTTGGAAAAGAATGCTTGCTGGAATTTGTGACCTGCTGTGGTCTTCAGCACAGGATTGAATTTCACACAGGGTTCAGAGCATGTAGTTGTTGAATTATAACTGACTAAGCGATATAGGACAAAGTCTTTATATATTCCTATTTTTGATAGCTCGGAACTATTAAATCCCCCCCACACACAGAGGGAAATTTTTTATTTATCTGCAGTTGAGCTCTGTTTTTCACTCATTTGTAACTGCATTATGAAGACTTTTGCCAATGCGATGTTCCTTGATGCCAGATGAAGTTGGGCGGCTCAGTCTCTTGACCCCAGAGCCAAGGAGCTGAGCTGCAATGCCCAGGTGCAGCTGGAAGTGTGCTAAGAACTGGGACACTCTGGAAGGCAAGTTCCTCAGCAGTGACCTACACCTGAGCTTTGACTTTGTTTCATGAACCATCCACAGACTCTCTCAATCTCAGATAATCATAAAAATGTTGGTTGGTGGGGATACCTGGAGCTCACCTACTCCAGCTTACTGCTTGCAGAAGGTCTTTCACCAATGCTAGATCATAATCCACCGACATTTTTTTTAGTATCTTTGTGAGGCAGTAGAAACAGAAGAACACTAGTAGCATGTATTTTCTACTTATTTAATGAGTATTTTCATAATCTTTTTGAGCTGTTACGCTACACTGAGAAACACAGGCATCATGCTATTTACAGTTTGTCTGTTGTCTGGTATTAGTTTGTAAAAGCCTTGGGGCCACTTTCTATATGTAGCCAAGACTTGACAAAGCACCCGTTTTACTGTCCAGTGACCGCCTCTGAGACGTATGAGAAAATAACAGTTATTTGGATTTGGTCTTTTTATAAATTTTACTAGCTAGATTTTCTGAGCACGTAAGAACTTCTGTCTTAAGTCTCAGTCATTTTCAAAGAAGTTATTACCATAAAATTTTCCTAATTTTTAAAATACATATATTCTTATGGTTTTGTCCAGTGAAGCTGAAGGGAAAAATGTATCTCAAAAGGGTAAATGCAGTCATTCTTTTGCCCTTTAAGTTTGCCATTGAGTTGGCACAATCACTACTCTGAAAGTAGTAATGGAAAAATCCAAAAGGTCTTGTTGAACGTAACAGGGAAGTCTTTGATAAGGACCTACTGATTTCATGGTTAAACAATGCCAATTGTCCTTTTCCTGAGCTCTCTTGTAGTCTAGAGCTACATTTCTAGAAGGGCCCCGAGACCTTTTCACTGTCATGAGCGCACCTCCGTTTGGTATGTGTTTTAAATAACCACGAGGAAGTGGGAGTCCTGAAGAGAACGTTACTGTTGCTGGGCGCTCCCTGTCAATTAAGTCCAGTTGAAGAACTGCTGGCATAGTGGCTTAGACATAACTCTGCAAGTGATGCACATGGATGATGCAAATCTTCAACATGATAATCTGATGGCAAAGGGTGGTGGAATCAAACTATCACAGTTCAAATCATAAACGATTTTCCTGAATGTAACTATTAGACAATGGAAAATTGGGGGGGGGGGGGGGGGGGGAGGGGACAACAAATT
>VYZM01020051.1:341157-516452 GCA_013398915.1 Dromas ardeola
GAAAACCTTTCCTCAACTCCTTCCCCCCCCCCCCTTGTTTGTTGTGCCAGTATATCACACCTGTGATAGGAAAGTGCTGACTTGTGTTTACAATATATATGTGTATAATTTTTTGGTTTTGTAGAAGGTTTAAATATAAGGCTTAGGTTTAAAACAAGAATGAGATGTGTTTCTTTTAGTATTTATTCTCCATGCTAATCAAGGTATAACAGCTTCTTCTAATGAAAAATTTATTCTTGTGCCTTTGGCCATCATTTGTGCATTTTGCAAGTGGTTATTCAAAGGATAGTAGCAATTAAAAGAATGTGAGCTTTAAGTTCCTTTATTTGATGAGATGTTTCTTTCCAATATCTAATTACATCGTATGTTTTCACAGTGTTTGCGGAAGTATATGGTATTTTCAGAGTTGGATTGATACAGATATTTTTAGTAACTGAAGATTAGTTTCAATTAGTATTCTTCATCACTGCCCTGTTTAGTTGGAACACTTAATGTGAGATTTTGGGAATGAGGCATGCATCTTAATCTGTTTGCTCTTGTTAAATGTGTGTGTGGGCTACATTCTTCATTATTAACACATTATGTAAAGTTAGAATGAAAAGGCAAAGAAACAGAATTCTAGTGATACTATTTCACTGGGAAATGTATGTATTTACTCGGAAAGATGTCAGTGTAGAACTACTTTGTGTCACTGACTTAAGATCTCAATACAGAATGAATAAGAAAGAAAATACATTTACAAGAATATTCTATGTTAGTTGTAATGGCAGACCAAAAATAATTCTGTCTTAAGTGACCTTTAGATACCTCTGAAACAATAAACACAGCAGATGCACGTTTTATGAAGATTAGCTGTCAGTATGAGGAGATTAATTTTGATAGGATTCTAGTCTTGACATGCAGCTGTTTATTCCTTTATTTGTGGTTGCATGCTTTTAAGAAACTTGTATGCCACTGTCTATGTTTTTCATTATAACAGAATTGTATTTGAGAATTGTGCTTTCCGTACTATTTGGTGAAGTCTTTGTCTATGCCACGTCCATCGCTTAGGATTTTGAGGCTCATTCCCTGTGTGACTGGGCCAAATAGGAATACAGTGTTCCAGCTCATTAATATGTTACCATTGTGTGTAAATTCAGGATGATTAATGACCTCTACTGAAACTATTTATGGGAAAAAAACCCCAACACCTAGTGTTAATTTAAATTTGGTATTTAATGAGAAATACTGTTCTACAAAGTCTGAAAACCCATTTTGTTCACTACTGTTGATTATATTTGGCTGTAGCTAGTATATAAACACACTGTGACAGTTTGTAGTAACTGGTGTCAACTGTTCTGACTTTTAAAACTTCAAGAAGATATTCAAAACATGAGTTGCTTTCTTCCTTCCTGGATATTTGCTTTGAAAAAAATTTTCTGTTGTTTTGTGTCAAATTATGAATTTTTATCTCTCTTCACTGATGTCTGAAGCTAATAATTTTTTTACAGAATTTTTGTTATTCCTTGTGATTATATCTATTCCTTTGTCATTTTTTTCAGCTGGTTTCTTTTAGAGGTGTTAAAGTAAAATGTGGGGAAAAAAAAATAAAAAAAAATAATTGAAGTGCCTTGGTCCATGCACCACTTGGTTTGCAACATGAACTTGCAAATGCAATAGAGAAAACCCCACTCTTAAAACAGTAACTCCAACAAAGTTGAAGGTTTAGTTACCTTAGATGGTTGTAAATACTTTTCAGAAGCTTTTGCTAAAAGAAGGAAACTACAGAGTCAGCTCCAAACTCAGTGTCTCCAGCTGTCAGAAAATCTGCTGTTATGTTGTAACTTCTGCTGTCATGGTTTCATGGTTTCTCAGTGCATCTAAACCCCCCCCTTTTTTTTTTTTTACTGAACCTATTTCATAAATAACCAAAAAATTGCATTCAGAAAAGCAGTAATTTGTTTTTGAGAAGAGATCTTCATCTTCAAGTTGTATAATTGCAAATTGCTGGTTTGAGTACCTGTTCTGCTTTGCACCATGGGGAAACAGTGGAACTTAGTAGGAATTTGTGCAATTTGACTTTGAATAGTAGCCTGGGGGAGGGTAGAGAGACACTTCAAGTAATTTGGGCAGCTGGAAAATCCCAGGTAGGTGTAATGCCTTTGATGAAATTAAAGGTAATAGGAGGCCAAGAAGAGCAGGTATGAAGAGATTCCAGTGTATAGTGGCACATATTTGGGAAAGGATTGTAATCACCCCTGGGGACTTTAGCTCTTGTTTCTGTCTTGCTTTGTCCCTGCAGAGCTTCAGAGATGCCACTAATGCAGTTACATAGGAAATACAAAATTAAATAGCTGAATAGTGGTGCCTTTCATGGTTGTCTTGGTGGGTAACTGCCTTTCCTCCTGGCACGAGAAAGCTGTATGTTGCAACTTTCCCTGAACCTATTGAATATGTCTGATGTGGTTGGTCTGCACATTTGCACTTAATCTGGTAGTTCTGGAAACGCTGGATTTACTGCCTGTGCAAATAAGGTGTGCCTGTAGTTTTTCCTCTGTCTGTGAAACTCGGGAAGGAATAGTCAGGAGTAGTCTGCTCTGGTTCTCTGCAGAGATCTGGTCGGGACCATCAATAGAATGAGCTGTTTTCTTTAAATTGAACAAGGTGGTGCTTAACAATAATATGTTCAGTCTCAACAAAGCACAAGTAGAAGTATTTCAATGTACAGGTGATTAAGAAATGTTATCTAGATTAAAAGAGCATCATAGATCTTACAGAGGGTATACCTAATGCAGATATACTTTTAGTTTCAGTACAAAACGGTTCGATTCATCAAAAGGATGCAGTAAATGATGATGATTTTGAGCCATATCTAAGTAGTCAGACAAATCAGGTAAGTGAACATTGTTTACAATCTTAAAGTTAATGTTGGAATTCCGCTGATTTCCAGACTTAATTAATTTTTGGATGGTATTTCTTAGCATTATTACTTGCCTGAGTATCCATTGAAATAAAATTTTATATTGTATCTTGTCTTACCATACGATATCTTAAACAGGTAAAGTCTTCTTAATAATTGCAGAAATGATTTGGTTAAAAAGCATGCTGTGATGTCTCCTACTCTTGTGCACTGACTTCAGAAAGATGCAGTTATAAGAAACTTAAGGAAAAAATAAACCCAAAAACCAAAACACAAACCCCAAAACAAACCCCCACACCTTAAATTTACAATGAAATCATCACATATTCAGTGCAGTTCAAAACAATAGTTTCTTTGAGAAAATATTAGCTGCTTGGACATGATTTTGTTTTGAAGACGGTAGTAGTAACTCACAGTTGATGGCATAATAAATTGAAGCTTAATATTACTAAGATTTGGTATAACTCATCTGCAAGAAAGGTAATGACTTATTTTCAGAGGTGTGAATTGTCTCTGTAGTCAAAAATTAATATTCATTATGTTGAGTTGGTAAGTTGTAGTGGTCTTGAGAGAGGGAGAAAGTGCAAATTACTAAAAGGCTTTGAGAAATTTCCTTGCCTTCCCATTTTTTTTGAATAATACAACATTAAGGAGGCATCAGCTAGAGGATGATAGTGTGCATTTTCTTCCCCAGAACAACATCAGAAGTCATATGTGGGTAGTCCTTCAAATGTCTCGGAGCTTTATTGTCTCAGGAAGTAAATGCTGTGATTTCCCAGGAGTCTTGGGAGTGGAATTTGAGTTAGCTAGCAAACTTTGTTCTGCTAGAGCACAGATTGTACTTAATGCCCATTCTCAATAGTGTGGAAATGTTATGATTTGATTGTTGTTCCTCCTGAAACAAACAGGCATCCTTTTTACTATAATGTTCTGGCAGGTGTCTCCAATTAGAAGTGACAAATTTGACAAAAAACTAAGAATACCAAAACTTCAAATCATAGTTGCAGTTGTTTTTCTGTATTTATGAAACTACAGTTGTTATGACTTGTTTTTTAAAGTAAGTTGTTTTTTCTTGATACTGTTGATGTGGAGGCATTTAAGCCTAGCTCAGTAACTGAAAAAAAATAGATATTACAAAAAAATGGGTCTCTTTAGTGCTTTGAAAATGTCTCCTGAGGAAAAAATGGTCGTATCTAACAGACACCATCTTCATCTTTTATGTTGGGAGGACTGCTGGAAGTTACAAATGCATTCATACAATCCTTAGAAATGTCTTGGACTGTATTAAAGGGGTTTTTTTTTACCCTGAGCTTAATTGTCTATGTTGCTGACTTCTGTTTTATTTTCTTGCAGAGTAATAGCTATCCACCAATGTCAGACCCATATATGCCTAGTTATTATGCTCCATCCATTGGATTTCCATACTCTTTAGGCGAAGCAGCATGGTCAACTGCAGGCGACCCTCCAATGCCATACTTGACAACTTATGGACAGATGAGTAATGGTGAACACCATTACATACCCGATGGTGTATTTAGTCAACCTGGGGCATTAGGAAATACCCCTCCATTTCTCGGACAGCATGGATTTAATTTTTTTCCTGGGAATGCAGACTTCTCTACATGGGGGACAAGTGGATCTCAGGGACAATCAACGCAAAGCTCTGCTTACAGCAGCAGCTATGGCTATCCACCTAGTTCTCTTGGGAGAGCCATAGCAGATGGACAGGCTGGATTTGGCAGTGATACTCTGAGCAAGGTGCCTGGGATTAGCAGCATTGAGCAAGGCATGACTGGACTGAAAATTGGTGGAGATATGACGGCTGCTGTAACAAAAACTGTAGGTTCAGCTCTGAGCAGTACAGGTATGACAAGCATTGCAGCAAACAGCGTGCCCCCTGTTAGCAGTTCAGCGCCTAAACCAACCTCATGGGCTGCCATTGCAAGGAAGCCTGCTAAACCTCAGCCGAAACTCAAGCCTAAAGGTAATGTGGGCATTGGGGGCCCTGCTGTACCGCCACCACCTATAAAACACAACATGAATATTGGAACTTGGGATGACAAAGGGTCAGTGGTAAAAGCACCCCCAGCCCAACCAGTACTGCCTCCTCAGACTATAATCCAGCAGCCTCAGCCATTAATTCAACCACCGCCACTGGTGCAAAGCCAACTGCCTCAACAGCAGCCTCAGCCACAGCAACCACAACAGCAACAAGGACCTCAGCAGCAGGCCCAGCCTCACCAGTTGCAGCAGCAACAGCTGCAAAACCGCTGGGTAGCTCCTCGTAATAGGGGTGTGGGCTTCAGCCAGAACAACGGAGCTGGTAGTGAGAACTTTGGTTTAGGTGTTGTATCTGTCAGCTCCTCACCTTCTGGTGTGGAAGTGCACCCAGTGCTGGAGAAACTAAAGGCCATAAACAACTACAATCCCAAAGACTTCGATTGGAATCTGAAGAATGGACGTGTGTTTATAATCAAAAGTTATTCAGAGGACGATATTCACCGCTCCATTAAGTACTCTATCTGGTGTAGTACTGAACATGGTAATAAGCGCTTGGATGCTGCTTACCGTTCCCTGAATGGAAAAGGCCCACTCTATTTACTCTTCAGTGTGAATGGCAGTGGACACTTCTGTGGAGTGGCTGAGATGAAGTCTGTTGTGGACTACAATGCGTATGCTGGTGTCTGGTCTCAGGATAAGTGGAAGGGGAAGTTTGATGTCAAATGGATCTTTGTCAAAGACGTTCCCAATAACCAACTGCGGCATATTCGCTTGGAAAACAATGACAACAAACCGGTTACCAATTCGAGGGACACTCAAGAGGTACCCCTAGAAAAAGCCAAGCAAGTGCTTAAAATAATTGCTACTTTCAAGCATACCACCTCAATCTTTGATGACTTTGCACATTATGAGAAGCGTCAAGAGGAGGAGGAAGCCATGCGTAGGGTAAGAAATCAATGTCATTATAGTAGCTCTCGTGTTTTTTCTGGTTTTGGAGGCCTTGTTTTTCAGACAACTGGAGTTTCTGTGGGTGAGTGAATCAGAAAGTGGAGCTTTTTACCCAAGGTGTCTGTACTTGGTATAACTGGCTCTTAATGAAAAGATTTAAGTTCTTGTAACTTGTTTTGTTAACACAGGCATGTGTTTAACCACAATGGTAAGGTAGGGTTGCATAAGTGGACTTATGACATGTTTTGCTCTTCAAAGTAAACAAAAACTGAATTGAGTGTATTATCCATAACTAAAGACTTCTAGTTTAGATTTTTACGGTTTCTGGGTGTCACAAAAAGGACCTGAAATAACAGGAGAAGCTTACTTTATTTTAAATAACATTTCAACTCAAATTCTGCTTTGATGAAATGTTAACAGCATGATTACTGTGAAAAGCAGGTTTTCTCCTTGATTCAGTTTGTCTTCTGTACAATTGTGAAACACAGGAGTGATACAATCCAGAATAATTTTTTTGACGTTTCTGATAGTGCATTTCCTAAAAAAAAAAAAGTAATGTTTAGTTCATTTCTGTGAAGGACAGTATACCTATGATAAATCTGTAGAGAAACCTTTATTTTTAGAGGTATTTCAGAAAACCAGACAAGGGAAAAAGGCATTTAATTTAAGCCGTTTTGTAGTACTTGTCTGCTTTGTCTTGTGTGTACTCTCCCTGCTACTAACAGTTGTGTTCACCTTTGTCCACAATATTTACTTTTGCTATATTTATGTTCTTTCCAGGCTTGCTAGTATCTGTAAATATATGATTTGTCTCATGGTTAGCAACATTTCAGTAACTATCATACAAGTTAGAAGATGTGCAAGTATTCAGTTCAGAAATGGGAGTGTGCATCAGTGCAATTTGATGGTAGTGCTGTCCACTCATCCTGTCACACCACCTACTGAATAAAAAAAAAATCCCAGAAGTCTAGGGTTTACACTACTTAGAGACCATGTGGGATGTGAAGTCCTGGAATTTGCTCACTTGTTGAAGCTGCCACAGTTCTGACTGTGTAAGAATTTCACCTGCTTCACAGCCTCCTTACTTCTCTTAGGTTTCTAGTACTGCGGTGGTTCCACCCCTCTTGTACATTTCTAATCCTTCAACACAAATGTTGCATCCTTTAGGCCAGTGTCGTGCATAACAAAAATCAACTTTGTAGTTTTATTGCACAGCTCTGCAATAAATTACTACGTTGGAAGTTTTTTTATTGTTTGGAGGCAAAAAGAATATCCCAGTTGGGTGTGTAACGCCTTTCGAATTTTTTTTTTTCTAAAAAGAAAATGGAATATGCCCTAAATCAGTATCATTACCCCCTTGCCATCTTGATGTGAGGTTGGGCTGCATTCTTAACTAATAGTCAATGTGAGGGGAAAACGTTGACTTTTTCAGGCTTTAGTACAACTTCACTGTGATTTTTTTTTTTTTGGGGGGGGTAATGTTTCAGAAGGACCAGGGTTATCGTGTTTCAGTATTTTCTTAATTTTTTATGTTTTAAGACACTTCACAAATGACTGGTTTGCTTCAAAAGTATCTACTTGTGTGAAAAAACTTATCAAAGGAGTCGCAATTTAGACATGCCCAGGCAACTCAGGAAGATGATGTGTTTTGTTTGTGGTTTTGTTCTCTCTGTAGTAGATGAAAGCCATGAAATGTAATGGAGAGGGGGACATAGATTATTGGTAGTGTTTCTATGTACGCTAAACTTAAAATTCAAAGTACAAAATTCAGCATTTTATAGGTCTGTAACTAGATGACTGTGATTATGCATATTTGTGTAATAAAGTAACATTACTGTTTCTTTTAATATCTTCAGGGAAATGTATAGTATCTGTATGACTCAAGTACTGAACTCTGCATTTCTCTGTTAAGTTACTTTTCCCAATGCTATTGGGAGAAAACATACTTGTCAAGATACTTGCATAGTAGGCATTGATTCTTCTACAGCATCGTACAAATTGATTTTGTGACAAATTATAAAAAATTACTTTAGAACTGCATATCCAGTTATGAGGTTTTCTCTTTGTAGGTGGATTTGAGAGATGCCTTAAGCAAATGACTATGTACTTAAAATATAAGAAGTCCAAATTAAGCTAACGACAGCTACTGAGGATTCATCTTCATCATTCTCTTATGATTGAGTGCTGATCTTAAACCTCTGGGTTCTTTTATCACACAATGTACAAACAACCTGTCCTTAAATTGTAAACATACAATTGTTAACTCTCTTATGATTCAAGAATAGTTTGGAAATGCAACAATTAGTAATGTAAGCTCTGGTTTATGGTTAATTAAGTAATCCTTTATTACCTAGTGCCAGCTAGGCTTTTATGGAGCTGTATTTAAATTACTGCACTTTCTACTGCCAGTAGAACTGTGTAAATTAAGTTCATGCCCATTTTCTGTGGCAGCTGTGGCAATCATTTTATTTCCAGTGTTTCTGTCATGAGAAATGTGCTTATTGCTGATAATAAAATATTAAATGCCTCAAGCAGCAGTAGTCATTTACATGTTCCTTAAAGTTCAGTTAATGTTTTGTTGTTGCATAGGTGGTAACAAACTTTCATACAGCCAGTGATCTAAACAGAGTAAACAGCATGTGATTTATGGATTTAATTTACTTAATAACTGTTCATCATTCCAGCTAACTTACTGTAAAATAATTGGTTGTAAAAGTTTAATCTTAACAACTCAGGGGGATCAATAATTAACTTCCGATATGACCTAGCAGTATGTTTTATTAAAATATGGCAGTATACCTATAAAAGTGCGATGAATAGTCTGTAATTAACATGAAATTTCAGTAACTTTGCCATTTGATAAAGGTTACTTGCAGATGACTATGTATAGTCTCTTTAAGCCTACATATTAGAACTCTAGTGTCTACCACTGATGTGACCCAGGTGTGGGTAAGGTATCAACAGTTGGGGTTGGATACAAATTTGTGCAGTATTCATACTTTTCTTAAGGCTCAGGTTTCAGTTTCCTATTTTAAACGTACAAGTGCTGTGATCTTTCACCAAAGCAGCAAAGAAATCAGCAATGTTTTTCATGAATTCTGTCAGTATACTACTGAAATAATCTGAAATTGCAGTAGTCCTTAGTTTGAACTGCTGCTTTGTGGTGTAAATGTACATATTTGTGTGCCAGTTATTTAAAAATGTGTTTGATTGTCTTTCAACAGAAAGCAGTAGCAATGAGATGTAAAAAAAAGGAACAGAATTCTTAAAATATGCTATTTAATAGCATGTAATTACATTAGGAAAATAGAAGATATTGAAAAGAAAAAAAAACCCTGTACTAGTAGCAATGTGCCTGATCTTCAGTAAATACATGGATCAAAACTAAATGTGTCTCTGATTAAAAATGCAGTTGTTGGAAGATTACAACCTCCTCACCCTCAGATGGTGGCTTGTTAACCTGCAATTACCTGTTGTCCTAGGACAACTTTTGATGCTTTTTAGTGCAGAATTCTACTTTTGTAGCATATAATGGAAAAAAGGATCATGGTTCCATGTAACTGGAGAATGCTTTAGATGGCTTTCTTATTGATATAGTTCAGAAAAATAATTAATTTTTATCCATGGGAGAAGATAGAGGAATTCAGTGTATTTGTGTATATCTAATTTGCATTTGGAATTTTTACTTCTCAGGAAGCCTTTAAATGGCAGGTAAATAAGCATTTAAAATGTTGTACTACATATCTTGTAATAGGAATGCTGATACAGGTAAAACTTTCTGACTCTCAAAAGGAGTAATTTTACACACACCACACACCCCCCACCCCAATTCTGATACTAATGTAACTTCTGTTTCTCTGGTAATTGGGTCATAATCAGGCTGCAGTGTTAAGCAGCGTAACTCCTTTCTGCTCCAGGACATTGCTGACTTTGTGCTTGATTTGATATTTGTGAAAAATATCTTACGGGAAGGAGGGAAGTGAGAAAACATCCATTAAGAGTGAACTGGTAGACACTCCCTCCTCCCCTTACCCCACAACCATTAACTGGTAGTTTATAATGTCAAAGTCAGGTACAGATACATGCACAGTCCTTGTACAAGTCAAGGAAAACAGGTAGTTGACCAGCCTTTTTAATGTAGTTAAAGGACAGTTGTCCCAGACAACTTTTTAAAGCTAATGGATTTACATCTAAAAAATAAAACAGTAAATAAAGGTTATATAGTATCTTCTGAGAAACTTGTGCATTTCCTGTATGCTTTTGATGATGTTTCAAGGACCATTATTTTGCAATTTCCTTGAACTTGAAGTTAGTCTACAGTTTCACCTTTATAAATGAAAATTATATTGCAGGTCACGTGTCTGTTTTAAGAAAAAAACAATACGGTCAGAAAGCAGGAAACAGAAGATACGGTTTTGCTCCCTTGATGATCACGAGATGAATATGTACCTCTGGTCTCAGGAGAAGAGATTATTTGGAGCTAGAATAATTTTAGACATACTGATCCAGAATTTTCATCCCATGATGGGGTGCTTATTTGCCATGTCTTCATCTGCTTTTGCATCTTTAGTCTTTTGGAGACACTTAAAAATGACCTACAAGTTCTCTTGTTATAGACACATGGATTTGAAACGTGCCTGTTTTCTGTGTGCTCGGTAGAGTCAATTGTTTCTGTTCAGAGGTAGTGCTCAGAATTTATTAGAGGATGGGGGTAGTATAGAGAGGTCTCAATGTTAAAATATGGCATCATATCGAGCGACTGTGTAAGAGTTTGAGTAGTGGTCTGGCCTGCCTTGCTCTAGTAAGGGACAAGATGCTGCAACAGGCAAAGTACAATATTGGACTGTTGAATGAAAGAGATGGAATGTAATTATACTCTCAGGCAGTCTTAGTTTATAGCGACACTTGCATGGATCTTGTCAAGTTTTTCTTTTTGGTTTGAAATTCCTAACTGAAAAATCAAGCCTATGGAGTCCTTTTTACAGAGTGGATTTAAATTCTCTGACTCTGGGACTTGAAAGACCAATTTCTTCTGTAAGATAGGGACCCCCATTGGAAAAGCTAGGAATATCAACCAAATGGTTTACCTTAATGCTCAAGAGGCCAGTCATTTTTGGAATCTAATTCTTTAGTGTTGTTAAATATGAAAGTAGCTGCCAAAGACAAGAGTTCAAACTTGAATTGAGCTCGATCTGTGACAGCTCTACCTTTTCTAAATGCTGTGTCTTTAAGTTGTGATTTTGAAAGCAAAGGATTAATTCTAAATCTCTTCTTCCAGAGCAAAAGCAGAACCTTGAGTATACATGAATAGCTGTTAAAATTCACACGACAGCCTTCTGCTTACTGCTACGTCTCCTCAGATTGCACTGCTCTGTTAAGAACAAATTGACTAGAACACTGGTGCTTTTCCTGCAGTTTTTAGGGAAGAAGTATGCCTGCGTATTGCAAGGAAGTCACAACCTGTGTGACTCTCCACACAGTACTTCAGCCTTGCTTCATTGATCCATGCCACAGATGGGCTAGTTAGCAGAAACTTGAGCGAAGATTGCTGGCGGTGCTTTGCTGGAAAAAATGGCACTTTAAAACCATGCAGATCTTGAGTGTCTAGTAAGGCTGTTTCTGTAGATTGAGTTGAACTAGGATTACTTGTATCAAAATTGATTGACTTTAACCTTCAGATTCATCCAGTTGAAATGATATATTACAAGATTTCGTATCAGATGATGAGCTGTTTGAGCCCGGTTCTTTGTGAGCACCTTTTCAGAGGTCTGGTAGTGTACCTAATATTGACAGGTAATTGTAATTATTGTTTTGGTTTTGTACCTAGGCATTATAGTCAGATGTGAAAAAGTAAACATCAACTTGCATGTTCATTGCACTTTCATATAGAATATAATGAGAAACCAAGATAAAATAAGTTCATGTTTCCTCGTGGCAGACTGGAATTTGACTTACACATGTGCAAAGAGCACAAGTGGTGAGGCTTAAAGAAAAATTGTCCGAGAAATTCTTCCTCAGTGTGTTTTGTAGACCTTGCAGTGCATGTCACTTCCCTTCCAAGGGTACTATGGATTCCTCAGCAGAGCAATTAAATAAGATCTCGTTGTTGTTGTCCATGGGCATCTGAGAAAAATTAACAGAGGTGCTCCTTTTGCTGGGACAGTGATCATCACTGAATGCATTTTCCATAAATGTAGTTAGAAGCTATCTGTTGTCAGTCTTCAAAGGTGACATTATATTGTGAGTATTGTTATACAAACAATAATGAGGATGTGGAAGCTTTTTAAAAACTTTTTAATGAACTTGCTGAAATGGCTGTCTTGCAGCTAATTAAAATCTGATATTTCGATGTGTAACGATGTATAGCACTGAAAGGAAGCACTTACTACTTGTAGTTAAATTGGCCAATCCGTCACTGAAAGTATCCACCTGGGAAAACAAGACTGGAAGGGCTTTTCTGGCTCATGGAGTTCAAGGTTGGTTTCTGCAGAGCCTTTCCTCACTATGTGTTATCATACGGTATCTTTAAAGCAGTTAGGTTTCTTTCCCCACCTCTGCCTTTTGAATGTTCGTACCCTGTTATTTAGTGTATGTAGAGTTTCAGCTGTGGATCAAGTTCTTACTGCCTTTATCGTTACTGTAACAAAATAGTATGGTCTGTCCACGTTCCACTAACAACGCACATATCTGCTCTAATTTATATTTATTTCCCTTTTAACTGAAGCTTGTTCACATTTTTACTGATGCTAAGTATATTTCAGAGATTGATATAAGTAAAATGTCATCAAAACTAATATGAAGAATAAATGAGAAGTCTAGGTCTCGTAGCTTTTCAGACTTTCTTAATATTTATATGCTTGAAAGCCTTATTTACTGTCTGGAGTTCAAATGATCTGCGGCAGCAGGGTCTCAGATGAGTATTAATTCATAAGGCTTACCAGGAGAAGGAACTTCTCTGGAGTTGTAAAACCTCGTTTGACTTCCTGTGTTGAGTTTGATTTTTAATTTGTGCCTTGTAGTTCTCATGTTGGGGTAAGGAATAGGAGAAAATGACTGTTTAGGGAGAGGATGGCATCTCCACAGGAAAAATTTCTAGCTCCATGTGAGGCTTTCAGAGATCCTTCCCTCACATCTTCCCAGAATTCCCAGAAGTGCTTCTCAGAAAAATGCATTTGTCTATTTTTATCTGGTTTTGAGGTAATCTCTGTCTTCAGGAGATCTACCCTTTAGTTTGAAATTCAAGAGTGAGAAGTTAAAAAGGACCTTTATTTTACACAACTTTAAGGTTTCAGTAATGTAGTTTATGTTAACAGCCAATGAGATCCTGGTCATAAATGGAGTAAACTATTTCTAGCATTTTTCAGTTTTCTCGTAATGTTTTTCATTGTGGTTCTCAAGGACTAGGGTCAGTGTTTATGCTGTCATAGCTGTAATGGTACACTGGGGTGCAATAAACTGCAGATCATGGCTGATGCCATTAGTAAGTGAGATTTCATGAACTTTGCTGTGGCTTCTCCTCACCGTCTCTACAGCTGTCTGTTCTGCCTCTGCCAGGTGTTTCTGCCCACGCAGTGGAGTTGGCAGAGGAGATGTTCACAGAATGCAGTCTGACATGTTAGCTTACATTGCAGATGAGCACGGCTTTTAAGCTGAAGATTAAATCGCAGTTTGCAGTGAAGCAACTAAGATGTGCCACACATTCCCTTCTGAAGCTGCTGTGAGAATGCTACCTCTTGGGAGAGGGGCAAAGCAGACAGCTTCAGGCTTCGACATTTTAAACATTGCAGTAAGATGCAAAAGTTTGGCAAAATTCTAGGGTTTTTTTGCAAGGATAGCTGATTGTGCTGGAGGTGAGCGTGTGTGGGAACTATCTGCAATTTGCTTGTGCAAGTTTGCAATCCTGGATAGCTTTCAAAATGGACACCTTGAAATGCTTACACTCACAACTGCTATAAAAAAGCAAAAGCCCTTCTTTCAGGTCTGCCTTCCCTCACCTTGAGCTTCAGTTTGTGAGATCCTGGGGAAAAAAATAGAGCTGAGAACTGTAGTAGCTTGCTGTTGTTAGGCTACCGTTTACATTTTTGTTACTAAAAATTACTTTTTTTCATTTTCTTTCTTTTTGACAAAAAAAATCCAGAAGTCAGTGTTGTGTGCATCTCAGTAGTTTCAAGTCTGATCAGAAAATGCTTTTTGTAGCTTTAAAGTTTGAAATTTTGATAGCACAGGGATCTCATTAAATCTGAGGATAAATTACATTGCATCTGCTTTTCAGCACAGGATCATTCAATTAATGCCCTGAATTCAGAGAACTGAAATTTGGAAGTAAGTCAGCCTCACAGTTCAGACTAAGTTAATTCCATATCTTTGTTTACACTAGATCGATGCATGTTTCTGAGGCCCACATGTTTTTAGGTTCACATTCATTTGGTTTTGTTGGTTTGTGTAGAAAATTATTTGCATGGTCTGCAGCTGGCAGGTACCCTTAACCAGCTGATGCAATCCCACATTGTCCTAATTCAAATGGTACTTAATTTCCACATGCTGCTCATGAACTCCCCCTAAAGCCAGGTAGAATCATAGAATCTTCATGGTTGGAAAGGACCTTTGAGATCATCGAGTCCAACCATCCACACACAAAAAACCCCCTATGATCTCTGCCACTAGAGCATGCCCTGAAGTGCCAAATCTACATGTTTCTTAAATACCTCTAGGGGTGGTGACTCAACCACCTCCCTGGGCAGGCTGTTGCAGTGCCTGACCACCCATTAGGAAGCATTACTTTCCTGAAAATCTAATCTAAACCCCCCCTGCCGCAACTTCAGACCATTTCCTCTGGTCCTGTCATTATTCACTTGGGAGAAGAGGCCAACACTCACCTCTCTATAACCTCCTTTCAGGTAGTTGTAGAGGGCAGTGAGGTCTCCCCTCAGCCTCCTCTTCTCCAAACTAAGCATGCCCAGTTCCCTCAGCCTCTCCTCATATGACTTGGTCTCCAGACCCCTCACCAGCTTGGTAGCTCTCCTCTGGACACGCTCCATGCTTCAATGTCCCTGTTAATACAGAGGGGCCCAGAACTGAACACAGCACTTGAGGTGAGGCCTCACCAGTGCCGAGTACAGAGGCACGATCGCTTCCCTACTCCTGCTGGCCACGCTATCCCTGATACAACCCAGAATGCTGTTGGCCTTCTTGGCCACCTGGGCACACTGCTGGCTCATGTTAAGCTGGCTGTCCACCAGCCGCCCCCAGGTCCTTTTCTGCTGGGCAGCTTTCTAGCCACTCTTCCCCAAGCCTGTAGCATTGCTTGGGGTTGTTGTGACCAAAATGCAGGACCCGGCACTTGGCCTTATTAAACCTCATAAAATTGGCCTTGGCCTGTTGATTCAGCCTGTCCAGGTCCTTCTGTAGAGCCTTCCTACCCTCAAGCAGATCAACGCTCCCACCTTTGGTTTGGTGTCATCTGCAGATCTACCGAGGGTGCACTCGATCCCCTCATCCAGATCATTGATAAACATATTAAACAAAACTGGCCCCAAAACTGAGCCCTGAGGGACACCACTGGTGACCGGCCGCCAAGAAGATTTCACCCCATTAATCACAACTCTCTGGGCACGGCCATCCAGCCACTTCTTTAGCCAGTGAAGAGTACGCTTGTCTATGCCATGGTTCGCCAGCTTCTCCAGGAGAATGCTGTGGGGGACGGCGTCAAAAGCCTTAACCAAAGTCCAGATAGACAAAAGTCCACAGCCTTCCCCGCGTCCAGAAGGCGGGTCACATGGTCATAGAAAGAGGTCAGGTTGGTTAAGCAGGACCTCCCTCTCCTAAACCCATGCTGGCTGGCCCCAGTCCCTTGGCTGCCCTGCACTTGCCATGAGAGCTCACTCAAGATGATCCTCTCTGTGATCTTTCCTGGTACCAAGGTCAGGCTGACAGGCCTGTAGTTCCCCGGATCCTCCTTCTGACCCTTCTTGTAGATGGGCATAACATCAGCCACCCTCCAGTCATCTGGTGCCTCCCCTGTTGACCAGGATTGTAGATAAATGATGGAGAGAGGCTTTGTGAGATCTCCCACCATGGTAACCTCCACGTAACCCTTACCGCCAGGTAACCTCACCCTGGCAAGTTTTGAAGTGAAGCTGGCCTTTGGCAGGGAACTTAAATTGACTGGAGAAGCTTTTTATCCAGGAGCATCACAAGAGATGCGGTGAAGGTTTTGCTCATCTGAATGTAAGAAATGAGAGATGTTGGGTGAAAGGGGACTGTAGTGTATTCCAGTTGGTACGCTGGAAGCTTCCTCTGCTCTGACAGTGGAAACCTGCTGGGGATAAAGGCTTCTGATAGTTTGTCTATAATCACTGTTTATACAAAAACAATAAATCAAACAAAAGCCACCCAAAAAACCCAAGAAGAGGAATACTTTTTGAGACAGGAAAAGGCAGTGGTAGTGAGTGTGATCTGACTTAGAGTTGGGGTGGGGGGGGGGTTAGGTGGTGGTTAGTTTGCTTTTGAGTGTAATACCACTACCTGTGTTTTGAATAAATAGGGTTTTCTCTCTGTCAGTTTTGCTGTACAGAGTGCCAAATGTCACCGATACAAATATCTGAAGAAGATACTGTTCACTTGCATTGAAAAATGACAAGTTTGTATGTCTGCTTTAAGTATTTAAATATAAATGTAATAATACGTAACTTTGAGACTACAGGAAAGGTGTACTGGTGTTGTTTTGAAGCCTTTTTCATCTGTAGAATTAAAAATAGACTTAATTTGTAACACCTCGTCTATTTCGTCCATTGGAAGCAGGTAGTTAGGATATCACTCCCTCTCTACTTTGATTTTTTGTGAACTTAAATGCATTTTGAGTTCAAGGTCTGTCAGTTTACTGCGCAGCAGTTTGCAGTGTGGAGAGGGGTTTTCTAGGCAGCTTGGCTCAGTGGTTACGTAGGTAATACTTCCAAATGGACAGGAGCTGATGATTTTATTTGTGTGTAGGTAGTATTTAAAATTGTTAAAATATTGATATTTCATAATTTAACATCGCAGTTTCATAGGCTACTGCGTAATACCTCAGTAGTGTTTTTCAGCACTTTGTGCAGTTCTTTCAGTTGAAGTCTGCTAATACTAGAGGAATAATCTGAGATGTGCGTGAGCAGGCTATTTTTGAATGCCTTACATGCATAGTGAGGCATGAGGCCAGTGATGATCTGTTTTCAGCCTAGATGTGCATTGTTAACATATCAGTTTGTACTAATGACTGACACTATCAATCTCACATTTTAAAACCAGTATCTTGCTATGAAAATATTAGTCACGTCTCTCTTGAACAAGGAAAAAGTGATTTCTAGCGGAACAGTGCGAGTATTGCTCTCACTTTAAATGTACTGAAGTCTGCCCTTGAGAATGTACAATCTTAGCTATAGAGCTGCTGGGACCGTGAGCTGCTTATTGTGAGCAAGAACTCTGCGCAAGCTTTACTTTTTTGGTGTTCCTCTTGAAGCAACTCAGAGGTCTGTCTTGGAGAGGACTAGATCATCAGCTGTACTCTAACCACCAGTATAAATGTGTTGTATCCTCTTCTTTCATTAGAGTGTCTTTTTTGGCAGAATTTATTTTGGGTTCATGTGCCAACTTACGCTTTTCCTAAAGAGTTTCTAGCATAATAAAGTTTTCAGCATTATACCAGGGTAGTTTTGAAATCATTGTTCAAATGTCTCCTGGTTTATTTTGGTTTTCCCTGCTATGTTTATGATCCATTTATAACATGCTGTGTAATGCAATAGTAATAAAAATACTGGAAATGAGGGGGTTTATTCTCTTTTAAATGGAGGAGGGTGTTTTAAACCATTTATATGATGAGCTCAGTTGTACATATTAAGAAAGGAAATGATACTGGAAGATAACGTCTTAGTTTCTTAAGAGTCAAACCACAGTGTCTTGTTACAGTCTAGAAGATATTTAATGAAGGCAACGACATATAGTTTATCAATTATTTTTTTAAATTCTTTTCCTAGAGGTAGTCATAATGCCTAAGAGTATGTTTATCTTTAACAAAGTAGAGAAAATGAAAGATGATGATAAAGCACTGAAAATCTTTACTCTGTTAGACTTGTAATACAGAGGAAGAATTTGTTAGTCCCTGGCAGAGATACAGTGCAATTAGTATTTTAGCCCTTAACCATACAAAGTTGTTTATCACTGTTCGTATTGCACAGATGACATTACACGCGTTTTTCCTTTATACCAAATGCAACATCTTGCACTGCTGTGAGGACTTTGTAGTGAATATGATCTTGACTGCAACTCAGGATTGTATTCAGGTGGGGTTTTTTCCCCAGCCATTCCTACCTCACTGGTTTTGCATTTTGTTATTAAAAGTAATTAATTTCTAAAAAAAGTATGGATGGCTTTTTTTTTTTCATTCTTTTTCCCGTTATTTGAGCATTGTATTTGTATGGAGGAGGAGGGCCAACTTGTTTCTTTACCTTTTGATCTTAGCACATTGAAACATTTTATTATAGTGGGTTTTGAGCGAGATACCTGGGAGTATGATCTTTACTTTTTCAGAGATATAATGGATGGAGAGTAGAATATTTAAATATTAATGCAGAGCATTTTCTGTCGAGCAGAAGATTTAGGGTACCTCTTTCTTGCCTTGTTTGTAGGTCCCTTGGTGTCCTTACTCAGTTCACTTTGTGCAATGTATTTTATTGGAAGTGATTTAAAAATAACATTATAAAACCTTTTATTTTTGATAGCTGTTTTTTGGAATATATTTGCTTTAGTTTGGTGTATACTTCTGTATTTCTTTTTAAGAAGTTGACTTGAACTAGGTATTTCATGTTCTGGAAGAAAAAGTGAAGCTTTTTCCTTGAAAGCTTGTTGCCTGATTTAAAGAAATTGGAAGCAGTGCAACTGCTCTAGTAAGAGTAAAGTAGATAATGTTGAACTGTGTGTATTAACATGATTTTCCTTTCTGTTTTTGTGTTTTTGTTTTGTTTTGTTTTTTTTTCAGGAGAGAAATAGAAACAAACAATAACTATATGGAGATGTCCTGCTAGAATTACAACACTAATGATGTAGACTCTGGAAATGCCTAATATGTCTAAGAAGACGTTATTAAAGCTTTTTTCTGCTTAAGGTGACATCTTTGAACACTTTAACACAAAATTGACTCTTCTTGTAATGGTTCTCATCAGTGCATCTGCCCTTATACTCTCTCACCAAACACACTTGAGAACTGTACCTTCGTCAAGCACTTTCTGTCCTGAAGCTTTTACCAGTATCTGCTGTCTTTTGTATTTATGCATCCTAGCTAAGGCACAGGAGACCGAACGAATGCAAGGATTCATTAACTCTTTGAATTTGTTAAATACTAACATTTAACCATTAGAAGTGGTTCAATGATGTGAGATTCACATTGCTTCAACTTAATTTTTTTCTTTGTTGTAGTTTTTTTAATTGTCAGTTTTTAGCTATTCAACAGATTAAATGCAAATCATGCCATATTTAGTCCTGGAGTAAAACTCAAGTCTAAATGTTCATGTGAAAATTATTGTAGTAATCTTTTAATATGGCAAAGCAACTTTAAGCTGCAGTTTAGCCAAATGAAACGTAACATAAAATTATATTAGAATGACATTTCCCTTGTTTCAAACTGTTTGGTGTACGAGAATATTAATATGCAGCTTGGTGGACACCACCAGTTAATCCACATTTCTTTATTTTTTTTTCTGTAACATGTATACTGAAAAAAGTGCATTTGTCTGAGGAACTGTTTGTTTGCTACCACTCAATGAATCTCAGTTTTGAGTAAATGTACCTCAGTCTAAATCAGACTTTTTATGACCTTTATAACTACATTTAAAATAATCTTTAATTCCTATTTCTGGGTGTTTGCAAGCCTGACAGATTGCTATCATGAAAGTGAAAATTTACTCCTCTAGGTGATTCACTAGCTAAATAAACATAATTCTTGTTTAGCAAGCATATACTCTGTTTCTCAAATTTTCTTTTGTTTCATTGTCCCAACATTCAGGTGTTTCTTCCCCTATTCAAAAATATTTTGAGAAAAATGCTTTGATCCATGGAGATGACATATTCATAGCCATGTTAACGTGATTTTTGTTAGAACCATGCAACGAGAATTTTAGAATACGTATTAAACTGGGTAATTCTATACTAGTTTTTAACTTCTAAAAATTGTATCTTTTTTTTTTCAGTTTATATAACAACACATTTTATCTGCTGGAAGAGAATATTAAAAAAAAATGTTAAGCGGGTGTATTGACTGTACAAAATACTGAACAGCCTGTACCAAACTCCAGGGATAGCTTTCTCTTTTTAGAACGGCAATGCAGAAGTCAGATATGTTATAGCTTAAAATAGCAATACCACATATTATTTGAACATGTCTCATGTCTTACTGTCCAACACAGATGTTTATATTGTGTTTCGAGTCCTACATTTACACATTCTGGCAATTAAAGTTCTGGAGCTTAAATGTTCAAGGTTTGGTTTGAATACAGACTGTTTTGCTATATTTTACTTCCTCTCTTCTTAAGCTCCTTACACTCTTTCTAACTTTGCAAACACAAAAAGTTCAGTACACAGTTATTTCTTGCTCATTATTTAAAATACTGTTTGAGACTGCGGAGCAGCAGATATGAATCTTAATTTTTTCCTGCATGTTTTCTGGAAGCTCAAAAGGGAAGCCGCTCCCGTATTTTGAGAAAAGAAGCAATCTCAGTTAAGTGCAAATGTGTAACAAATAGGAAGTGGAGTAAGGGAGGGAGAAGCAAAGTGCATATTGAAGAGGAGACTAGGAGATAAAGGTTTCAAGCCCAAACCCTATGAAATTTGGCTTCATCCCAAAAATTGCTGCTTCCATGCATTTCTGTTTCTTGCTAACAGGTTTTATAGCTATTTGTTTCCCTCTGTTGGCTGATTTATGGATTACTGCCTGTTCTTCCAACTGTCATTGATCAGTTGAAGTGGCAAAGGTCAATGTTGTGAGTCCAAAGAATCTAGTCCTTCTGATGATCCTTCAGGGGATCAGCATGTTTCTGCTTCTTTGTTACAAAAATATCTTATGAAAATGCACAGAAGTTTCCAGTTAAAAGAAAGCTACTGTTAGAGTCAGGCGTTCAGGAATTGATTGCATGTGCAACCTCAGTTTGCTTCCACTGCAATATTCATATTTTTGCAGGCTTTGTTAATATTTCCTGCTTTACCCCTTGCTTCTTTTATTCTAATAGCATGAGCGTGGCTCTTGGATTGAATCAGGTTTAGTATAAAGTGAGTTCATCACTCTGTTGCAGACTTTGAAAGCTTGGAAAATGAGACAGGGTTGTGAGAGGAGGTGATCACATTTAGAGAGCTGTGACAGTTCTTATACTGTTTCAGGATTGTTAGCAAATCTACAAATAGAAGAGTTTCACTGCTGATGGTGTTAGTCATGTTGCGACCGATTTGCCGACTGCTGAGAGTTTAGTATGTGCAGCTGAAATTAAAAGGAATTTTATGTGCATATAAAGTACTGTAAAAATAGTATATAACATTGTAAAATCAGCTATGGAGTGCTGTACTAGTTAATGGACATGTGAAACTTCTAGCCTTCACCTTCCTTATGCACGAGTTCTTTTCCTCCAGAAAGAAAAGGAATGGTGCTTAATATCTCAAATAAATGTAGAAATACATTTTTTTTTGGTCTGATTTTTCAATACAGTGAAGTTGTTGTAATGGCTGCTTGCTAACTTGCTAATGGAGGAGTCAGTGAACCCCTTTTCTGTTCCTGATGCCTCCTCCTTTGTGTCAGCGTTTGTTGTCCTGTGATCCATACTGAGCCAGTTCAAGACACTTTCTGCTGATAAAACTGTCTGAGCAGTTCTCTGTGAGGTTAGATGTTTAGAAGGGAGATGGTGGGAGGGGAAGGAAGGAGATTTGTCCTTTCAGAAGCAGGTACCCACTGTTGAATAGGCTTAGCTGCACTACAACTACACACCTATGGGTTGGTGAAACAGAGCTGCAGCAGGCTGTTTAAAACTGGGAAAGGCTTCCCAAGGAAAAAAATCAATTCTGTGTTCAGTGTAAGATTTTAGTGGCGTACAGTGAGATATGATGTTATCAGACACATTTAGTGATACCAGGAAGAGGGAAGAAATGATGAGTATTTTCCATTTTGACTACTTCTTCCACTTTGGAGAGACCTGAGAATTAATGTAGTAAAGTTACTGCTGAAAGGCTTGTCCCACCAACAAAAGTGGTTAAAATTAAAGTTGTATCAGTTTTGCTAATCTTTGAGTGTCTCTTGACTTTGTAACATCAGCATCTTTAACATAGGTTTTTTTGGTATTTGACTTTGACAAGAAATAATTCCTGTCAGTTGAATGCTCAAGTTGCTGGCTTAAGGAAAACATGGTCATTACTTTATTTTGAGGGACTTGGATTGGGGAAAAAACTCAATATTCACAACTAGACAAATTTCACTGCTCCGTGTCTTTTGCTGTTCTAGGCTTAATTTATCAAATACTTGCTTCTGTACATCCTCTTGCTCTATTTTCTTCTTTTTCAATACTCTGGCAGTTTCATAATGCGCTGTCTGCAAAATTTATATGCAAAGGCCCCTTGCCAAAGTGATTCTTGTTGCAGACAAATCTGTGGCACCAAACAAAAGATGATGTTGAGCTCTTGGTCAAGTGCAAATACCTTAATATTTAGGAGGAAGCATCTTAAATATTTGTCACTGTTTAGTCAAAGTTCTATTTTGAAGTGCTTTCTGTATCAGAGGAGACTTTACACACTTGAAATATGTTCCTTAAAAACAAAGTTTTAAACTGTTTTGATGTACAGGTATCAGTGCATCTTTCCTAGCTGAAACTGAGTTGAAGCAACAGTGGTTTGAATTCTGTAAGTAGCAATTACCTAATTTTTTTCAAAATTACTGGTGGCTCTTTCACCAGAAGGATATTTAAAAATTTCATCTTCTTCTAGTGCAGTGAAAATGCAGTGTGGACAGTCTTTGAATTTTCTGCAGCACTGATTTTTAAATGAATAATTCTAGACGCTCAAATACAAATCATAATTTAGGAATGGATTTTATGTCATTTTCAAAACTGTTTGAACTCATTTTTCCCACCACTTTAAGGAAATACGCACCAATTTTTCAGGGTGTCTTGTTTATTCTTTTGGCAGGTGAAGATCCATATAGTTTACTGATAAATTCAGAGAGATTGAGAGCAGTTCTGATTTAAATTTTGTTTGGTTTTGGGTGCATTAGAGTATGGTATCTTAGATGAGAATTGTTTGGCATGAGAATTGACCATTTGATCTTATTCAATCTGTTTGAACATTTCAGTGAAAGTAACCTGTTCACATCCTTATTTATTCTGTTTTCAGCCTGATGTGTCCACCATGGTTTAGCATGGGAGAGGAAAGAATTTCTCTATGGATCATAGGAATTTTAAGTAAATGAGTTTGGCTTCATAAAAAATAACAATATTAGTGTACAGCTGACATGTTTTCTTCACGACATCTGTTCTATACTGTCTGTTCTACTTCATATATTTTAATAAAGTGCATTTTAATATGATGAATATGGACCTTTCAGTTCACAAAGTTAAAATTGTATCCAGTCCAGGCTTTTGGCAGTATTTCTCTTCACAGAATAATCCTGAAGTATTCTTACTAATGATACTTTCAGTGTCCAGGGATCTCTAAGCCAAATATTAATAATAAAACTTGCTGTTTATTAATATAGGGGGATGCATAATGTTTGTATTACCTGTTCTTTTCTGACCTTGTCCTTCCCCACAAGTGGAAATCTGAGGAACAGAAGTCAAACACCAGTTGGATGTCTCCTCCAATCAATTTCACAAGAAACTGCTTGGCCACACTGCAAGCAGAGTACAAATGGGTGGGTCTTCAAGTATCTTCCTCTAGAAGTCTGTTCTTTGTCAGATATTCAAGAGGCAGTGAATTTCTTATTCCCATCTAAGTAAGCATTCCTTCCCATTTCCCTGCGCTTTCTGGGAAGACTCCACTGTCATGTCTTTTGTCTGCTACTTCCTTTGGATGCCCATGAAGGAAGCCTGGAGTTGGATGCTGTTTTCACAATCTACAAAAAAGTTCTTGACTTCACTTATTTCCTTCTCTGGACAAAGGAAATCTGGTAGAGTTTAACGTGTCTCAGTCTGTCTCAGCCTGTTTGCCGCAATGTAAATAGAGAAATACTGCTTTAATAACTGGATGAATTCAGTCTCCCATGTGGTGTATGCCTTTTTTTTTTTTTTAAGTTAACTCTGCAGCATTTTTGTTCAAAAGGTGGAAAGGGATGTGATTTCATTGGAATTTTAAAGGGCATACAATTATTTAAATACAAGGGTCCACTTTTAAGTGTTCTTCTGAATTTTAGTGGTGGTGATAACCGATCTGTTAACAGTGAGAGTTTATAAGCTGTTTGCATATCCTATGTGCATTTGCACTTGTCATCTTAATACTGAATTAACTTCTTTTGCCTGTAAAATTTGTTTGTAACACTTGAGAAACTTTTACTTTTTTGTTGTTGTTGTTGTTTTGAATTTCATCCACTCAAAGATACTATAACTTTTCATCTGCCTGCACAAGTTCATGTGCATCTTGAGAATGAAGTGGATGTTCATGTAAAACAAAACAAGATACTCTAGATCGGTGTCTGTATTTTAAGTTGAGCTTGTGGGCTTTCAGATGAACAAGCTGTCTTGATTTGTGCCCTCATACGTGAAGCATTACACTTTAATCTTGAACTCTGAATTTATGCATCCTTTCTTTCCTGTTCTGCAAACATCTCAAAGAACATCAGATGTTAAAAAAATAAATCCTTGCTTTATGCTTAGTACAGGAATAAAAACTTCCAAACTAGGCATTTTAGCAAGCTAAATGGATGTTGAGCTTGAGTTTGAGCTAAGTTACTACATTTCAGCAAAAGGGTAAGATAAAAGGTTGTGGGTCTTTCATTATCTACTGTGATTGTGTATCTACTGTTAAAAAAAAAAAAAGCTGAAATTTTGTTTTGCAAACATTAATATATGCAGCTGCTGTTCAATATTACCCAAGAATCTTACAAGTATTTGCATCAGTTCAGATGAGCGGCTATGTAAAATAAAGGATGAAAGGACCGAGATCTCTTTTTCCAGGAATACAGAATTGTTAAATTGCTTGTGCTGTGTGACTGGAATACATTGGATGTTAAACTTATCCCTCTTCTGCTAGTTCTCTGGGAAACATTGCTGCTAAATTCTTAATGTATTTTTTTCTTAATTAAATTGGCTGCCAATTTGTTTTCAACTGCTTAGCTGGTTTGCAGCTTAGTTCTCATGAGATGCTTCACTGGGTCTTGTGAGTGTGGTGCTTCATCAGAAAATGTGTGAAACTATTTAATTTCTTCAAGTTAATGTAACTTAATTGCTATTAACTTGAGCTGTATTCCATTCAACTTCATATTTTATGATAATGCTTGGTCTTTCAGTTGTATTGATCACCTTTAATTTCAAGAATACCACGTGCAAAGCAATTCAGAGAAGTTTTTAGTTCCTGAAACTTATGCTTATTTTAAATGTTAATAAATAACTATCGTATCTGCTCTTTGGGTTGCTAGTGAGTATTGATGGTTTTTTTGAAAAATGGAAATCAAAGGTGGAGACAGGAATACTTGTTCTGGGAAGCAGAGGTGAAATGCTGGAACACCGAGGAGAACTAACAGCTGTACGAGATAAAGGATGTTGAACAGCCAGGAGAGTGTTGTGAGGTTGATTCTTCGCTCACACTTCAGCATTGCTTTTCAGATGCTGGAAGAATCTTTTGAGCAAAGAATTAATTAAGTATGTTCACGTAGTCCAGTTAACTCCTAATTTGTTCTGCTTGGGGTTTTTTTGGTGGGGTGGTTTTGTTTTCTATGTGTTTTTGTTTGTGTGTGGCTTGGTTTTTTATTTATCTCATATCTCTCCCATTTTTCTTTTAACCTTATGATTTTGCTCTTGGCCTTACATTAGTTTGCAGTCTTAGAGTAAACTTGTGCTTCAGTATAAGTTTCCCTATATCACATTTTCTTTAAATAAGCCATATATTTACCAAGGCTTTGAAGGTTGGTTGTGTTTAGTGCATAGGCCATTCCCCTGCCCCAAGTCATTGTTGCTGTTTAGACTTCCCCAGCTGATTTCATGGTCGGTGAGTTTTCTGGTCTCACTTATTTTAAGTTGCTCATCTGAAGAAGTTATTCAGTTACTAGTTTATTTTTGTGAATAATTGTTAGTCTTTTGAGCAAGCTATACTGGTAAGTTGCATCCTTTTTTTTTTTATCCTCATACTGATTAAATGACAAGATAATGAAATATGATTAAGTAAGTTCTATGTCAGATTAAAGAAAATACGGAAGGTTTCCCACACAAGCTGTATTTTGAACACTTTCACTGCTTAACTCTTTTGCAAGTTGTAGTTAGATTTCTCTGTGCCAAATCTGTCTTAACGGCCTTAAAGACTTTTTAGGTAGACTGAGGAAGTCTCTGTTTAAATGCAGCTTTTCTGCAGCATTATACCATCATGGAGTCTCTCACTTAGTGTCTTTCTTTAGATCTAAGGGTGAAATTGCAACTGTTGAGGAATTTGAATCTCCTTCAATGAGCCTACCTGCTTTCTCTCCAACAGAAAATTCACTTGAAAGGACACTTTGACTTTCTACCTTCTTTTTCTTTTGATGTTTTCCTCCCTTTCCTTGTGGATCAATTAATCATACCTATGGCATGTAAAAGAACAATGAGCTGTCGGTTTATTCGGTTGGAACAAGTGGAAGGGATAATGGGAAATCTTTCAAGAAAACGAGAAACAGATGGAATTCTGTGATATTTCCACCTGCAGGGAGCAAACACACCAACTAAGCCTAAGGTAAAAGGAAATTGAGGAAATGCTGTCCAGATGTACTCTGTTTTGCTATGCATTTGTACATTGGTTCAGTATGAAGCTAAGTTTGTGTTGTGGGGTTTTTTTTTGTAATTGAAGGAGTTTGCTTATCTTAAACCTACAATTCTAATGATTACAAAGAATGAAAAGCTGGTTTTCAGTTGGGAGAAATTCCGTTTCAATTTTTTTTTTTTTTTAAAGTTGGAAGGCACTTCTCAGTCCTTCCCTCCACCATCCTCAAATCCCTCAGAAGGATCTACAAGCAGTGCAGGAAAAAGTTTGTGTAATGCAGATACTTGAACAAATGCGTTTTGAAGTTTGGGAGTTTAGAGGCCATCCACCAGCCCGTGAAGGAATGTGCAAAGGGAACTGTCAGTCTGAGGCGCTGCTACCTGGGTGACTGTGGAAAATTATGCAGCTGGCTTTTCAAAATGGGCATGTGAAAAGAGACTTGAAACAGACCTTACACCTATACCAGATCTCGGATCAAATGAGCTGCTGTTTCTTATAATCGTGCTCCTTGGAAGTTAAGGTACCACCAAGGCAGAGACTTGGCAGAGACCCCAAATGACACCATCCCTGCTGCAGAGTATTTGTCTCTTAAATGATGCACGAGAAACAAGGGAGAGAAATACCCTATGGGTACAGATTGGCAATTAATGACTTAATGAAGCACTGGGATAACAGTGTGATGAGGTGTACAGAACAGAATAGCTATTTATTGTCCTGTACTTTTAAGTCATTCAGTGTGGTGAGATTTACTTAAATAAGCTCACTATTTTTTCTTAAATGCTGGTATCAAAATACTGCTGGAGAAAGAGCAATTTTTATCCATTTGGCAGTCAAAAGGTAGTCCTGAATGTGATATTTAAAATGTTTACTTCTGCAGACATCAGTGTCCATAAATTGCTGTTTGTATTTTTAGAGAAACAGATCTTCAACTAGAATGCAGAAATGTAATGTAGTAATTCTTACATTTATACCTAGTCAAACACCAGCAGGCACCAACTCATCTATATTTAATTGATAATGTAATAATCCTATTATAATAAATCGTATTTTCTACAGGAGAGTTGAAGGACATGCACAGGGTGAGACTTACACTAGACTCTTCGCAAATGGGTGTCCCTAGAATTGAAAGCTTGTAATTAAGATAGACTGAGGAAACGGGGGTAGTTGAGGGAAGAATGTGCTGGCAGCAAATACCTTACCCTATTTTTCCTTTTTTTTTTTCTTTCTTTCTTTTTTTTTTTTTTTTTGTGGAGTGGGGAAAGTATTAAGTAGAAACCAGTAGTGTTGGGATACACAGAAACTCTAGGGAAAAGACACTGAAGGTAGAGGAATATTAAGGGCTGAGAAGGGTTTAGTGGGGGAGGTACAGGGTGAACCATGGATAGAGAAGGGGGTATAAATCGATGCAAAGGGATCTTAAGAGTCTTAAGATCGATGTGAACTGGGAGAAAAGGACTGTAGCACAGGTATTTCATTACACAGGTGGGAGGAAAGAGTTGAAAGCATGGGTCCCTGCTCCCAGGATGGCTGCAGTTCTCTGGTGGTAGCAGCTTTCTGCACGAAGGTAAGAGCTTGACCTTGAATTCCTTCTGCCTGAGGAGGGAAGTCAAGAGGGAAACATCCACGTTGGTAAGTAATTTACTCACTAATCTGCTAGCAAAAATTGAAGAAGGATGAGCCCTGTGCAGCCTTTCAAAGACAAGAACAGAAAGGCTGAGTCTAAAGGGAGACAACACCTCTCAGTATGAAATTTTGCAGGAGAGACTTAATACAGTTTTAGCCTTCCCCTGTCATCTAGCTTGCATCGCAAATAGTAAAAGGCTCACTGCTGGCTGATTTCGATCTGAGATTGTAGTTTTCATAATCTGTATGGGATGTTCTGATATTGCAGAAAGTTCTGGGGCAATGTGTTTCTTTTTTTTTTTTTTAATTACAAAGCTTCACAGATGGCACAAAGTCCTCGGTCAGTAATGTCACCAAGGCTAATACCTAATACAGATCAAATTAAAATCTTACTGTAATGTAAACCTAAAAAAACGTGTAGGAATCTCCCACCCCACTAACTAAAGAAATGAATCAAAATGTGAGATGTAAAAAAACACGTATTAAACTGTACTCCATTTTTTCCCTAATTCCTTCCAAATCAAAGTATTTGAAACACTTCCATTTGTCTTAGTATTCATAACATTGTGCTCAAGAAAGATCCCAAAAATAAATGTGAAATGTGTAAATAAAACAACCTTGTTCTGTTGTCTGAACTGAGATCCGAAAAAGTTTGAAAAGATACTACTGTCTTAAGTTTTAACAAGTTCAAGAAGTTTGTTGCAAAAATATTTTGACATTTCAGCCCAGCCCTTTTTTGAAGATACTTTACAATCAAAAGCTTCCCACAAATTGCTTCGTATAAGAGTGGCTATGCCAGTTAGACCAAAGATCTGGCTAATCTGATATCCTGCCTCTGACCACAACCGGTGGTGAAACACTTAAAGAACAGCAAAAGAGCAAGGAAAGCATAAGCTGCCTCCAGCGTGCTCTCCTAGCCTCCAGCTAGCTGCCATTTTCTAAATCAGGAGCCTTTCTGGCTTTTTACTTCAATGAATTAGTTCAGTTGCTTTATGATTTGTGAGTTATATAAATAGCTCAATGCAAGTTGAATAGATTCAGAAAACCTTTAAAGGGAAGAAAATTCTATAGCAAAACATCATTATTTTTTTTTTAAATTATTAATATATCTGCAGTAGAAACATGACTCATTTGACAGCCAAGAACAAAAGAGTCCATTGAGAACTTTCTCAAAAGGACTAAGTTAAGCATGGATTTTCTCTGTTAAAAAGAACATTTTACCAAATACAAAAAATTACCAAGATGACAAATGGAATGTTATTCTACAGGCAAAATGGCATTTATTTCTCAAAATTATACTGCGCATGACAGAAGTGCGGTTGGCAAGTTTCAGTTACTAGGTGTGCCGAGAAGGATTATCTGCAGACTTTCCACACTCTCTTTTCGCCTGGAAAAACACCTCAGAGATCCAGCAATTAGTTACCTTTGGAGAGAATTTGGTCGAAGTTTCCATCTTTAAGTGTGTTTTGGTATTCCAGAGGAAGCATACTAAAGCAGCCTACAGGAGAACTAAATATAGGAGTTAGATGGGGGCAGGTGCTGCACTCCCACGGAATCAAGTGCTTCTGTCCCTGTACAAAGATAAAATGTGCTTGACGTTGGGTGAGTTACTGGTTTGGGTTCGCTCTTTCCTATTGATTTCTTCCCTCACGCTCGTGTCGGGGCCCGCAGGAATTGGCAGAGGAAAACCTGTTCCCAGGTGAAAGTTGGATCCTTTGCTTTTAGCTGAAGTGTAATTGCTGGAGGAAATACTTTCTGAAATAAAGAAATGGTGCTTAGGAATCCAGGTTTTCCTTCCAGGATCTTCTGTTTCCAGAACAGGGGTGAGATGCTGTTAATGTTACCTCCTGTATTCTACGGATTTTAACCTGAGTATTTAGGCTTCTTTACCGACGCAGAGCCCTTTTCTAATAGATTGTGAATTTCAAGTGTACCATAATTTACGCAGAGCTCAAATCATTCTAAAGCTGGTATAAAGATGTCTTCGCTCAAGTCAATTTATTACTTATGAGAGAGAGAGAGAGCTAGGATGGAAAAAGTCCTTTTTATACATTGTGGACTTGGGTTGTTATCTGTGCAAGTGCTTCATCTAGTTGTCGACTTTGTTACGCACCCCTGCTGCCCGTCTGCCCGCTTCTCCCACAGAGCAGTATCCACACAGTTTGGGGGCAGAGCAATGAGCTTTTCCACTCGGATTGCTCGCAACCGGACTGACCAGCTCGGCGGCAGCACCCCCGGCCAGCTGCAGGCATCTGGCTCACAGCTGGATCGTGCCTGGTGAGTTTTGGAGCAGGATCAGTTCAAATATGCAAGAGTCGACCTCCACCGGGTGAGCAAACAAAATGGCCACCTCATCCGACACCTGTGTGGGACAGCAGGTGTATCTGCAGTGTGGTGAAATGAAAAGATTTGGTATCAACGGTTTTCTGGCTTAATTTGCTGATTAACAGCATTATAGAAAAGGAGGGGACAGGGTTGTTGCTTTTTTTTTTCTGTTTTCATAGAATAGTTTGGGTTGGAAGGGACCTTTAACGGTCATCTAGTCCAACCCCCCCTGCAATAAGCAGGGACATCTTCAGTGAGATCAGTTTGCTCAAAGCCCCTTCCAACCTGACCTCGAATGTCTCCAGGGATGGGGCATCTGCCATCTCTCTGGGCAACTTGTGCCAGTGTTTCACCACACTCATGGTAACAAAAATCTTTTTCCTTATATCTAGTCTAAATCTACCCTTTTTTAGTTTAAAACCATTACCCTTTGTCCTGTTGCTACAGGCCCTGCTAAAAGATCTGTGCCCATCTTTCCTGTAGGCCCCATTTAAGTACTAAAAGGCTGCAATAAGGTCTCCCCGGAGCCTTCTCTTCTCCAGGCTGAACGACCCCAACTCCCTCAGCCTGTCCTCACAGTGCTCCAGCCCTCAGATCATTTTTGTGGACCACCTTTGGACCTGCTCCAACAGGTTCATGCCCTTCCTGTGCTGAGGGCCCCAGAGCTGGACACAGTACTCCAGGAGGAGTCCCACCAGAGCAGAGTAGAGGGGCGTAATCACCTCCCTTGACCTGCTGGCCACGCTGCTTTTGATGCAGCCCAGGGTATGGTTGGCTTTCTGGTTTTGGTACCTCAGACTTGAACAGCAAACATCCTTTAATCTTCATGCCTTAGTTTCGCGTCAGTCATGTGGGAACTTCTTGACCTGGCAGGGCTAAGGGAATAAATAAGTTGAGCATGCAAGTACTGTAAAGATAAGTTTCACGAACTTCTTTCGTTTTAGACTTTCTGACACTCAGTTGATCCCAAGTCAGGATAATTATTCCAGCTCTGTAGGCAGAGTTTGGAATAGATGCAAGCGGAGCTCTGGGAGGCTGTGTTCTCTCTCCTGTCTAAAAAAGCACGGAGGATGGGCTTGTGAACTGCTTGCATTAACTAATTGTATTCTTCTTCTACCCCCTTGCTTTCCAGCATCAGATGTGTTGAAGGGGCAGGTATAAGTGGGCCAAAATTTTTTTGGCTTTGTAACATCAGTGATTCTTGCATGAAAATTGCTCCATCCAGCCCTGCCAGGCAGGAAAGTGATACCGGTGAACTAGAAAGCATGCAGCAGTCAGACTGAACTGGAGGAAATAAAGATGCAACTTCTTATAAGCATGAGTGTCAAAAGATTTACTCAAAAGATTTACACATTTACTCTAAGTAAATGTGTAGACCGCTTTGTTATATTCACGTGTTTGATAGCACTATGAGGTGCCTTATGAGAAATCCTCGTTATCAATACAGGCTGGGGGATGATGCCATAGAGAGCAGCCCTGTGGAAAAGGACTTGGGGGTACTCGTGGATGGAAAGCTGGACATGAGCCAACAATGTGTGCTTGCAGCCCAGAAGGCCAGTCGCATCCTGGGCTGCATCAAAAGAACCGTGGCCAGCAGATCCAGAGAGGTGGTTCTCCCCCTCTACTCTGCTCTCGTGAGACCCTACCTGGAGTACTGTGTCCAGCTCTGGAGCCCTCAGCACAAGAACACCTGTTGGAGCGCGTCCAGAGGAGGGCCACGAAGATGATCCGAGGGCTGGAGCACCTCTCCTATGAAGACAGGATGAGAGAGTTGGGGTTGTTCAGCCTGGAGAAGAGAAGGCTCCAGGGAGACCTTATAGTGGCCTTCCAGTACCTGAAGGGGGCCTATAAGAAAGCTGGGGAGGGGCTGTTTGCAAGGGCATGTAGTGATAGGACGAGGGGCAATGGCTTTAAACTACAGCAGGGTAAGTTTAGATTAGACATTAGGAAGAAGTTCTTTACAATGAGGGTGGTGAGGCACTGGCACAGGTTGCCCAGAGAGGTGGTGGAGGCCCCATCCCTGGAGACATTCAAGGCCAGGCTTGATGAGGCTCTGAGCAACCTGATCTCATTGAAGATGTCCCTGCTTACTGCAGGGGGGTTGGACTAGATGACCTTTAAAGGTCCCTTCCAACCCAACACATTCTATGAATCTTTAGCTTTTCAGATGCTTATATTTTTCCCACTGATGCCTGTATACAGTATCTACCACTGTAATAAACTGATGAAGTCATTTCTACTTGCAATCTAGGTAAACAAGACCAAACTTAAATTCACTGGATATAGGCTTTGATAGCAAAGAACCATGATTGTTAAGGGAAGGCATTTTGGAGATTTTAAATGGGGACCTATTTTAGTATTATTTGTGCATGTTTCACTTGAAACATTTTTCAAAAGTTGTTTCAGATTTTTCTTATTGGATTAGGATGGTCCACCTCCAACCTAAATCTGGGATGTTAGAAGTATTATCTATATTTGGATGGGTAGAATTTAATGCATGAGCTTACCCTAGTAAAACTAGAGAGCAAAGCTATTTCATGCTAAGACGTTGTTAGTAATAAATTAGAATGCTTGTATAGCTTTACAAAGAGTAATAAATTAGGGTGTTTGTATAGCTTTACAAAGAATAAACTAGACTTCTCTCCTGTAGGTGAATTAGCCTACCATAATGGCAAAATTGTACTGGCAAAAAGTAAAAAGAAAACAAAAGTTGAAATACAGACGATAGTTTTGCTCTGCCAAAAATATGGGAAGAGTGGAAATGTGATTGTTTTTAGCATGTTTCCTGGAGAAAGGCGATTGAGATAGATGCAGCTGGCTATAATCATTACTCAAAATTAGACTGTAGCTGTTAGCGCTACCTTAGCGGTTTGGGGAGAGAGAGAAAGACTGTCTTCCACCAGTTTAAATACATACCAAAGGAAAAGTGGAGTAAGTACAGCGTGGAACATGCAGTGATCTCAATTTTACCAACAGATGAGCGAGATGATGGCTGGCTATTTAAGTGTGTACATCTAAGTATGGTTTAGACAGGGCGCCACAAAGAAGTCTGATGTGAAGACCCGACAGAGAAGGGTTACAGCTGGTCCTGGGCATGACAGAAGCTGCTGAATTTAGAACCATGAGACCATCAAACATTGCAGTGTGTGAGGGGTAAATATAGTTCCTGGTTTGGGAGGTATCAGGTTCGGAGTGGAAGGAAGACGGAAGCAATCAAGGCAAATTCTGTGACTAGTACAGAGATATTCACTGCAGTCATTCCATTAACCTCAGGCGCCAAATATACTTCAGGGAAGCATCAGGGGAATGTGTCACTCGGCAGTGAGTTGTCTCTGTGGGGGAAGCGCTGTGCTGGCTGAGCGGGTCCCTCCACATGCCATGGGCCTGGGGAGGTAGTTCTCACAGACTGTCTAGAAAGTGAAGTACTCAAGTATTTTGCTTTCCTCTTAAACTTATGCTTCTGTGTTTTGACTGAGTGCTGCAGAAAACAGTTAATTTTTTTTTTTTTTATAACCCTCCCTTTTTGTACGTTCCTGGGAATAAATGACATCCTCCAGAGTTCTTTATTCTTTAAGTGTGGGCGGGCAGAATTTTGGGGTCTGGTTCTGGTGCTTTTGAGGGACTTGTTGACTTCTGTGGCTTGAATTTAGGTCCCTGATGGAGTGCTTGTTGCTAAGCTTCCTACCATGATGCCGAGAGGCGGGCAAGTCCCCATCAGCTGTTTGGCAAGTCTCTGATATTGCTGCTTTGCTACTCACCTGTGCCAGGTAACTTCAATTGCTTCCATCATCTGTCTTCTGGGGCTGGCAAAGAGTGAGGCCATGCTTGCCAGAGGCGGTATAGCTCTCCAGCTTGTTTAATTGGTTGTGGAGTATTTTTTGTTTTAGGAGAAACGTGTTCTGTCTCTAGGACAGTTCCCATAGCTTTGAAATTGTTGTTTCTCTTTGATACAGTTGGTTCATGCAAAGTGATCTGGCTTCGTTAGAGACAAAATCCATATCTCTGTATGCAGTTAAATCCAGCTCAACCCCAAAGCTGATGATGAAGACGATAAAATATTCATAAACATTTTTTCCATACTATCCATAGCTGCCACACAAACATGAAGGTATACTACTCTTACAGCCTCGACAAGCATGCATTTAATTGTACTTTGAAGAATTTAATTTTTGGATAAATTTGGATAAATTAAAGAGGCTTTGATTCTTCAGAGCTGGAACACCGTACGATGTGTGAATATAGTAGACATTTTCTGACTGGGGCAGGAAAAAATTTTTTTTTTTTACAAACATAATGAAACTTCTAAGACATGACAGCAGAGGGAGCCATTGAGATTTGGTTTGTTTGCTTTGCTTCTCTTCTAAAGGAAAAAAACCGTGGTTGTAGAGCACTTTTTCCCTTTACATTTAACTGCACAGACAGATGAGAATTTGAGGGCAAAAAGAATAATCCGTGTTACTCAATACATTTCACACTAGTGTCACTTGTGGTATTGAGATGCACTAGATATTTGATTATATTAGCATTTTGGGAATCTTTCTAAGTAAATTCTGAGAACATAACCTTGTGGAGCAATTAATGACATTATCTTGTCACACGCACGCACTCTCTAGTAGAATGTGCAATATTGTTTACTAAAATCTGTGCTATAAACCTGTGTTATTTTTAACCTGTATTATTAGTGGCCTCATTTTTATATCTACTGGTATTTCTTTCTACTGTTTCGTATTTACTTCAGTATATATATTCCCATATGTTTGCACAGTGCCTGGAGCTATGTGGGCTTTGCAAAAATGTTAACAGAAGTCTCCAAAAGCAATCTATGTGTGCGCAAAATGTGTTTCCATGTTTTCAAAAAAACCTTATTAACAGATAGACTGTGGCAAATGGGCAAGGAGCAGAAGGCATTTAAATTCTTATTATTGACTCTTATTACCTGCTAGAAACCACGACAAAAAAATGCCAGCTCATAGTGCTACGAGCCGGCTCCACAAACATTTTGAGGCATGTGCTCCCTGAATCAAACGGTGCGGCATAAACTGTGGCGTGGGAGGAGAAAGCGGAGGTGGGAAGATGAAGTGCGCTGCCTAGAGCAGATTGGTGCCAGCTGAGATTTTACTCCAGGCATCTTAGTTCCTGTAAACTGGAGCTAGAGGATAATGTTTGCCTTAGAAGCAGCATTTAGCACGCTTACTGCATTTTGTTTGCATCAGGACTCTGCTATCACGCAATACCCGTTTTCTAGTTTTGAATTGCAGTAGTAAGAGTGTCATGTATACTCTTCATGATGATTCCCTTTTAGTTACGTCCTGAACACACATCAGTCTCAAGAAGCGGGTATTCTTCAGTCCACAGGTTTCTTTTTTTTTTTTTTGTTGTGTGAAAACACCTCAGATACAATGCCAATTCAATGTTTGAACACTGCTCGTGTCTTTGTGAGGGGAGACTTTCATTTCATGCTTTTCTGGCCATTCCATCATCACAATTGTATTCCATTGTCACAATTGTTCTGATGTACCTTCTAGAGCTACCGAATATTTGTCAACAAACGTGGATGTTGGAATGGACTTTGATTTTTTTTTTTTTTTTTTTTAACATTTGCCTATGTGGACAGACAGCAGCGCAGATCTGTCTTGTTATCAAAAGGCGCTGAAGGTTTTCAGTGTTTCAATGTGAAGGGCGGAAACTTCAATGTCCCTTAAAAGACGGCTGATAGTCATTGTTCTGGTGCACAGAAACCTGTATAGATCTGTCAGATCTTTGAAATCGGTCCAGAGTAAGGTGCAAATTATAAAATATTTCTTTAATAATAAAAGATTTAACTGGAAGTCGTTAGGCATCAATGGAAAAATATTTAACTGAAGATAAAAATGCACTTGGGACGAACACCTGTGTTCTGGGTTTAGAAAACCTAGGCTCCTACATATGCACACAAAAATGAGAGTCCAGAGTTTAAATGCATATGGAAGTGAGACTCCATGGACGTGCTAGAAGCCCTAATTGCAGCCAAACAGCATGCTAGCATTTCTGCTTCTATACCACCTATAGAACTAAATGTACTGTAAGGAGGCACAGACGTGCTGACCCTACAGCTCCTGTGCAGTGGTCAGCTCCCACTATGTCAGCTCTGGCAGCAGTTTTAAAACATAGAAGGTTAGATGGGAAATTAAGCTGCCAAAGGGTTTATACGTAACATGAGCTCCTTGGAGTGCATTGTATAACCAAATATGCTGTCTGCAGGTTCCAGATCCATGGAAAGCCCTTGTGCAGTAGATGAGACATGGTATGTGCTCCTTCAAGAGCTGCAGCACAGAGGCGATGTGAAAAGGGAGGAATTTTTAAATAGCATTTTGTTTTGTCTTCTGTTTTCTGGTGTCTGAGCTTCCTTAGAGTGTCCCTGTACCTGTCCCTGTGTTGCTCTCACAGTAACCTGTGCCTCTAACTGTGGTGTTGTGATGTGTTGCGTTTGCATCTGGGGAGGGCCCGTATTGGCACTCAGGGTGCTGCTTATGCCAGTTCCTGAACCACAGCAAACCTCCTCCCTAGTAGGGAGAAGATTAACTTCTGTGGTTGCTGCTAATTGAGATAAAAGGACTGCAAGAAGGTGGTAACTAGACTTATTTTAAAGAAGAGGTCTGCATCCTCTGTAAGTTTCAGATGTCATTAATCATGGAGTAAACTGCTGCTCAAAGAGCAGTCCTTGAGTCCTTGTGGCTTGAGGCTGGATTTAGTTCAAAGTTCACTTTAGAAAGTTTTTAAGAATAGGAAAATACCAGAAGGGATGAAGGCAAACACCACATATTGTTATACTGGGACCTAAGACCTTTCTGGATCACCTGAGAGTGATTTTTACCAAATGTTAAGTGGGTAGTCATGAGACCGTGGGGCTGTCTGTGCTCAGCTGTGTAGTATTGTATTTGGAAGAAGCAGAACAAGGGATTTTTGGATAGAGTGTGAACCAAAGGGTGAATGTAAGCATGAATAGAAGGTGGTGGAAAAAGGGACCAAAATGGGTTTTGGTTGCAAATCAAAAGCAACATAACCATGCAGCACCCATATGTGGGAGGTCTGGTGGCTGCCCAGACTCAGGAAAAGTGAATAAAAAGGTTGATGTTCTGTGGAAATGGTAGGAGTGAAAGTCTCCTTGTAAAAGACCTGCAGGTAGAAAATTGTGACCAGGGGAAGATGAGTGCTTTGTTCTATGCTGATGTCTGGAATGTCACAGCTGAGAAGCTCGAATGTGATATTTCATGTGTCTAAATTAACTTCACAAACTCTCAAATAAAGAGATTCTGAAGCAGATATTAGTCTTGCGCAGTCAAAATAATCCAGAAGTCCAGCTCTGACTTCTATGTTAACAAATCACTGGGGAAAGGAAGAAATTCATACTTTCCAACAGGATTCCAATACAATTAATGAGGTGTGTGCTATTAGGTATGATCCTGCCATATGTCTATACCCACAAATGGTGATTGCTCTCTTGAAATAGACATGATAAAAATTCTTCTAGTTTTGATGACTCGATTAGTCTTTGTTCTAAACAACAAAATGGCGCTTCCAGGAAGAAATCTGTACACACAGAGCACTGTAAAAAAAAACAAAAACAAAAACAAAAACAAAAACAAAAACAAAAACAAAAACAAAAACAAAAACAAAAACAAAAACAAAAACAAAAACAAAAACAAAAACAAAAACAAAAACAAAAACAAAAACAAAAACAAAAAAAAAAAAAACCCCCAAAACACAGTTACTTAAAATCAAGATTCTGGGGATTCTGGGCATTCACAGAGTGTTAGGTTACTGTGAATGCTTGCACCAACTTTAAAATAAAACCAAAATCTTATATTTTGCTTGTATTTGGATATTTACTCTGAAATAGGGGCATCAAAACATGGACCTGTTCCTGCTTTTGAATTTTTTGAAAGATTGAATTAACATCTAAACGCTTGAGATACAGGCTTATCAAAATTTAGAGCTGAGCAGAATGGGTGTTCTCTTCATTTTATTTAATTCAATAACCCTGCCACAGCTGTAAATTGATGGAATTTTGCCTTGGGCAGCAAGGAAGGGGCAGTAGGCTTTGGTCCTTGTAAAGACTGCTCCTTCTGAAATCTAATGGCAGCAATTTATCTGCTTTAACAGATTTTTGTACTGCTGTTCATTCAAATGGGTGTGCAGAGGTCTTGAGACATTAGTTTAACTTAAAGAAATCGTAATTTTTTTAAGTGTGGTTTAAGACCCGGTTTGAATCAAAATTAAAATTTACATTCTGTATAGTAATTATATTTCAAATCCTGTTTCACCAGCTAATTCTTTAATTGGGATTATTGATGTTTAACTTAAATGTGAAATGACTGAACTTAGAGTATCAGTTAAAAAATGTATTTTCTTTTTCAGAAGGTTGCAAAGACCTTTTACAAGTCAAGTTACAGATATTCCTAATCTCCTTGATGTTTTGTGGTGGGTTGACCCTGGCTGTACACCAGGTGCCCACCAAAGCTACTCTTTCACTCCCCTCCTCAGCTGGACAGGGGAAAGAAAAAATAATGAAAGGCTCAGGGGTCGAGATAAGGACAGGGAGGGATCATTCACTAAAAAGAAATAAAAACTATATCTTATAAACACCTTCACCTCACCTCTCCCTTCTTTCCAGGCTCAACTTCACTCCTGAATTCTCTACCTTGTCTCCCCAAGCAGTGCAGGGGGACGGGGAATGGGGGTTATGGTCAGTTCATCACACGTTCTCTCTGCCACTTCCTCCTCCTCAGGGGGAGGACTCCTCACACTCTTCCCCTGCTCCAGCATGGGGGTGCTGCCATGGGACACAGTTCTCCATGAATGCTCCAGTGTGGGTCCCTTCCACGGGGTCCAGTCCTTCAGGAACAAACTACTCCAGCGTGTGTCCCCTGCAGGCTCCCAAGTCCTTCCAGCAAACCTGTTCTAGGGTGGGCTTCTCTCTCCATGGGGCCACAGGTCCTGCCAGGAGCCTACGCCAGTGCGGGCTTCCCCACAGGGTCACAACCTCCTTCAGGGGTATCCGCCTTCTCTGGTGTGGGGTCCTCCATGGGCTGCAGGTGGATATCTGTTCCACCTTGGACCTCTATGGGTTGCAGAGGGACAGCCTGCCTCACCATGGTCTTCACCATGTGCTGCAGGGCAATCTCTCCTCCGGCGCCTGGAGCGCCTCCTCTGCCTCGTTCTTCACTGACCTTGGTGTCTGCAGAGTTGCTTTGCTCACATATTCTCACTCCTCTCTCTGGTTGCAATTGCCATTGCACAGGTTCCCCCCCCGCCTCCAGCCCCCTTCTTAAATATGTTAACCCAGAGGTGCTACCACTGTCACTGATGGGCTTGGCCTTGGCCAGCAGTGGGTCCATCTTGGAGCCGGCTGGCATTGGCTCTACCAGGCTTTGGGGAAACTTCTAGTGGCTTGTTACAGAAGCCATCCCTGTAGCACCCCCCACTACCAGAACCTTGCCATGCAAACGCAATACATGTTTTTATTTTGAAAATTTTCTAGTGCTAATAAAATGAGGTTTGCAAAAAGAGAGAATTTTTTTTTCTTTAAGCTTCGTATTTTAATGTTGTGTTTATGGCATAAAGGAGTGCTTTCAACAACTAGAACAACCTTTTTACCATCTTTATGGTTTGTTTTCACTCTTGCTCCCACTTGTTCCCACTCATTCACTCAAGTTACCCATTTGCTAGTGGATGGCTGGCCATGTTGTCATCTTCCTTTTAGAAGAATTATGGCAATCCTTTGCTGTCTATAGGTTTTTACAGTTGATTTGAAAGAGCTCCTTAGTTGAAAATGCAAAAGTCTAATAAGCTGAAGTTCTAAGAACTTGCAATTAATTTAAAGCATATAAGTTTAAAAAAACCTTTGAAGTAATCATAAATAAGGAGAAAAGAATAGAATCATAGAATTGCCGAGGTTGGAAGGGACTTTTCAGATCCTCTAGTCCAACCAACAACCTAACTCTAGCAAAAGCCATCATTAAACCATATCTCTAAGCACTATGTCTACCCATCTTTTAAATACCTCCAGGGATGGTCACTCAATGACTTCCCTAGGCAGCCTGTTCCAATGCTTAATAACCCTTTCAGTATAAAAATTTTCCTTAATATCCAGTCTAAACCTCCCCTGGTGCAACTTGAGGCCATTTCCTCTTGCCCTATCACCTGTTACTTGGGAGAAGAGACTGACCCCCAAACTCTCTGCAACCGCCTTTCAGGTAGTGGTGGAGAGCGATAAGGTCTTCCCTCAGCCTCCTTTTCTCCAGGCTAAACAACCCCAGTTCTCTTAGCTTCTCCTCATAAGACTTGTTCTCCAGACACCTCACCAGCTTCATTGCCCTTCTCTGGATACGCTCCAGAGGAGCTCTCTTGAGGACATTGAGGTGCAGCTTGAGGAAGAAAGTTGAGGAATTTTGATGACCATTTTAAACAACATTTGGGTTAATACACAGATTTCCGGTATACAACAGGAGAATTAACCTTTCTTTTTACTTCAGTAGTTTTGTTGATATCATTCTTTTTTTCCTGCAAACTGATCATGCCATTCTTAATTCCTAGACAAATGAAAGCTGGGGCACTCTGGCATGTCTGTCCATTGTAATTACTTTCTTAAGATTTTTATTTTTTTTTTTTGGTGACAGGTTGACCTTGTTAGGTTCCAGCTGTCATGTAGTAATATACACGACAACATAGTATTATACACTACAGTGACCTTCATCTTCCCATATGTAATTGTCCTTCCTTATTGCCATTCACATGTCTAGATAGTTTTCAGTTATGGCTGCTGAAATTATGAAGTTGATGCTGAAACTCTGTCACTTCTTGCAAATGTAATGTCTGACCTTCATAGCTGTATTCTGCCACTGGGGCCCAGAGATAAACAACTCATCTTGTTGGCACTTTTATTCTTCTGGGCAGATGTACACTATTGAGATCATCAGGTTGGAAGTCACTTTACAAACTTTGACAACTTAGCTGCTTATTAGCAAAGCATTAAAAAGAAAAGCAAAACCCAACAAAGAAATTAACAAACCAACTTGTGGTTATATTCAGAATAATATTGATTGGTGTTAAGCACTGGAAGTGTCAGCCTGCTCTGGGGTCTGGTCCCTCGTGGAAGTAGTCTGTGGTCCATAAACCATGGTCCCATATTGTAGATATTGATCTGATGTGTGCTGTTAGCTCTTTGAGCTGGATCTTCATATCCAAAATAGAATGTTGCTCTGTTGCCTGGAGACTTGTGTTGCATCTCAGAATGACTGAGATCTCACCTGTGTCAGTGGCATCAAAGGTTGCTGATGCCTACTACTAGATTTGTTGGAGGCTTTGGCCACATTAACTTTAATATCCTTCAACTTTAGTGTTATTAAAGAAGGCTGAATGCTACCTAAATTCCAGATGCAGTTGCATGAAGTTTGGGTCTGTTTACTTCTCCCAGAGGCTGCTACTAGTTTCAGTATTGAAATATTTGGCTATAGTCAAGTTTGGTTTAATTTGATTCATTCTATCCTCAGATAATTCTGAGGTTTTTGAAACTGGATCATTTTGTGACCATTTGTAGATACAAAAACATTGAGTAGGAATAAAGTTTTCATCTAGCAAGATTTTCCGTTGGCCAGGCACAGTATGAGGCTTTTTGCTTTCAGAAATTTGTTTTCTTTCTCTAATTGACTACAAATAATAGGTCTAAACCAGTTACTCTGTAAGGGTTTATCATGCATCTGATATTATTTGTTGCTATCCTACGTGTTGCAATAGATATCTCATGTTACCTGAAAAAGGGTACTAATGATATGCAGTCAGGATAGCTGCTTTCTAAATGCTTGATCCAGGGAGCTTTTACTCAAGCACTACTTTTCAAAAAGTGGGATGGAAGAGCTGCAGTCAGTTGCATCGCATTAGATGTCAGGTTATATAGCCCGATGGACAGAGTAGAAGCTGAAGTGTCACGAGATGCAGTTTCTACATTAGATTTGCCCTTACGTTATTACTTAACTCTTTTAGGCCCTAGATTAGCCACTTTCTGAATGGGAATGGCAGCGCTTCACAGTTTGGGGAGTGAGCTAATCCCTCCAAATGAACAGTGTTATAAATAAAAAGTTAACCAAAAATCCATACTTGCTCAGGCACTCATAAGGGAATTAGGAAAAAATACACTTAATCTAGATAAGCATTTGTAGTATTTATTACACTTTCAAAATACAGGGTGTAGTTTTGTACTTGTTTTACTATTGGTCATAGAGCTTAGGGACATGAGTGGACAGCAAGCGAGACACAGTATTTTCCATTACATCCAAAACAGTTCTCCAATTTTATGAGAAGAATAAGAAACTGCACAAAGAAGGAAAAAGAAATGTTCCATCATTTTCAAGTTTATAATATTTGGAATATGGAAGATCATTTCTGAGTTCCAAAGCATGTTATTTAGCACACTCAAATTGGAGCTCATGGGAACTTCAGAGGATGCACTGCTTAAGATATTATTCAAAAGAAAGTGTAATAAAAAAAATTAAAGATTAAAAGTTCACCACAAATTATCAAAAAAACACAAGGCTTTCCCCCAAAGCATCACATCTTTAAATAATTAACTACACTCATGTTTGATCTTGACATTTAATTCAAATTCAGGATAGACTCCAGACCCAAACTGGTATTTTTCCTCCCTCATTTGCAAGATCTCTGCTCAATGCCATCTTGCTTGTTTACTTCTCTGTGATGCTCCATTTATCTAGTTATGTTCCATAACACACGTGCTTTAATATTTGATCATGGAAGCTGGGCTCCTGGGCAAAGAGAAGGCTTGATCTCTTGAGGCTGCTTAGGTCATAGGCCGAAAAACTAAACCATAGATAGGCTTTCCTTTGACTTGAGTGAGAATTAATACTTCAGATTTAATTTCGGTATCAAGTACCCACTCTAGATTAGCTGCATACTTTCTTTCTCTTACATTTTACTTTGATCTACAATCTTGTTTCAATCTTCCCTCAAATGATCGTTCACCTAACTTATTCTTTAGCAGACTGTGCCCTCTGTCTCCGCTGCTTCATTCCCTCTTTCCAGCCATCACAGTATCTTCTCTAGCACTGCTCATTGTGTACATGTCCCTTGCTTACTCTCTGACTCTCAATCTATCAGTGTTGATTTCCTCATCTGCTCTCAGCTCTCTTTGGCTTCTCTTACTCACTTTGGCTTCTAAATAATCACTGGAAATCCTTCCGACTTGGTATAGCTTTAGCTTTTCTTTTCCAATTGTATGTAAAGACATTTCCTATCCTGCTTCTTTTCCTTGTACGGCTCGTAAGCGACTCTCACAAGCTCCTGATAATTTCTTCCTTGTTCTGTTTTTAGCTGACTGACTTTGACTGCATGTCATTTGGAAATCTGGTCTGGTTCTAGCTTTTATTCCTATGTTCCTTCTCTCCTTTTTTTTTTTTTTAAATAAATAATGACTTAGTTAAATTATATTTGTAAGAGGTTGCTATTATTTCTACACTTGTGAATTTACTCTCTGTTGTCAAACTACCTTCTCTTCCCCACCTGAAAAAAACCTCATTCCATCCTTTTGATATCTCTTCATGAATGTCCAACCATTAACTCAAATCCCCAAAGAGTCTATATCACCTTTATATTTGTATAAATACAAATGTTTCATTTTGTACATACATATATAAAGCATACATATAATATATAAAAAGAAGGCAAACTTTCCTTTTTGTTACATATTCACACATCCACATCCCATTTTTATGTCTGAAGGCAACTTTACTTTCTTACTTCATTCAGACCTATAAAGGAAGATACATTTTTGGGTATCATCTTTGCCTCTCTTGCATGTTACAAATTGTTGAAGATTTTTCTGGTGTTTCTAAGAGAGATGGTCTTCTCAATCCAATTACACAGGTAAAATTTGTATAATTTTCTATGCCAGTTATTATAACATCTATTGGGGCATGGGAATCGCAGCCTTACTCTATTCAAATGTGCAGAACACAGCTGAAAAGATTTATTATTTTTTTCCCAGGATATTGCTTAGACTTTATCACGTTTTTAGCACATCACACACAAGCTTCATTTTACAGTTCCTTCCCAACCTACCTACCTTCTTTCTTTCACTGTGAATATGCCAACCTTTTCCTCTGAAGTAGCCTAAGATAACTTCCTACCTTTTAATTTTTCATATAAATACCATCATTCTTTTTCATGCTACCAACTTATCTCCATAACCTCCTTCAAAATCTTCATCTTCTCTGTGCCTTTATAAAAGATTGTTAGGTGATGTGACCAGAAAGGCTGATGCTGACCGGCAGCATCTGGCTCCTTGTACTTCGCCCACCATGAGCTGAGGTTCAGCTGGCTTTTATACAGCTGCCTAGTTTGACAAAGTCATCCATAAGTAGCTTTTACTGTCCATGGCAAAGCACGAGGATGACTTGCTGCATTCTGTGTTGTGAACCCAAGACAGCTCAGAGAAACTTCTTGCTGTTGCTACCAGGATGATTAAATGGCCAACTGATAGATGGAATCCATCATTTGTGGCTTCATTGTATTTCTTCTTCTGTTACCGTAGAAACCCTGGCAAGGGTCCTACTGCTAAATGGACTCCTGGTCCATGACCAAGTCTCCTAGATCCTGTCATAATATCAATAGCGTAGATGTGTCACTTTATAGATTAAAGATTCGTTGTTGGTTTTCCAAGGCACAATCTTGTTCTACTGAAAAATCCTGAAAACTCATTAAATCACAAAATCTACATTCTTTCCTAAAAGAGAGTCCCAGAATTGGTCTTCATTTTTTGGATAATAATAATAATAATAATAATAATAATAATAATCTTTTTAAACCTTTTTTTCTGTCCTATCTAAAAGCTCAATTTTTTTAATTGAAAAATTTTAGCCAGTTCTACAGCTGTGAGGAATGCTTTGTTGGTGGGGCTGATAACTGGCTTTTCAGGACTGAATGTTTTTCCTTCTCGTCAGTTAATCCCAAAGAAATGCATAGAAAAGCTCACTGCTCCTGTTCCAAACTGTATTGATCTGCTGGCCCACACTTTGGCCAGGGCAAATCATAAAGCACTTGCCCTGTAAATGTTTTCTTTAAGTTATGTAGCGCTTTGGCACTCAAAAAGCTACCAGGAAAGTCTGTTGAGGTCTCTGTCATGTATTGCTGTGCCCGTCACAAGGTACTCCTCTGCATTCCATGGAAAACCTAAACTGAATAGTGAGGGGAAGAAAACGTTGTAGTTTATTGACTTTGTGTTGTACTTTGAATTTTTGTTTCTTCTTTCATTGCATATCTTAACAGCTAAAAAAAATGCATTATCCAACAGGTCAGTGCTTTTTAAATGTCACCTGTAGGTCCTGTAATAGTCAATATGAGCTTCATTGTTGTCTCTGTTGAAGGAACATTTAAGACTTGATATGTCTTGTGGGAAGGAGAATACTTTTAAAGAGGGAGCAGTAATATTTCGCAGTGCTGCTGATGCCGCTGGCGAAAGGCGATGAGCTTTCCAAGCTTGGGGTGTCTCCAGTGGTGTGGTGGAGGCAGGTGCCCTGCTGCCGGCCTGGACCTTGCAGGTGCCTTACTTCCAGACATACTTCCTTTTCCAGCTTTTGTACTTCATGGTTAAACGCTACTAATTTTTAAATTTTCGTTTTTAAAGTGAAACTTTTATTTTCTGTTTACCAGCAGATGGCAGTGGTGTAGGAGTCTTTGAACATCATCAAAAAAAAGGGCTTTGCTACAACTGTTTGCAGGCTGGTGTATACTCAGTCTCTTCCAGCTGTGAGGGGATTATGAACATATTTCTCCTTGGTCTGCATAAGTTGATTTGTCTCATTAGCACTTTCCGATCAACTGATGCATTTTTGAAAGCGTGTTTTTGGCATTACTTTTTCTAGTGGGTGAAACGATACCATCTTGGGTATTAATGAAAATGGATGCTAACACAATAAACAGTAGTACTTTTTATACAGCCTTTCCCTAGCGACACAGGAGCATTGAGCATCTTCAAGCGTTTTTACTCTTAGAGATGACCAGGTGAACATTTTCTGATTTGTAAATTAGTCTTTTAAAAAATCTGGTTTTATTATGACGCGGGATTTGAAATCGACTCGTTTTGCTAACTTTTAATTTCTAAGGATGCATCACTCTGCATCCATCAGGAGTGACTTTATGGGAGAGGCATAAAATGAGCTGTTAACCCCTTGTTTGCATGAGTGGATATGGATCTTGCTTCCATCTCCTGTGATATGGTTCTGACTCCCACTCAGGTCAGGGCTGGAGAGGTGTGACCATTTCTACAATGTGCTCCACTGATGCGTCATGCCTGCCAACATACAGACGCCAGAAAGTATTTCAGCCTCACGCTGAAACACTCAACTGCTCTCTAAACCTCAATATACCTGCACTCTGAAAGTTTATTGATTTTTGGGTGTTAATTAAAAATGGTAAAATTGCATTTAATGCAAGGCCAGAATTGTTTTAATTTTGCAAGTACCAGGCATCCCAGTACCTTATTTGCGCTTGAGCCTTTTCAGGATGCAGGAAATTGAATGTTTCTCCGCTTATGTCCCTGACACAGTTGGCAAGATGCAAGACTGACTAACACAGACTGACAGAATAGGGTGCTTCATAAATTCAGCTGTTGCTTCTGCTCTTCTTTTTAGTGCAGCTGAAGTCTGATATCATGATGACTCTCTTTTATATAACACCTTATTTCTTGAGTGCACCAAGCATTTCTCAAAAGCTCCTGAAATCATCAGCTCAGCTTCACCACACCTGTGTCAGGATCTTGCTTCCTAGTCAGTGGAGGGAAAGAGACAGGTTGTCTCCAGTCATGACTCAGGTCCTAAGAAAATGGAAACAACTCTCAGAGCCTCTTTCATTTTTGTTGTATTAAGAAGTTTAAAACTATTAGGCTTTAGCCTACTGCATCTAGATTTTCAGTGTAGGCTTTTTGGTCAGTTGGCTAAACTTAGGTGACAATAATCTCTACCACAGCTAGGAGTTTGAGTGAAGAAAACTAACCTGTGCTGTTGAGTAGCTATTCTTCAAAGTCCTGGAGTTAATTTGAAAACAACTTATTTGAGAAGGAATGTGAGGGACAGACAGTAGTGTAAGTAATTGTCCCAAGTGTGAGGTTTTGCACAGTTATCAGCATGGATGATGTCATGGTTTAACCCCAGCCAGCAACTAGGACCATGCAGCCTTTCACTCTCTCTGCTTCTATCCTCAGAGGAGTAGGGAGAAGAGAGGGGAAGGGGAAAAAGAACTCATGGGTTAGATAAAGATGGTTTAATAGAACAATAATGGAAAAGGAAAACAACAATAATAATAATGGTAAAAATAATATAGAAGACACAAGTCACTCTCACCATCCAGTGAATTGGTTGCCCAGCCCAACCTAAGCAGCAATCGTGGATTTCCCCACTCCTCTGGCCACCCCCCAATTTATACACCGAGCATGATGTCTATGGTATGGAATATTCCATTGGCCATTGTTCTGTCTATGCTCCTTCTCAGCTTCTATGGGAAGCTGAAAAAAGTCCTTGACTAGTATAAACATGACTTAGCAACAACTAAAACAATCTGCATTATTGACATTCCTTTCATACCAAATCTGAAAACACAGCAGCCACTAGAAAGAAAATCAAGTCTTTCTCAGCCGAAACCAGGACAGGGGAAAACATGAAATGGCCGAGAAATGGCTAAACATTGATCAACTTTTGAATTTATCACCAGGAGTGCATGAGGAGGCTCAAGAAAAAAAAAAAAAGAAAAAAAAAATCACTAGAAAGCAGGGAAGACATTTAAATGAGGGGACAAGAAGTTCAGCAGAGGGTTGGTGAGGTAAAGACTGAATGAGTGTGGTCAAAATGTTTGCAAATAAAAGGTTTTAGGAACTGGAAAAATGATTGCCTATATAGGGAGGGAAGCAGTGAGTGATGTTATCAAGGAAGTCAAGTAGGAGGTGGCTGAAATGACTGGTATTCTTTTTCCATTCTGTAGAAGATGACATAGGTGATATGTTCTTCCTTCACATGCCAAAAAAAGTACCTTGACTCTATCTGCAAGGAAAAAGTGCTTGAAAATTTCATGCCACATATTGCAAGTGCACATTTCTCAGTAATAAATCCTAGCCTAACCCCGTTTTCTGACTGAATTGTAGCCAGTATATAGATATAATTTACTTTTAAGTGTAATTAAATACAAGGCAAAATATTTCTGAGACATTCCACATTAGACATGACAGCCTTAATTCTATTTCATTTTACTGTCTTTTCTTTATCTTCTGGGTTTGCTTCTCATGGCAATATAAATTATGGCCCTGCTGTGTGGCCACAAGATTTAAGCTGAGGGCAACCCACAAAAGGGATATATTGAATCACTGGTCGCACTGCTTACTGGCATCTGAAACTTAAGAAGCTGTGGTTACTTCTGTTGTTTTTAAGCTTCTATCATGTTTGGGAGGCAGTGATAACTACCAGCGGACACAAAAAAAATGCTTTGGTCTTAAATTCAGAATCTTTTGGGGGAAAAGATTTTTTCCATTACATTTTCCCACTCATTTTCCTGGGGACCAAGAGGTACCAAACAGTCCTGTTGCCAAGTGTCTCTTATCAGCCAAAGCCAAGCATGTAATTGCTCATGTATTGTGAAATTTATATAGGCTGCTGGCCTTGCTGAAATATGCAATAGTTAGGCTCTTTAACTTATTCCAGTGTTTCACATAGGAGCTGTGTGGAGGGATTCTGACTTCCACTTGGTAGCCCACAGGTCATTTTATGCTTCAAAATAATTGAAAATATGTAGAAAAATGCAGAGCTGTCAAAGATGAAATCAGTTCTTAAAGGAAAAAAAAAGTCATGCTCAAATGCAGATCATGACTTGGTGGTTGTTTGTACAGCACTGAGCACACCAGGGTTCTGTGCTGGGGATACAGATTATTATTGCAATACAAATACAGACTACTTACACTTTAATGATTTAACGTAGTGCTCACGGGGCCAGCGAACTGTATCAGTCAATGCTTTCTGTAAATACTGAAAACTGTTCACGTGAATTATCAGCATGCTTATGTAGCTCCAATATTGTTTGCTTTGTACTATGCATTTTAATTTTTAATGGCACTGCCATTTTGAGAGAGAATATATGTAGTGTATTACAGGGAAGGGGGTACGTTGCATTTAAGGGGAAAATGGGTTCACTGCATCCAAGGTGAAAAAAGACCCTGAGCAGCATTTCTCTATTCACCATTGAAACCTATCCATGAATAAAAAAGGAGGTACAAGTTTGCCTGTAGAAACATATGTGTGTATATCACAAATATGCAGGTACCCTTAGTCCCCACTCCAATTAACAGAATAATAATGGGGGTAGGGGGCGAAATGTGCTTTCTGATCCTTGTTGGGTGAAAATTATACGCAAGGTTCAAATCCAAAGGAAGGGAGGGGTAACAGGTAGAAGATGAAGGTAGGAGAAGGAGGAGTAACGAGCTGTCTGTCTGGTTTTGCAGTTATTCACCCTCTGTCTGTGAGCATCGGTGAGGTCTCACACCACCCAACATGGTGAAGGGGCTTACGGGGCCAAAAAGAACTGGTGCTATGTGAGTAGGAGGGCTGGGACGGGGAAGCAAGGAGAGGGGAAAAAACTTTACAGCCGATGAAGGCATTAGCAGCCAGCCTGTCAAAAGCACCGTAAAAAGAAATGAGTGATATTGCAAATGAAGACAGATGTGCTTGCAACACCAGGCAACCATTTCAGTGACAAGAAATGCCCTTACACCAGCAGGAGGGGGGCAACGCTCTCTGTGATCAGCCCAGGGACAGGGCAGTGTAGAGTATGGTGACCAGTAGAAAGAGATGCCGACTCCCTCTCAAGGTGTTGTGCAAACACACAGTATCTGCAGGTACCTGTTGAAATTCTATGCTTGCAATTCTGATACAGTTGCATCAGTCACCTACCCTTTTGCTCGTGATTTGTGAAGGAGAGGGGAGTTAAGCAGACAAGCAATGTTGCTATGTACTTTGTGTCCTGTTGATGGAAACCAGATTTTTATGAATACGGTGATGTTTTGGAATGCAGTAAACTTTACTAGAATATGCTTTTTATGATTACCAGAAATGCCATAACATTTCAAGGTACTAGCTTCTGAGGATAGATTTATAAGATTGAAAAATCTTTGAGGAGAACAGATGTGAACACTGGAACCAAATGAGAGCATGTATTTCTCACATCTGTCCCTTTAATTTTCTGCGTCTTTGTGACTCTGTCTGGAATTGTGGGATGCTATATCTGTCATATGCCAACAGATGGCAACATTATAAGTCCATTTTTAAAGATGGTTAGAAATAACCAACCCCTCAGCTGCTCCAAATTTAGTCAGAAAAAAATGAGGAAAATTAATTGCTTGTTTCCTTGGATGTAAAATAACTTTGTGCGACAGTTAAAAAACCAACAAACTACCCCCCCAAAAACCTCACCAAAACCCCCACGATCACAGTAATGTTATTTGTTCTTTCTCTTTAATAACTCCTCCAACACCTCCTGTATTTTTCTTTTACATACTTTACATTAGATTTAATATTCGGTGTTGTTTGACCTGGTTTTATTATGTTACCCTTTCACAAGTATGTATGAAACAGTGTTCAGTGATGTTTCCTAAGCCTTTTGAGATCCCAGAAGTAATAAAACTTTAACGTAGATAGACATCTCAGGTGTTTTCTGTTGGTTTCCTTGATATGTTTGTGCAATATTTTATCAGAAGCAGCGATAGCAGCATAGAAGTCGCAGGGTGAATTCCCTTTGTTTCACATTATACAGAAATCAGATTAGATGAGCCATTGATCCCGCTAGCTTAAACTGTGATGCTTTATAATAATACTGAATGAAATTCAGACCGAGCCTTTACAATTTATGAATAAAGCAATTTGCTTGGCTTGCTGCAGCCAGCTCACTCGTATCGCTGCGCCGTGCATGGTGCATCGATGGGTTGGGAGGCTCACGGCAGCTTCTCCAGCCTCTTCAGCAATTCAGCGAGTGACTCCAGAGGGTAGCACAGCAGTGCTGGGTGATGAAATGGGGTGGAAAGTGAAGATATCCCAGGGGGGAGACCAAAAAGTATTGTGGTAGAGGTGCAGCCTAATTGGGCAAAATCCTTAGGGGATCACTATCTCGCCTGAAATTGTATCTCTGCTTCAGAGTTTATTGATTTTTTTTTTTCTATGTGTGTATAATGTTAAAATGTATATTGTACACTCAACAGATCTGCTTTTTAGTGTAAGTAACATTCTAATTTAAATATAAAATAAGTATCTTCATTGAAAAAAAAATATTTTTCGTCTATACAGCCTTCACCTTTTTTCTAAAAATACTGTTGAAATAAAATTTGTGAGTCTTTAGGGATAATCTGCACAAAACCAGAGGTAAGGACATTCAGAGATGGGGCCAATACTAAGAGCAGGAATAGGCTGGGGGGTGTTGGGGATGTTTAAGGGTAGGAACGTTGCTGGTGGATAGGCAGCCTCCAGGCTAAGCTTTATGTATTAACTTAGGGGAGTCCCCTTCATCTTCAGGTGGGTAGAGGCACAGGAGAGGCTTCTTGGTTTGAGGTCACATTTTTGCAACAGGATTCTGAACACTTAAAGTTGAAGAATCCTTTGCAAATATGGGATGTTTATTGCTATTTTGGTGCCTGCTATTATGACGTGTGTGCGTGCGGGAGCACGTACTTGGAGTTCTACAGCACAGTAGCATTGAACTGAAGAGTTCAGAGAATGTAATGCAGGCAGGACTCTTGATTTTGTTACAAAGCAGAGACTAATGACACCACTGTAATTTGGCTTTAGGCCAAAACCTGTTGCCTTTCATAATTAATTGGCTTGTTAGCTTGTGAAGAAGAATGCGCATAGGTTGTACTAAATGGTGTCAAGACAATCTTAGAAGCAGGCAATACAGTGTTACCTCAAGGGTCTGCTCTTGAACTTTTTCTTCACCACCAGCAGGCAAGTTAGTTGAAAAAATAGTGGGTATTTTTGATGTTTAGGGCATCTGTGATGATAGCAGCTGCTTTTCTTCCTACTGAACCTTAAATCCAGTTTACTTCAAATATGAACCATTGCCAGAGGTACTGCCCAAACTGTATAGCTGTCTTTTTAAATTTATCGCACTTAGTAATTAGCTGTTTCACCCACAAGACCTGAGTATGAGCAGTGGGAAGAAGCTCTCTATAGTGTGCCCCACACTAATTCTGGGGTCTACATTTTTGCCATGTCCCAGCAATGAGGTGATCCTTTCCTGTTTCCCTCCTGTAGTCCAGGTCATTCCCACTGGGGGACCAACTGGGTCATGTTGTACTTCCCTTCCTGCTGTGCATCTCAATTACCTTTCTAAAAAAAATTAATACCTGAAAGTGCCTCATCTGTTCTACTCTGCCTGCATGTTTGAGGACCAAGAAGAGGAGAGCACCCAGGCACCCAGGTTCTGTAACTTCATAAAAACTGTCCTGCAAGTGCCCATTTCTGGGCACTGGCTTATGTTTCTAGGAGCTGGGGAAAAACTGCTGTGTTTCACCAAAGCACTATCTACTTCCATTGTGTATTTGATGAGCTGTGCCCTGGATTTCTTTTGAAAGCGTCAAATTAGAAGACAAGCTATGCTATTACCAAGGCTTAATGCTTCAGTGCTCCACGCAGCATCTCTGTCTGTGGCTATTGAGTATCAACAAGGGTGACTTCTGCTGGGCAGCCTGAGAGCTGTGAGGCTGCAGCCTGAGGAAACAGCCAGCCCCTTGAAAAACCCTTAGAAGCTGCATCTGCTCGCACACGTATTGACCTCAACCTTGTGGAAGCAGTTGTCTAGCTTCAAAAAAAACCCCGTTTATGAATTATTTCAGGTGCAGTGCATGATTACTTTTGTCTATGAAACCCCACACAGTGTGGGATTTGGACTTTTTAGAAAACATCTTGAGCTACTTGCTCTCATATGGGACTGAACTTGAGTAAGTTTGCAATCTGCAAAATGTATAGGACTGGAGGGCATTGGTTTATCCTGACAGGTGTCAAGTATGAGATCTGTTATCTGTGATGCCCTTCAAACAGGAGAAACTTACTGGGAGACTGTGGAGAAAGATTGCCTGGGAGGAAGCAAACTGGGGGTGAGAGCTGAGCTCTGCGGCATTTCATTTAGAAATTGCAATGCCTAGCGTTGCATTCTGCTCTGCATATTAGAGTGTGTTTTACTAATATATTTTGCCTGGTAGTTTCGGTGACTTTCTGGGGCCAAATACTGTGTGAACTGGACGACAGAGGGATGCAGCCACACGTCTGCTGCTGTGACACATTACTTGCACATGGGCCGTGCTATTGAGGAGCTACTGGTAAATTCGTGACGAAATTGCACCTGGATGTCTGAGTTGTACCAAGAGACTTTCAGAGTCTGTACCTGGAACAGCCCAAGTCAATTATCTGACCTTTGATCAAGGCCCATTTTCTCACTAGCTTTCTCAGTTGCTGCTTCCTAGCCCTTCACCCTTGACAGAAGGAAGGTGTCTTATCTCATTAAGGTGTCCTGATAAAAATATATAAATAACACTCAAGTGCACCAGTAGTCACATGAAAAGACCTGTATGCCATGATAGCAATGTCACCTCAACTTGCAGGATACAGACTGTAGATTTATGCAAGTATTTAATAGTGGCTTGCCAAGAGAAACAGTACTCTTTTCAAAAGGAATCTTTCTTTGTGTCTTTTGATATTTAAAGAGCTGTAATTACAATGGCAAAGCTTTGAATTCTTTTTTTTTTTTCTGTCCTCTTTTACACATTAATTTATGGACCAATCCAACGTTACAGACAAGCTAATGAAAGAACCACACACTCCCTTTATAATTTTTTCTTCTTTTTACAGTTTCACTTGTGTGGATGAATGCAAAGTAGTTAATGCTATAAATAAGTTTAATGATGTATCTCTTCTCTCAATTGCTGGTTGTTGATGCTGCAGTCCTGCATAATAGGAAAAGAAAAGAATTGAATTTAAATCTTTGTCTCTCTCTCTCTCTCTCATGCTCTGAAAGGTTCCTCCAGCTACTAAATACAAGTATTGCTCTCTTAGTTCTATTCTATATATTTAAAGCTCTGAACATGATTCTCTCATCACCTCCTTTCCACTCCCTTTTTTGGTATTTTTAGCTTTGCTAAAAGATCGGAATTACATAAGCCAATTTGCTTCAGCAGAATCAGCAAAATTTGGCAACCTCCTATGAAATGATGTCTTTTCAGCTGGTCAGGGTTGGTGGTGAACAGTAGTAGGTATAAAGAGGGAGGAAATTCCCGCTGTGAGATTTTTACTACTGCCTCATGCAGCATCCACACATTGTTAGACATATTGTGGGGAATCCTGGGACTTGCACTCTTCAGGACTAAGAGTGACATTCAGCCCCGAACAGCAAAGATTGTGCTACATCCAGGTCAAGGAGCTTAATAACAATCTGGTTGAAACCTAAATTGGGGGATATCTGGGTTGGTTTTTTGGAGTTTGTTACAGAGTTTATTACTGTGGGTGCAATCCCCTGCTAACAGGACTATACAGCTTCCAGATTTTTTTTATTTGGTCAGTCTGTAGCATAGCCTAAATGAAACAAGACAAGTAGGGCTTCTACAATTCCTAAGTGGTAATGTGGAAAGCTGTAAATAACTTCCATAAAACTTAAGTTAGCAACACTAACTGTAATGGTGTTGATAGGACATGTTGTGCTCCCCACATGGGCAAGGCAGTACCTTGATCGGAAAGCCTACAAGGCTAACAAAGCGGTTGATCTCATCCATCTCACATTTTTGCAACAGGTTTGGGAACGATCCGCCTCTGATGGAAACAGGTATCTTGAGAGCTGGGAGGTAATTTCCACATAAGGGACATCTGCAGAGTGAAAGGTCTAATTGTGCCCTTTTATCTAGGGAGGCAACAATAATGTAAAATATATTCCAGGACATCTTTGACAGCAACAAGCTCTTTTCACAAAGGATTATAAAAGATACAGATTGCCCAGGGACTCATCCGTCTATCTGTAATGCTGATGCAGTGGTGTGGCAATCTGTCTTGAAGGGTTCAGGAAAAATATGAGCTTTGGGATTGGGGTTGCAAGATGCTATGGGATCAGGGCTTAACATCATCCTTCACCATTGCATCAAGGAGCTGGGGCTGACAGAAGTGATCTGTGTCCCTTTAGATAAGTATCATATCCAGTTCTCTTGAGATGCAAGCAGATAGTTTGTGCTAATCTTGGAAGAGAGTCTGCAAAATCCTAGGGTGCTTTGATTAGAGAAGATTTTCCTTCAGAAGACTGAATAAAATGTTTAAAAGGGACCAGTGGGTGAAACTTAACACTCCTTCCTTTGGAGAAGTCCAAGTGTGTCCTGGAGACTATTCCGTGTTGTTATCCCCAGTCCCTCTTTCCCTAGTCCCATTGCTAATTAATTCTTTTTTAGTGTAGGATAGCTTCTATGGCAAGGCTGGAGGGTGCCTTAACTCCTGTTGGCTTGGAGAGTGACGGTCTGAATTTAACACCTAAAGCTGAGGAATGAATACAAGTAAGCATCATTGAGCTGTGAACAGGATGTTTAGCCACTGAGCTGTTCCACAAAAGATGGGATGTCTTCTTTCCTGCTTTTTCACTCTGTAGTACTTAGAAATAGAGGAGAGGTCTCCTCTGTAAGGAAAGAATGCAGATGCCTGCTCCCAGAAGTGGATCCTGGACTGTTGATCTTGGGTGATGCATGGTACCAAAGACCAAGCAATAGGTGGAGTTAATGAAGACTTAGCAAAATGCCCTTCTGGGTCCTTTTGTATACATGTAGAGATCTTTAATTCAGGGTTCATGAACAAGGCAGCTAAATACTGCTTGCCTTTTGTGGGTCTGCCTTGAAAGGACGAAGCATGAAAAGGAAAAGTGAGAAGCCTGCCAAAAAAGCTGGTTGGATCTTGAACCAATGCCAGAAGAAATCCCAGAGTTCTTGACTTTCTTTGCATTTTGTTCAGGCTCAGGATACTAAATGTCCTTGGCCAAAAACATCCAACTGTGTTGTCTGAGTCCTTCTGATATTGATGAAACTCTAACAGAAAAGGCTTAGAAAGACTTCAAAGAAGGGCAAGAAGGAGGACACAGAGAACTACAGGCCGAACAGCCTCACCTTGATCCCTGGGAAGGTGATGGAGCAGCTAATTAGGGAATCCATTTCCAGGCACATCAAGGATAAGAAAATTGTCAGGAATAGTCAGCATGGCTGACTTCCAACTTGGCTAACTTGATAAACTTTTATGATGAAGTGACAGGCCTGGTAGGTGAAGGGAGGGAAGTGGATATTGTCTACCTGGATTTCAGTTAGGCCTTTGGCACTGTCCCCCATAAGATCCTCATAGAGAAGCTGTTGATATATGGGCTGGATGACCAGACAGTGAGGTGCATTGAAAACTGGCTGAATGGCTGGGCCTGGAGAGTGGTGATGAGCAGTGCAAGGTCTATTTGGAGGCCAGTGACTAGTGGTGTACCCCAGGGCTAAGAACTGGGTCCGGTTCTGTTTAACATCTTCATTAATGATCTGGATGATGGGGCAGAGCACACCCTCAGCAAGTTTTCTGATGACACCAAACTGGTTGGTACGCCAGGGGGTCATGCTGCCATCCAGAGGGACCTTGACAGGCTAGAGAAATGGGCTGACAGGAGCCTCGTGGTGTTCAACAAGGGGAACTACATAGTCCTGCATGTGGGGAAGAACAACCCCAGGCACCGGTACATGCTGGGCATCACCCAGCTGGAAGGCAGCTTTGCAGAAAAGGCCCTGGGGACCCCGGGTTGAACATGAGTCAGCAATGTGCCCTTGCTGCAAAGAAGGCAAATGATATGCTGGGCTGCATTAGACAAAGTATTGCCAGCAAGTGGAAAGAGATGATCCTGCTCCTCTGCTCAACACTGATCAGGCCATACCTGTAGTGCTGGGTCCAGTTCTGGGCTTCTCAGTGCAAGAGAGTCATGGACATACTGGAGAGAGGCCAGTGAAGAGCCACAAGGATGATTAAGGGACTGGAGAATCTCTCCTATGAGGAAAGGCTGAGAGAGCTGGGACTGTTCAGCCTGGAGAAGAGAAGGCTCGGGGGATCCTGAAGGAAGGGTGCAAAGAAGACAGATCCAGGCTCTTTTCAGTGGTGCCCAGTGACAGGACCAGAGGCAATGGGCACAAACTGAAACACGGGAGGTTCTTTCTGAACATCAGGAAACACTTCTTTACTGCAAGGGTGACCGAGCACTGGTACAGGTTGCTCAGGGGCATTGTGGAGTCTCCCTCCTTGGAGATACTCAAAAGCCATCTGGACATGGTCCTGGGCAACTGGCTCTAGGTGGCCCTGCTTGAGCAGGGGCTTGGACCAGATGCCCTCTAGAGATCCTTTCTGACTTCAACCACACTTTGATTCTGTGAAAAGTCGAATGATGTCCTGAAATAACACTTTATTGAACAGTCTCCTTCTTTTGGGGAAAAAGAACATGTATTTAAACTGTTCTCATGAGATGCAATTTTCATCTCAGTATTTTTCCAGATATTTTGTAGTCTTATGTTGATTACTGCAATAGTGATACTTTACTCTTTTTATAAGACAGAAATGTTTTGAAATTAATGGAAATATTTAAACAACTCTTTCTGGTGAAAAGCAACTTACAGTTTATTTGTGTGATACTTTTCATACAAAATAGAAACTAGGGAAAGTTTTCATTTCATCTGCATAACCGTTATGTTAAATTGCACATCAATTTTTACATGGTAGTGTTCAAACTACTCTTGCTGCAGCCAGGGAACAATGGGAGAGCAGGTAATTAAACACCTGCAGATTTTCATAGATCTTAATGGAAAAGTGTGTAGTCTGGCAGATAATGTGTCTCTTAAGTTGCGTAAGTAGAATATTTGAAGTACTGTTAAAGCAGCACTTTTATTGACATTTTGAACACTTTTTCCATCAATGCCATTACAGATTAATTATTTTCAATTTTCTTAAGTGCCAAAAAAACCCACGTTAATCTGCATTAGCTCACATGGTAGAAAAGGAAAGCTCTGAAACATCTACAGCCCTAGAAAGGTATATTAGGATAATCACTAAATATTTAATCTTATCTTTAAATCCATTTAAGATCAGATATCTGTTAATTTTTCATTAGTGGGTCAGAATTTTTAATAAAAAATGTGAAAACTGGTGGCCTATATAAAATCCGCTAAACAAACCCTTCATGAATCATATTCAATAAAAACTTTCCCTGGTTCCTTAGGATTTTCTTTTTTGAATTTAATCTTTTTTATGTGGTGAAAAATGATGTAAATTGAGAGAATTTTCTGAAGTGAAATGGGGGTAGTTTGGAAGTTTTTTGTAGCACTGTTTTTTTTCTTTTTTTAAGCAGCTTCAATGTTTAGTCTTCAGGTCTGGAATCTTCTACATATTGAAAGGAACTAAGTGCCACAATTCCTTTGAAATTCAATTACATTCGGGAGCCTAGTCCTTCCATAATCACTTTAACATATCAGTCAAAATTAAATTGATCAGTTGCGATAGCTGGTATGATAATTCAGGAGAATTTACTACCAGTATATGCTATTTCAGGAACTGTCATCAAATTGAAAAGAAAAGAAAGGAATATTCAGTAACTGAAGAAAATCTAGAGCTATGTGAAAATGTGTCCATTTAGCCCAGGTCCTGTCTTGTTACATATCAGAGCTGAATTTGATGAAAATTTTGTCCTGAATGGCATTTGATTTGTGGTATTTAAGAGCTGTTATTAGAATAAACTTTTCCATGTTTTTTTTCTCTGTAGCCGTGACAAAACAAGTGGTTAGTAAAGCAAAGCTGCTCGGGCTGGAGAGTGGAATAATGCTGTTAAGCTTCGCCTATTTAGTGACCAAACTGAATGAACTGAATGTGCAGTGAAACTTGAAATATCTACCTACATTTAAAACCCCAGCCAAGCCCAAAGCCATGCTTTGAAGACAGATGTGCTTACTGTGAAGCCACAAGGCTTCCTACTCTCCTTCATGTACCCTTCCGCACTTCTGGGTTTGCGTTGGTAATGTTGGCTAGGAGGTCTCACCAGCCCTTGAAAAGGTTTTGTTTTGAATGTTGCCAGGTTGATCCAAGTGTGGAAGTGCTGTAAATTGCAGTGAACGATGAATCATGCAGTGGCCTGTTCCCAGCCAGCTGGACAGACTTGCTGCCTTTGGATGATGTCCTGAGAACGGGCAGATCTTGGGCCCTTTGCTGACTCAAGCCAGACATGAACCGTTTCTTTGTGTCTCATGAATGTCTACAAACTTCCCACCCCTCATCAACATCCCTCCTTGCGCCCCCCCAGTTTTTAAGGAAAGCTGAGCTTGGCTGTGGCTTTGAATACCAGTCTTGTACCTCCACCCCCACCTCTAATCCCCGCATCACCAGCTTGTGGTCAGCTGTGGGATGGCTATCACCTTTGCGAGCCTGGAGTGAAATTGCTCTGGGCTGAAGTTATGCAAAACCTACGTGCTGCTGCTACTCCAGCTCTGCAGGGTCTGCAGAGAGGTGGGCAAACTGTCCAGCTTCAGGATGGCACATTGCACTAGAAATAAACCTCAGGTAGTCTGTGCCTGCCTGAGGGCTTAGAAACACAAGTGAGGAGATTCGAGCAGAAAAAACTGCCTTTTTTTTTTTTTGTTAAGAGAATTGCCAGAAGTTGGGAAGAGGGTCAACAAATGTTGCTGGTTTTCTTCTCTCTCTTTCAGTTGTGATATGCCACTGGAGCCTGAACCTGGCAGCACGGGATTGTCTGGGTAGCGACTCACAAACTGCTGTCAGCTGTTGGCTTCAATGGGCCCTGGGACGTGGCAGCCTCTCCCACATTTATAGCTGCTTGCTCTGTGCGGTGGGCATATGGCACTGCTTCTCTCCCGCTCTCCTCTGGGCTCCCCTCTCCTTCCCACCAGCACTTGGCAACCCCTGGGCTAGCGAGAGCTCATCTCTGCTGCTCAGCTCTCTGTACGTTTCCTCTTGAACTCTGCGCATTGGGGGTTTTCGTCCCCGTTTCATTAGCAAAGTGCTGAGAAAGAGTTAAATAAATTGGGCAGCGTGTGCGCGCGCGTGTGGTGTGTGTGTGACCGCGGAATTACGAAAAGCTCTGGCTCCTCCAACTCGGCAGCCGACAGGGGATTCGGGGGGTGTGGGGCTGCAGATGGCGGCGCGTTATTACAGCCGCAGGATTGACGAACGTTTGCTGCGGAAATCTCTTGCCCTTGCCACGGAGACTGACCTTGAAATGCTGCAGAATTCCTGGGGTGGATTTCTGTGCGCCTGTACCAAAAGCCTGAGTTGGTTGGAGGTGTTTGCTTGCCCTGCCCGGTAGCTGTAGAGACGACACTGTGAAAGGGACTGTTGCAGATTACCTGAGCGCTCCCTGTATTCCTGACTCGTCTAAGGGAATATTTTTGATGCATGAGTCCATTTTTAGCTGCGGCTGTTGATTTGATGTCTTTTCCTTGCTATAGTTAAAGCTGTTTTTATGCCTCTCGGTATCGGTTCCTTAACCTTCTAAAAACGCAGGATGTCTGGGAAGGTGGGCAAAGAAAGAGAGAGAGAGAGAGTGAAGGTACTTGTTTCTGCCCACCAAAATGATCCCTCATCCCTGCTCATAACCATTTCTCTAACACAATGTTTGAAGACATTAAACTTGGTTTTTTATATAGCATATAAACTAGACCTTTTCTTTTTAAAAAAAAAACAAACAGGAAGAACTGATTTTTTGCTAACATTTTTGGTAACATTCCAAACAAAAAAAAGCCACATTTATCACTGGCAAAACACTATAACAAAGTCTTAAAAAATCATAAGTCATTATTTCTCAGTGATTTATGATACACTCCTGTACAAACAACCTGAAGCAACTTACAGAGGTAAGGCAAGGAGAACATTGTCACCTTAGAAAACTAACTGAGAAGATTTCATAGAAAATAAGTCTCGGGAAAACGTTGCTCTGGAGAGACAGCGGACCTTTAAAGAAGCTACTCTGAGGTCACAAATGAAAACTGTCCAGTGTAGGGGGAGGCTGGATGTAGAGTAAAAAAGCAAGTGTGGCCAGTTCGTGAGTACTCACATGACCTTGAGCAAAAGAAAGACCTCTGCAGAAATGGAAAACAGAACAAATTGCTAGACATAAGTAGAAAACAATAAGATTTGCCTGTAAGGACAAAGTCAAAAGGGCAAGATCAATAAATCAAGATGCATATTATACAGGATGTAAAGGATAAGAAGAAATTATTTTATGTTGTTAGTAAGAAGACAATGAAGGAAAAGTTTGTCCACTGCTCAAAACAGAGGAAAAGCTATCAAATGTGTTGGAGTCTGAAATTCTGGAGTTCCTTAATTTAGTTCTCACCAAAAAAAGACCATGCTCAGGTTATTAATACAATTAAGAAAAAAGGATGATAAACCAGAAGCACTTCCCTGACATAAAGAAAGTACAGGTTAGAGAGAATTCAGAAGACTTAGATCTGTCCAATTTGAAAATATCTAACATTTATCCAAAGGTCCCTAAAAAGCAAGATGAAACAATTTTCAAAAAGTGAAAGGCCACTTTTGAAATCTCATGAATAGTAGTTGAGGTTTTAGAAGTCTGGAAAAGGACAAATAAGATTTTTGTCTTCAAAAGGGGTGAAGAAGGAGCCTGTGAATTAGAAGCAAATGTAATTTCAATTCCTGGTAAAACAAACAAACAAACAATCAGAAAATGATTATAATAGCTATTTGCAAGTACCTAGAAATTAATGAGATGCAATGCAGTCATCATGGAGGGTTGTTGGGAACAAAGTGCATCAAATCAGCCTAATATCTTTCTATTAAAGTGACAAGCATTCTGGGGAGAGAGAAAACAATAGATATTCTAAGTTTTAACTTTCAGAACTCTGGCTTCTGATGTTGACTTGCGTGATATTTAAAAGTAGGCTACAGATTCACATTCTGGACAAAACTACTATAATGCAGGTGTAAACACTGAAAAATTGTGCTGAGAATAGTTTGTTTTCAAGTTAGAACATTCTGTTTTGTGTTGGTTTGGGAGGTTGTTTTGTTCCTGTCCTGAGTTTCAACTTGCTGAATGTCTTGATTCGTTATGTGGATAATGGGATGAAAAGTATGTTTATTATATCTATGGATGACATCGAGGTGGGAAGACGGGGAAATGTCCTGGAGGAGGGAATTAGAATTGGAAATGAGCTAGGGGAAAAAGTAAGATACAATTCAATTCTTCAAATTCTACTTTTAGGCATGTATAATCAGCTGCATAAATACAAGGGGAAGAACAAGCTCATCTATAGAAAAGGATCCACAGGATATAGTGGATGAAAATTGCATGAGTCAACAAGCTACCTGCTGTTGCAAAAAAATGCAAATTCGCTGGGAAGTATAAATCTTGTCTGCTAGATGTGGTTTTGCAAGATGAGCAGTGTGTTGTTGGTTTTGGTCACTGTATTTGAAAAAGGTGTTGACCGACAAGAGAGGGTTTAAAGGAGAGAAGGGAAAACGTTCTCTAGAAAATGCCTATACTGATGTCAAGAATATATGCTCTCCAGAAAATAATTTGAGTTTCATTTGTGTCTTCAAATACAAAAAAAAGATAACTTCTTGAGAGGGGTTAGGGTTCCAATTGGCTTTTCCTGTATGGGTAAAGCAATAAGTAATGATTTTAAGTTACAGCAAGGGAGACTTCAATTAGGACTCAAGGGAAAGGAGTAAAGAATAGCCAAACCTGGGAAGCAGCTTTCTTGAAAACCCATAAGAACTTGTCATAAGAAGGTTGTAAGAGATTGGGAAGCCATCTGTCAGAAACAGTGCAGGAGTAGTAGGCTAAGGGATGAACCAGATGAAGCCTGGAGGCCTCTTCCAGGCTTTTCTTTCTAGGTTTTCACATTTGCCGTTTGAAGGATGAAGTGTTTAGAGACAAATGAGAGTGTTAGGGGCAGGTCTTCACTCCCACAATGTATTGCTACACCCAGGCTTTTTCCAGGAACTGTCTTACAGTCATCTTATTTGGTCAGACTCCAAGGAATTGGCTCAGTTTCTTCCTGTTAATGAAAATTAACAGTTTCAATAAACCCCCTTAACCCTGGGGTTTTATTGAGCATGATATGTTAGAATGAGCCTAAACTTAGGCTAATATCAGTGACAAAAACCTTTAGCATTGGGTCTTTGGTGCTGGTAAGATTTATAGATTTCTACTTTTTTTTTTTTCTTCCTATAAAACAGGACTGAATTTCCTCTCTCCTCACTGTGAGGCAGGTATTGATGCCTCTTATATATGTAATATATTATATCAGGAGTCAATAAATACCAGACCTTCTCCTCTGTCATGCTACAGTAAGAATTTGGGGGAGGAAGGCAATGAACTACACTTTAATCCCAAACCAGATATTTTGGTGATGCTTACGAGTAGGGGAATTTTCACTTACATGTCTAACATTTTCTCATGAACAGTTTGGATTTGTGATTTCATTAAAACAGTCTAGCATCTACCATTGTTGTTGCTGTGCTATCTTTAAGTAATTTGTTATAGAATGAGCCCATTAACACGGCTCTGTTTACAGCCTAACAGTTCAGCTGTGAGATTTTGTAAAGACGTTGTAGGTTAGATGTTTCTTTGCCTTTTAGTTATAAATAATAGATGATTTCTTTGAGAAGTACATTGCTTCTAATTTAATAGAAAATACTTCAGTAATTGAACTGGCTCTTTGAATGTTATATTGGCAGGCTTGAGAAAACTGTAGTAGACTATTCAGATGAAATAAATAAAGGTACACGTATCCTGTATGATGAATACCGTTATTATTCCTATTAATAATGCCACTACTCCCAGGAAATTGTACAAGAAATACATTTTTTTTTGCCACAGTCTGGTATGACTCCTTTCTACAGCCTTTTTCATTTATGGGAGAAATGTCATACAGAACAGCAGCAACACACCTTAAATTAGAGTCCAGTGAAAGCAATTATGTTGAGGAGTTCTGAGAGACGGAGGTACTAATTTGTGGAAAGATAATTAAAGAAAATCTGCATGCTGCATGTCGTCTCACATGTTTGGCTTTTGTGGTAGGGCATGTGGATGGATATCAGAACCCAGGCTCTCCCCTCTCTTCCACATTGCTGCTTTTGTGACAGAGGGCTCCTAATTTGGGGTTTTAGATACCTGTAAGAATAGGTGTCCCACCTAGATGAGAAATAGGTATCTTCCCTTAAGAATAAGGAAAGATTGTGCCAATTGTTATTTTTAGGGATGTTCATACTAAAAGTCAGTATCCTCCCTTCGGTCCATTCCTATGTAGACAGGCTTTTTTCCAGCAGACAAAAAAGTTTGGGCTGGTGATGTTCAATGTGGTCTGCTTTCACTTTGGTAAATATTAAGTAAGCATTTGGCTTGCACATTTGCCCTCTCCTGTCCTCATCTGCATTTGTTCGCCTCAGCGGCTGGGAAGGGAACATGGGATGAGAATGAGTTCTTGTTTCTGATTTTGCAAAATGCCAAGCTGGCTGCAGCAGTACTGAGATGGTCACTAGAAGTGTCCCCCACAGACAGTGCTCAGCAAATCAAATTACCATTTCTTTCCCAGTACCAGTAGGAAGTATTAATATATATTTAAATTGTGCGTTTCTTGCCTTCATGTTCACCTGTTGCTCTGACACAGGTCTTGTGCTTAACTTCTATGGTAAGCAATTTGGAGAAAATACGAAGAGGCAAAAACATCCTGAATGGTTATTGCCTTTCCTCTATTTAATAGTATGGCCAGGAAATGCTGCAGAGGTACTTTCTCTCTGATATTCAGTTTTTAAATCACGGTCAGAAAGCAAGTTACTGAGAGGTCAGATAGTGCACGGTCTCCTTGTAGTTCACCTCCCGTGTGGTTAATCCCTGTCTATGAGCTGTTAGTGCCTCATTCACCGAGTTACCCCAGATGGACCACATGGTAAAAGATGCACATTCTCAGTCAGTTACTGAAAAATAATTGGCAAAGAGTGAATTTACATAGTACTACTAACTTGTTCTTAGTGTAGTGATACTTGCAAGGTAGGCATTTTTTATCAACAGAGCAACCACTGCACATTAAAGGCTCGATGAAGTCAGAAATAAAGCCTACATGCCATAGAAACACTTAGGGTATGTGCATTGTCTTTCCTTTCATTTTATTTGCGGGCCTAATAAGATGTTAGAACCGGAGATGGTTTTGCTGTATTTCTATTTCTATTGGCACCAAAAAGGCAAATATTAATATCTTTACTGAACCTGGTCCAACACTGCTGACCTTCTCCATTATTTGAGCAGGACAGATACAAAATGCAAGGCCGCAGGTTCCTCATATTTAGTGCTTGAACAAGAGCCAGACTACGTCACTTAATTTCTCTAAGTGGCTGGATCCTTTACGGCCTTTTAAGAATAATGTCACCCACTGCATGTGCTGTGTTAATACAGCTGAAGTGTCAGAACCTACTTCTTCAAGAGCATCTTTGTTGCCATATGCTTAAGTCAGCAATTCAGCTAACTCAAGGAAAAGCATATGCAAAGTTGTTGTGAGTCTTTACTTATAACCTGTTGATTACTAAAGTAAGGATTGCCTTAGCTGCATGTGAGGATGGTGATAAGGCATATACAGTAGCTTCTTGGTCAAAGTAGGAGGCTTCTACTTTGTAGCCAAAGTTTCTCCATGGCTTAGGGGAGACTTCTTCCAAGGAAATATCTTAAACTGAACTATTGACTGGTCTAGGTTGGGATATTTCTCCACACTTTTTGTTGACAGCAGGCCACCGTACAGTCAACGATGCCAAAATTATGGGACTGACAGATGAAGGTATGTCCACACGTGAACAGGCAAGAGGCAGCCTGACTTGTCACCCTGGAGTCCCCAGGTGCTGGTCATATTTCTGAGGATGGTTTCTCAGGGCACACTCACATCGAAGAGCCTCCTCCACTGGATGCAAGACTCGCAGAGAGGACCTGTGGGCTGGGCATCCACGCCTCACATAAGTGCCTATCTCAGGGCTGCAGGAGAGCTCTCAGGTAGGAAGAGCTCCCAGGTGGGAAGGAGGCAGGATTTACCCCTTCCCTGCCCCACAGCATTTTCTATTGCCTATTCAGGCGTTCCTCTGCTCTGCATGCTGACTCCATTGGTCCATCCCAATCCTAGCGCCGTGGCCATAATTTCTAGGCAATGTAACTGTTAAACATGATGATGCTTACATCCGTGTGTGACTGTGAATGTTGTACACGGGTGTATGTAGACTCCTTGAAAAAAATGAGCATTTTTTGTTACTGCGTGGTAATAGCACATATTTTAGTTTTAAACCTAAGAGCATTAGTTTTAAACCCCTATGTAATTCTGAAAAAGGAAAAATAATGTCCCCATGATGATTTTGATTTCACTCCCATTGTCACAAACTCCTCATTTAAAAATGAGTTATCAAGTAAGAAATATTAAAAAAAAAAGTCAAAATGAAGTGTAACACAATTATTTCTCTCCTCCATCCTTAGAATCTGAAACAAAAAAAGTATTTTAAGGAAAGCTGTCAAGGTAAAAAAGCACTGTCATTTGCATTCTTCTGTGAAGATAGGAATTTCTATACTAAAACTGCAGGGATTAGAGAAAATAATTGATTTTTCTTCTTTTCTTTCAGGGTTTTTAGTTGTATGCATCTGTCTTCATTATGTTTGTAATATGATTTCATGTTTTATATCCATATAGGCAGTTTGGCCCTGGTCCTGCAAAGTCATATCTTTTCTATCTTTCACGACTTTCTTGAAGCAATAGGAGCTCAACATTACTGACACGAGGACATTTATTTAGGAGCAGAACACTGCATATCTCCTGAAAATCTTGGTATTGATTCAAAGTGGAAAAGGAATGTGTCTGCATTAAGCAGATTTAGTGGGCTGGGATTGCATTCTGTGACCTGTTTTCCTACACAGAAGTTGGCTATTGTATTTTACTTTAGCGTTTTAAAGTATCTAACTTTTTACCTTTGGTTAAGATAACTGAATACTAGAGGGTGGGAACTGAAATGTCAGGAAGACTGAAAATAAGCACCGTATATCATTCGTTCTTCCCATATGGAATTTAATAATAAAGTATTATTTTATTTACATTTGGATTTTTTCCTAATTTTTTTCATTACGCTGTTATCAGGACGTGAATGATAATACAGCTTTTGAAATTTAATATCAAATCTAATATCCTAGTAAGACAACTGTTGAATCTAGTAATTTTCCATTTGGCTTTGAACAAACCATACTTGCTGCTGTTGTGATTTTGTTTTGTTTTGTTTTTTCCTTTTCATTTTCCTCGGGCTTTCTGATGTTTTGAATGGTTGTTGCTGAAGCTCCTTTGTGCTCGATCAATTCAATGTTATGCCTCTCTTTTGGGGATCTGATTATTGACAGTTCTTTCTTGATGGGCTATCAGGTAACTTGACACCGGCTACATGGTGGGACTGTCCCAAGGCATCACCTTAGGATGTAAATCTCTAGTGACACTTTAGCGACTCAAGGGAGAGAGGGAATTAATCTGGCTGCAGTCTGGCCTGAGGTTTTGCAATTACTGCAGACCTGCCTTAGGTAAAGCATACAGGCTGTGTCACTGCAATGCTTAAAACATTTCAATCCTTCCTACAGGAAATGTATTTCTTTTACATTTCTAGGTTGTTGGGTTTTTTTTTCCAAATTAATTATTGTTCTTTTACATCTTTTATAGACATTGTTAATGTTCTCAGTGCATCACAAATTAACAGGACTTGACTCTGTTTTAATATTGCTTTATTGCCATTAAGGAACTACAGTAAACAGCCAGACTCTCTCTCATACTGGCATGGCTTATATTTATTAGAAGACAACTCTATGTGGCAAATACTCATCCTGTTAAGCACTGATTAACTTGAATGGAATTAGTCTTTGTCCATTTTATATTACTTAGTACCTTGAGGCCTCGTCTGAGATGGCACCATTTGAACTAATCAATCTATAACCTAATTGCGAGAGAGAGCTCTTGCCTCTGTGAATGCCCAGGCTGGAGAGACCAGACCAATGGTGGGAGAGGCAGCAGAGGGGTGACCTGGCGTACCCACAGCAGCTCACTGCTGCCAAGAGGGACAGACCCCATCTCCTCCTCTTTCCCCCAAACTCCGCTGTCTTCCCTGCCGTTTCAGCGCAGTAGTTTTCTAAATCACAGAAGGGCTATAATCAAGGAACTGGGTGTCTGAACTACTCTGGGAAGCTCCAGAGTTCATATAACATGTTCACTTTTGTGAAAGCCACGTGTTAAAATGACTTCTGCAGGGGATTTCTAAAGATCTCTGATTATAGTCAACATTTTAACCATTAAGTCAACTCTCCTTTATGCCTTTTAGATGCTGCCCACACTCCTGGGACCCCTATTTCTGATCTTAAATTTGTCCCTTGAAAAATTCATTTACTTGTGCTATTCTTTACTAGGTCTTAGATCTGGGGGCTTTAAACATTATTCAGAATTAGAGCAGTGTGAAAGTTATCAATATCTACATCCAAACATGAGAACGATAGCAGGCTACTTTTGTTACTCTTGTCATTATTTTACCTTGTAATGGTAAATACAGATTTTCAAGGGCAAAGAGGTAAAATTAGGCCATGAAACACAGAGGAGAGTTTATGCTGCATGAAAGAGAAAAGGAGAAAAAAAAAAACACAACAAAGCCCTGGGTTTGTGAAAACTGTGCTTAATATATGTGGAAACAGTAACAAAATCTGTGATAAAATAGAGCTGACAGAAATGTGATTTTCTTTTTCCAGGTGGCCACGTGAATTTTTCTATACGGCTTTGTCATGTATTTTATCTGGTACCACCAGACTTCTTAACACTCTCAGTTCACTTGTGAGACTAAACAGTTCCTTCACGAGACAATGCTGTACTTTTTTGTTAGAATCACATCATTCTCATTAATTTTAATGAGCATTTAATGTATCTCAAGTGTGTTATTTTTACATCCTGAAATGTGTGACTGTTGAAGGATTAGAAGCGTGAATTTTTATTATTATTATTATTTGGCCTGCGCTGCAGTGTAGAACTGTCTGTTCCCAGCAAAGTGATGGAGCAGCACTGCACCAGGTATATCTTCATTCCTTCTGAGTGAAGAATTAAAGGTCTGGCACATCTGTGCCCTAACACAGATTAATGAAACATACAATTTTAAGGCAGTCACAAGGCTTTTACAGTAGTGTCTTCTTTGGTTTAACTGAACATTAGAAATTCACAGGAAAACAAATAAACTGAGGTTGTCAGAAGAGTATCATTGTCCTGTCAAAGCATCCAGTTCCATTGATGTTGTCTTTCCATTATGCCATATTTGTCTGCATTTAGTTATTTTTATTTATTTACATTTCAGGAAGATGGGCATCTTTCTCTTATCTCATGTCAAAGAGTGTTACTGACAATGTCAGTCTTTTTCCAGGTAGTTGACCACTTAATCAGAGAAGCCACTTCCTTAAATTACACAGCCGGACTTAGTACCTGTATATGAGATTCAACTTGATTAAATTTTGCTTTTATGTGTTTTCATTGGCAGAACTTTCTGTAAATAGAATAAAGACTTTTTGAATTTGCCTTTTGCTTGATCAGGACATGCTGTTCTCCTTTTGCATTCCCCATCCTTCCTGTTCCTGATGAAACTCTAGTCAACCAAATGAGGAGTAGTGACAAGCCAGCCAAAACCCGAATCCCATCAGTAATGCAGATACTAAAAGTAAGGACTAATATCTAGGGGGAGATGATGGGGAAATCTTCCCTTATTGCCATTTACAGCTTAGGTCTGAGGCTGAGTAATTACTACTGCAGGGTAATTTAATACTATTTTATTAACACTGACTTACATCTTAGAGAGGAGTTCAGAGATCCAGGAGGACATCCATTTTCTGTGAAGTACTGTCCCATTTAAGGAAATTAAATAGTAATCTGCAGTTTAATTGCAACAACATAAACGAATAAAGATGGACTAGCATTCGAGCATGAGATAATTATTGGGTTTGTGATTTTTTTTGTCTTGTGACCATTCTAATTAAGCTGTCTGGCTCTTTGGTTGCACGTGTCCTTGCTTTTCTGGCATTCTTCACTAGCCTACATACTTTGCAGGTTCAAGGTTGGTGAGGCAGGAGGAGAAGAAAGTTTCTCTAATGGTTTGTTGCCACTGGGGTCCTTCTCTATCAGTGGAGCTGACTATGGAAGTCCTCTGTAATAAAAGCCCAACACTGCAGCTTGTGACCGTAGTACCCAGCAAGGTCAGAGTTCACTAATGCATGTGTTGAGTCTTGTACCCAGGCAGCTATGCTGCTGGCAAACCAGAGCATATTAAACGGTTCCAAAGCAGTGAAATGTAGGGATTTTTTTTTGCACGTGAATTTTCATTTTCCACTAATGATAATGCATCACTGGCATTATGCATATCTCAAGTGATAATGTTTCCCAGCTACTTCACCCTGCATATCTCTGTAGCTGCCAAGGTTCAAGGCTGGGTTTAAATAGTTGTTTGGATAAAATCAGTGGTCACAGGTGATTTCAAGGATATGTTTTTCAGGTAATTGAGAAGTATGGATTTGTCCACCTAATGTTTTTTTGTGAATGTTCTAATAACCAATACACCCTTGTCTTCAAGGCTGACACTCAGATGCAAATAAGCATAGGAAAAAAGATTTCTCCCTGTACTGAAAGCAGCAGTCACAGGCAAAGATTATAAACGATCAATTGGCTGAATTACAGTTGCAGAAAACATTTGTTGAATAGTTTCAATTAACAAACAGTCTTGTGAGAATCAGAGTCGCTCAGCATTTGAGCAGTAGCTCTATTAATTCAGCTCTGTCCAAGTAGCTACCCCCAAGTCCGGAGTATTTTTCCATATGTCTGAAACTTGATGTCTTCCCTGACCCTAACTGCGATGCGGTTTGTGGGTCTGAAGGAAGTTTCTAGGGCTCATGTGAGCTCTGTTACTGCGGGGAAAGAAGAACATCGTCTCCGTGGCACAGCAAGAAGCTCTAGGGTTCATGTCCCTGCTGCTGCTGCAGAAAACAGGGGGTTGTGCTTTACAAAGGAGTGAACTGTGCTTACCGGGACAGAACTGCTGCTGGGAGTGGGGTTCACGCGTGCCCCCACCGGCAGGTGCTACCCCAATGCTGGTGGTGGGAGTGCGGGGCCAGAGGGTGGAAGGGTCTGTTGGGGAGAGGGGAACTTGCAATACCATCTCTTTCCAGCACGGACCAGCATAAATTATCTGCAAATTCTGGTATGAAAACTGTACTGTGAATTTGAACTGTGATTATAATCACAAGACAGAGGTTGGGCTATGGGTCTTTCTAGCCTGAAACTCTGTCTCTAGCAGTGGGCGAGAGCAGATGCTTAGGGAAGCGTATAGGAACATAAAGAGTGATCCTTCCCCTGCTAAACCTGCTCAGCAGTCTGCAGTTTAGGGATTACACAGTTCAGCACTCTACTCGGCAAAAGAATAAAATATCTAGGAAGATCCCATGTTCTGGACATCTGTACAGTCTTTGTGGAAATAGAGTGATTAATTTTGTTCCATCAGAGGTCAGTTCAGGCAAAGCAATAGAGTTTGTCATGTTCAGGAGTGAGAGGACTTGTACTGAGCGATAAATAACTCACTGCTGTTTAATATTTGCAATACGGCAATGTATAGGTACTTCAAGGGAAAGGGAGCTGCTGTTTCGGGCTGTATGTACACAGCTAATAGAGAAATCTATCCCCATGTCTGGTGTGATGTAGCTTAACATTCACAGTGCGTACGTATCAACAACTGATCGGTCTTCAGTCAATCGCAACAGAAGATGCAGAAAATCAGAGGATGACCATTCAAATAAGGACCCACCATAAAACTGCCTTCTCTAGTGAAATGGCAGGAGAAAGATGAAGGGGAGAGATGCTTCTATCATTTGTAATAGTCATAGTCGTTTTCAATTGCTTTAAATACTGTGCTCTATAGCTTCAAACGTACAGAGAAAGCTTGGTGTAAAGCACGCTTGCAGCTGTCATTCTGTAAGGTGCAATTCCTATAGGATGTTATAGGAAACACATGGATATGTAGTTTCTGCTCTTTTGTTCTGTGTGCATGCACATGTGTGGGAAGTTAAATATTTTCCAGGCTTAGCGAGAAATGGCTGCATCGCAGTCAATGAGAGTTAAATCCTGGCTTCATTGAAATCAGTGGTTAAATCCAGCATGTAGGAAGTTGTTTTTTAAAAACAGAGCAGAAATCCAATTTGAGATTTTTTATTACTAACCTTGTGCAAATATAATTCTTCTATACGAATTATCTTCATATCATGTCAAAAGCCAGAGAGTATTGGGATAGTTTCCCCCAGAGCTCTGTCAGAGGTTTTCATCAGCTGAATTTTATCATTGTCACTGATATATTTTTCATCCAGGATTTTTTTTCACTGGAGTCTGATAATTATGCTGACTGGTTTGGTGACTATTTCCATGGGGAACTGATCTAAGAGCACTGTTATTCTTCTCACTTGCAACTGCAGTATGTTTTGAACCTGTAATGGAAATGTTGGTGCATTAAACTAATACCTCTGCAGAGGGGCTAGAGGGCAAGAAGCTGGACCAAGACACTAACTTTTTCCAGATTATTTGGAGTTCAGATTTATGAGTAAATTGGAGTAGTGCTTTAGAGCTTGGGATGCAGGATAGCATATTGGAAATGACCTCATAACATCCTGCCTTGCTGAGCTCGGATGATGTTAAAGTAATATGGACTTGAAGGAGAAAAGGCATTTACTGCACTGCCTGGGATGGGAGTTACCAAATGTTTGGCAGCTTTGACTTCTGGAGGAAAGATACTTGCCATCCCGACTGACCTTCTAATGACATTGTACAGTTTGTGAAGCAGAAGAATTGTGAGTATTATTAGGAAATAACACTGCCGTGCTTGAAGAAAGTAAGAGATTATTTCAATATGAAGTTTTCCTTGAAGTTTCTCCCCCTTCTGAGGTTACTGCCTTTATAATCCCTACTTAGTGATTTTGTTCTTCAATATTTTGAGCTCCTTTACGACTCTGCTTTTTCACCCAGACATCTTATTTCTAGCTGAGTATTAAGGACCACTAATAGCTGAATATTAAGGACCGCTAATTATTAGAGGCAGGCAGTACCCTAAAACAACAGGAAAATTAATTGTAAGAGAACATGAAGTAATTCAGTTAAGCATAATAGCCTTAGGGTGGGTGAGCACTAAAGTGTTAGTGGACGTGCAGTGATTCATCTGCTTGCTTTTAACAGCTACCATTCAAATTGAATTTAAATATTGTAAACAAAAGTCTTTTCGTGGTGTGCTTGGAACTGTAATACAGCTGCAAAGTTCCAGAGGAAAATGCTGCATTGCAGCTCTCCTTCTGTTTCGCAGCAAATCTCTGCTGGCATGTAACATGCAGAGGAGGAGCTTCAACACAAACAGGCTGTTTTCAGCTTCATTATGCAGATCAGCCGTCTCTATCATACACATTATAAAAACATCTTCAACTTCCATTGGGGATGGAGGAAAGGGAGAGTAAGGGAGGAATGGGGGCAAAAAAAAAAAGTCAGACAGCTTACACACTGATTTCCCCTGGTACTACTGTTCCAGTGTCTCTCAAACTGCAATGTTTTTGCCTTTGTACAGATCCAACAGTTTTTTACACCCACGTTGTTAATTTCAACTATTGCTTATCACTGGGATTTAGTATTAGAGTTTGTGTTTTGGGTGAGTCTGAAAGGAGTATTCTGTAATGCCTTAGCCAACAGGCAGCCCCTACTTTACTAAACGCTGTGATTCATGACTGGTTGCTGACACTAGGGAAAGCGAAGACCTTCCAAATAACCTTGAAACAGAGCTGACCGGCAGCCTTTCACATGCTTTTAAACATGGGGGGAAAGGGGTGTAAAGGAAGGAGGAGGGATTTAGGAGTCCCATATTTACAGCATTCATGTTTAGTAACTTTCCTCCCAAAGAAAACTCCTTGGTTGCCTGTAGTTTCTTACAATTGTTTAAGAGAAGAAGGAAAAGCAAATGCTGCAGATAGCACCAGACTGAGAGGAGGGCAGTCCTTGAATGGTCCCCGAGAACAGGTTTGTGTAAATGGGATGATTTAGTGCTGTGTCATGCCAGGTGAAAAACGTGATTTAGGAGGGGGTTCTGCAACCCTCTCAGTGGGACCTGGCATAATGTCAGGGAGGAGAACACCAGGAACCTGCAGGACAAGGAGTAATATGGGAACTCCCAAGGTCCCATCCTACCCAGCAGAAACTAAACAGATTATCCCTTCCAGCAAGAGCAGATTGAAAATGAAAACAGGAGAGCTAAAATACGGCTTTTTGCCACTGACGTACTGTAGGTTAATAGGGAATATTCTGTTGCCTTCCAGAAAGCTCAGATATCCTAAAAAGATACACATAGGTCCTCCTCCCTGGACTTCAGCAAAACAGGGAGTGCAAACTGGGAACCTTTATTGTGGAATAAAGGAAATGGGAATGGAAAGCTTGGTTTTTGTTTGTTTGGGTTTTTTTTTTTAAAAAAAAAAACACCAAAAAAAATGAACCCACAAAACAAACAACAACCCAAACCCAAAATATAAGAACGGTAACGTGTTACCACTATTTCCCAGCTGTATTTTCAACCTTGTCATATGCTTTCCCCTCCCCCAAAATCATTTCTCACATTTAAATAGAATTAGGAAGCCAATGTATCCTGACAAAGGTGTTTTTCTTGCAAAAAGATAAAAAAAAAACCACAGAAAATGGTTTCTAACGGCAGGGGAAGGAGTTTGCACACAGAGCTTTTGTTCTTGTCTGTTTTGCAACCCAGGCCTTTTGCGGGCCCATGCGAGTTCAACTCTTGCATTTGAAGCCTAATGCTGAATCCATTACAGGGCTCTGGTGAGCCTGCAATGAATTCTAGTCATTCCTAGGAGGATGCTCATGGCTCAGTTAACAAGGTTGAAGTTGCCTGGCCCCAGGCTACATCTCCCATTTTGGGGGGGAAATAGTACAAAGGTTGAAATCACTTTTTTTCCCTTTGCCTGTCTCTTAACTTTTCATCAGGGATGCATCATTTTTGCTACTCTATTAAAATATTTACGGAATTGTTGTGAAACAGAAGAACCATTCAGACAAAATATTCATAATCTTTCCCCATAGATTCTGCATCCAAAACTGCTTCTAACAGTGCATTAATTAATTAAAGTACCTTTCCTATTGTTTTTTAAAGTATCTGTCATTGCTGGAGTGCATCTGCTGTTGAAATGGTAGCTCTGAAAAAAAGAAGAGTACTAATTATACAATATGGGTATTGTTTTAAAATTAAAAATAGAGAAAGAAACTGCACGTCAGCATTCTTGAGAGTCAGTCTGAGTGCTATAATCTGGATACCCAGACTAGACAATGCCTCTTCCCATCTAAGATAAATGAAGATCTTGAGCCCTTCAAGCTTTTTGCATTTAGCATGTGGAAACAGTGTTTCTTGTGCTTGATCGTGGATCCCACTCCTTGTTTAGATAAAAGCAAAGCTAATTGTTGGAACAGGATAAGAATTGCAAAAAATATATGTATGTTGAATACTTTCATGTGGAAAATCTGGTCTGGCAAGCACACCGTGTTTGGTAATTGAATGCAGGAAGCAGCAAATATGGTTAATGGCTTACTAGTGTTCAGGAAAGCTGCATGGAAAAAAAGGTGTGCATTGTTCCCAGAGGTGATGAATCCCTTTTGCTCGAGTGATTTGTTCCCTGCAAATGTAAGTGCAGGTCAGATGAAACTATTTGTAAGTTTGCTATAAGCTTGTTGAATTCGCTTGACCAAAAAAAGTATAGAGAAATTAAAAAAAAAAAAAAGAAAAAGAATTTTTGAAGAGTTTTTCACCTTTTTCGATAGTTTTCCATTTCCCAAGAAAAACTTGACCCTTTTTTTTTGGTATAATCCAAAACAACTAATTTTTCCATTTTAAATTTAGCCAAGAAGCCAAATTATTAACTTTTTCACGTTGCTTTAATTGATCCCCATCTGGTGACACCCGATCTTTGCCAGGAAAGAAGATTGAGAAGACTGTAAATTCTCCAGTCTTCATTTTGTAACAGAGGTCACTTGTTACTTGAGACTCAATTGTTTTCACGCTCAAAAGCATTGGATTCCTGAATTGTCAATGGTAAGAACAAAGTCATTCTCATTAATTTTAATGGGAATTTTAAACATGCTAAGGTTTTAAAATAGATCCCTTTAAGACATCTTTAACTCTTCTCTGTTGAGAAAGGTTACTTCTTGCCAAGCAAATATCTCTTCAGTATTTTTCAGATGGACTGATAAATCCAGTTCATGATGATTAGGTTCCTAATGTTTTGCAAAGACTCTGTGTTTTCTACCACTAAAGGTGCAGCAGGCAGGACAGAAGGGTGGTACAACTGGGAATAACATCAGAGATTGGAACAGAACTGATCTTCAAGAAGCGCTTTGCACCTTGAAGCATTATTTTCTGAGGAAGTATGGGTCTTAAAGTGTCACAACTTAAAGCCGTGGAAGTGACAGAAGCAAAACTTAAAAGAGAAGAAATAGATATGATGACTAGACTGAATGCTTTTGTAAACTGCTGCTATAGAAAAAAATGCCAAGATCTTCTTACCTGGTAAGTGGATGTGATAGACAAATAAAGCCAGTTTGATATGCTTTTTGGAAGATCTAGACTTGGGAAATTTTAACTCACTGAATCTGTTCTGAAGAAAAAAACTCTTAGCTGGCTGTTTTCAGTTGCTATGGAAAGGTTAAGAAAACCGGGTACTGTATTTTCTAGTGAATTGACAATTTGCCTTAGAATGATTTTTCACATTCACCTTTGTACTTAATCATAGCAAAACTGCATTTTCATACTTCCTACAGTCTATTCCATATTGCAGCTTTTTTTGTCAATGATCTAGTTACTACCAGTGCTAGACTCTTTGATCAAGTGAACAGTTTTTACAGGTCTTGGCTCCTTCTGGGTGCAGATACCACTTGAAAAGCATCCAAGTAGAAGGAGGAGTCTCTAATGTACTCAACCTTGACCAGAAGCTGCTCACGTGAAAGTCAACGTCGGAATTCCCAGGTAAAGTCGGTGTCTGTGAGACCAACCCAAGTTAAGCGCTCTTTAAAAATCTGCCTTCCTGAAGCCTGATCCCATAATAACAAACCTCGAAAACAAGAGCACAGGGGACATCTGGGGAATGTATAGCTAGAAGCAATACACAACACTCCCTTCCCTAGCAAACAATTTCCAGAAACGCACGCAGCTGAAAGGTCAAGTGGTTTAGAAGTCCACCGGTTACACACCTTTGAGAAAGAAAATGAATTTAACTTAGTAGAAACATGTACATGGAGTGAGTAAAAGAAAAAGGGAAAGAAATGCCAACCCATCATACTTCTGTTGCGAAACGGCGATCACAACGGCGTTGTCTCAGCGTGGCACAACTGCACAATGAGACTGACCAGTCTTCAAGCTGATAGTGCAAAACCCCTAAATATATAATACGATTGCAAAATACTTAAAACATATTTTAAAGGTAATGCTTGGATAAAGTAGACAAGTAATGTTTAAAAGGAGATTACTTTTTGCATCATATATCTGCAAAGTATTGTGGTCTTTGAAAGTAACTTCTCACTCAGACAAATTTATTAGGGATAGAGCTTTTCTTCAGTATTAGGTAAATAAAAATAAATGTCTCAAATATTGGCTAAGGGACTGAGAATAATATACTTGTATTTTCATTAGTGTAGCTAGCTCTGTGCTGGTCACTGTGGAATATTAAATATTGGAAATCAATAGAGTAGCTGTATATGTATAGTATGCTTTAAGAGTAATTACTAATACCTAACTCCTCTGCATGTCTACATTCACTTCAGCAAATAATGCTGGTTTTAATGTTGATAAATGTGTAGTATGAACGGGATGACTTAATTAAAACTGTTGGGATGGAAAAGCTTAATGCTATGTGATGTTTTATTCAGGCTCATAGCAGGTTCCATGAGAGTTTGTGCCCTGAAACATATGCCACCACTCAAGGCAAGGCAAAGGATATATCAACTTTTCAAGGACCCACATAACTCGTTGTGAGGCCAAAACCTCTCACAGCTTTAGAGGAAAGCAGGGACTGCAGGGGCCTATGGGGATCAGGCCAGGGCAGGGGCTCCTATCCCCTAAGTATCTGGGGAGGTGGCAGGTCACCCCTTTGCCTGCCACTGTCTCCCAGGAAGGCTGCTCACTCCTTCCCTGAGCCAACGTGTGCCCTAGGTCATTTAGGAAGGATGCTGCATGGAGGAGTTGTGTCTCTACTACCTATGAGAATGTTGTAAGTTGAAGAAAGAAAAATTCAATTTCTCCCGCCCTGCTGAGGAGCTTTGGGCCAGTCCTGATTTGCCCTTGTTGTCCTCGTGTCTGTTCCCTGCTGTCACAGCATGAGGGTGCTTCACAAGAACCAATAAATTTTCCCTTCCAGGAAGATATTTTTAGGGAGCTGAGGCACATCAGGATGTCCTGAAATGGAGCACAGTGGAATTTCACTGGTTTCAAACTTAGACACACTCAAGTAGATTCAGAGTCACTGTTACAAGTCCTCACCTTGACCTAAAGCACTCAGGAAAACTGTGACAGAGCCAGGAATCAAACCTTGAGCTCCCTAAATATATAGAGATACAAGTAAAACCACACTGCTGAAGTAGCTATTGTCAAAAAATACATGGCCAATATTCATGCTGGGATTTTTGTTGGGTGTGACAGTTTTGGCTGGGGGAAAATAATGTTTTCTAGATGATTTTACTGTTGCATTTCCAAAATGAAATATTTCAATGTTTCCCTCTAATTTTTCATGTGAAAATGTATTTCAGTTTAGTTTCTACAAACCTATGGAGCACAAACTCAGTGAGCTATTTCCCTTATGCATTAAATGAAGTATATTGAACTTAATAATGGTCAGCATTTTGGACACCTTATACTGGGTAAAAAGATAATTAAGGAAAGCACAACCAATTGTTTGCTTTCTTTTTTGTTGATAAAGCAATATTTTTCCAGATTATATTTTTAAATTATTCTCTACTTAGGGTGTTTCAGACTAATGTAAGCCTTTATTAAATTACGCAGTTCAATCATTTTCTTTGGCATTAGATCAGACACAGTTATATAAATTTTGGTATGAAGTACTTTTGTAGTTGATCTGTGTAGTTTTTCAGTGTGACAGAATATAATGTACAATAAAATGACTTCTACCAGTTTCCCTCAAGCTACTGTTTTAGAAGCTGTATGTCCACTGACTCTTAATATCATGGTAAATAAAGTAGTAATAATAATAATAATAATTATAACAACAACAACAACAACAACAACAACAACAATAATAAAAGACCAGAAACTAGTAGTTGTAGTTACGCTGTGGGAAAATAGTTCACTTAAATTAGTTTAAAAATGTATTTAAAAGAATTCCCTGAAACAATAGTGGAAGAAAGAGGAAGTAAGTGTGTGGGATTTGGGAAGAGGGGAATGCCAGCAAAATGAAGTATCACAGGCCTAGATGGTGTCCAAAGCGTTTTGTGCTTAAGTCCTACAGAGGATGCCTATGTTGATCTTGTTCTGAGTAGGCTTCAAACCAACTAGTGACACAATCATCTGATGGATTTAACTCTCCTTTTGGCATTATTGTTTTGAATGGGACTCAAGGTCTGGTACCATTTCTGCAAACGGGTCCTCAACATCCAATTCCCCAAAGATAAGGTGCTGATTTCCTTCCACAGGAAGGCAGCACCAGACATAAATGGCATTGACCAAAATTTCTGCCATAATTTGCATCACTATTTTTAAAGCACTTTGGAATTCAGCAACGATTTTCACAGTCAACCACAATCACCTCTCTCCTTATCCTGGTCTCCCCTTAATGTCAGCTCATTGTTTCAGTCACATTCAAACTTTACCAGAGGATCAATTATTTGGTTTGTACTTAGGAAAACAAGGAGTTTTCCCTTATAGGCAGCTTTTGTCCAAAACTGCTTGGATTTGAATAGCTGCTCATCACCATTTGTGAAAGCTTCTTTATTGCTAGCTATCTATCTGCTAAGAAAGGATTCTCTGAACGTGTTCATTTTTTTTCAGCTCTACCTAAAGTCTATGAAGCTTTAAAATGGTTTTCAGAAAACAAAGTGAAGGTTGTACTTCGATACAAGACATACACAGTTATATTAAAGAGCCACAGCTGACATAAAATAGCCAGTGGATCCATCCCTACAGAACCTTTTTGGCAACTGCTTTGTCCTGGATCTCTGCAGAAGTGTCCAGCTCAAACCCCATGTACTATTTCTAAAGAACTTAAGAAAAAATATTAACTCATTTGCCAGAGACTTTCAAGGAAGAATGTGAACCATCAGGATGCACTCTACGGCAAAACAAGGGCTTCCACATCTCCTTCCTTCCTGAACAATCACTGCAGTCTTTAAACAAAAGATTACAGTAGAATGCGGTATTTTATGGCGCTATTCCCCACAGCCACAAGAGGGGGTTTGAAGAACGCGATCTGCTTCGCGCTTTCAGCCTGAGCCTTTTCCTTCAGCGCGGGATCTGTTAGTTGTATCATGAAACCAGTCATTTCCTGAAATGACTGAAATTTTCAGTCATTTTGCAAAATGACTCCTTCACTCACTCATTTGGTAAAATGACTAAAAGTTTCACGCGTTCTACGAAATGACTGACGTGCTGGATATTCTGCTAGACTATTTGACTGTTTGTTTCACTCGTAACAGGCATATTGTGAAAAGGGGGGTTATTGGATAAGGATCCTCTGCTTGTTCTGCAGTGACTGCTGGGGATGGCTCTGGATTTTGAAAGTAGCTTCAGAAAAGAACTTTACAAAAAGTACGAGAAGTGCCCAAAGTGCATGATACCAAAAGAAGAAGAATACTGTGCAACTATTGCTGAGATCAAAAAGGCAAGCCAAGATCCCAAATCAAAGTCAAGACTTGAATATTACCTGCTTGCAGAGTAAGTTTTAAAGAACAATCTGTTTTAATTTGGGTTTTGTTTTTTTCTTTTTTGCTTTCTGCTCTCCTCATCATTTGTCTCTTCTTTGGTTATGGAATTGCCAATTAGTTCTTTTATATTTCTCCCACTGCTCACAGGTGTGAAGTTCTATGGTGTGGTGACAGTGAGAAACTAATCAAGAAACATTGGACTAAAGAAGCATCTCCCATATACCGTGTGAGCGTTGAAGACAGGTATGATATTATCAGAAAAGCACATGTTGCTATACGTTCATGTTATAAAGCATTTATCATCTAAACATGCAAACATCACAAGATAGGCTGTTGAGCTCTTCAAATCTTTCTGGTTTGGGTGCCAGAAGAAGAGAAAGAGATCCCTGACTAATGGTCTTGGTGTAAAACTGACCGTAAAGCAATAAATATTCATCATGGGGGCAAGTTGACCTTATTGACATGCAAGCTTGGTCTCAAGGCAATGTCAAGGGGATAACGGTCTACCAAGACCAGCTCACCAAATTTTGTGTTCTCTGAGCCCTTACCTCAGAGGGAGCACCAGAAGCGACTTTTCAGCTTTTTGATATTTTTCTCTTACTCGGTACTCGTGTTGTGTTGCAGTGTGACAAAGGAACTGAAATTGCTGCTGAAGTCATCCAAGAACTGAAGCTTCTGTGGCCTTTGCTTAGCTTGGTGCGTGGAAAAGCAAGATATCCACAAAGCCAGGGCTCTCCCAAAGGGGATATTAAGCAAATGCTCTTGGCATGGATGGCAGATAATAATTCATGGGACTGGACTGTGGCGATTCACTTTGTCCAGTTCTCAAAAGCACCACCTGTCAATCTGGAATAAACTGCTCACTGTATGCAACTCGGTTCAGTACCAGTCCCAAATGTGGGCTTAGCTCAACCTCTCTACCATCAGGGATCATCAACCACCTCCGCAGTCAGCACAATCTGCTTTCAGCATTCAGCGCTCTTTCCAATGACTCTGCTGCATCAACGTATCCAGAAGACACATTGCCCCCCACGTCTGACACAGTGGTAGGCATTAAAACTGGAACTACTGCTAAACTAGAGGTTAGACCTGTTCCTATACCTCAAGCTCCAGAAAGGATTCATCCAGACCCACCAAATTCTCCACCCACCGATACCCCTGCCCTAACTGGTCCTTCATTTATAGGGCACCATCCCAATCATCCCCTGCAAAATCCTGCCCCACGTGCTGCCCTCTGCCCTGGGCAGCAGGAAGGAGCCTGGGCAGTGTGGGGTTTGCAGGCGGAGCTCCTGCTAAAGCACAGTCTTCAGATGGGTGAAAACACTGAAAAGCCGAACAGATATAATGCTGATGTCGCAGTCACCTCAGTTATGAAGATAAGTTCGGCTCTGGCAGGTGGTGACTGGATGATTTCAGAAATAAATGTAGAAGACCTATGGCTTTAGAAGGAAAGAAATTATAAAAATAATCTCATGTGTTATCTTTTTAAATTAATTCAAGTAACAAGGTATCGGGCATTTTACATGGTGCCTCCCTAATAGTTTCACTGACTTCATTTAAGGTGTGAAACTTTCTCTTATTTCATGGAATGACTGAATGAAACAGCCATTTTGTGAAATGGATGAAAATTTTAATCATTTCCTGAAATGACTGGTTTCAAAATATGACTGTAACATATACAACTCTGGAGTCACCTTTTTTTTTGGTAGTGGACATACACTTCCCAGGAAGGCACATGGAACAGATATATTACCCATAGCTTTGTTTTATGCTGTGCTGAGAGAGGAGAAGAGAAAAGGAAAAGAGGCATGTGTTTTAAACCCATTAAGACATTTTGTGCTGTACCAAGTGAAAATTGTTCTCTAATGATACAATATAACATATCCTAAATTGAATTATAATATACAGCCTCCTTTGCAGTGTATAGTTAACTATAAGTTGCCTTTTCTGGAAGGCAGTGCAGTGACATAGTTTAGAATAAAATAAATCATCCAAGTTGGGGAGAGTGTTTTCATGCAGTCCTATGTCTTCTGAAAGAATAGCCTTGATGCGTGTTTCTGCTGTGCACTCCATCATAGGAGTGTAAATAACAGTTCCTTCACCTCTATCTTTCCCCCCCCACACTCTCACCTTGTTGTTTTCTTGGAGCGTCTCATGGGTCAGATGCGAATCTCATAGCTGCAGCCTATTCAACCTTTTCATTAACATCCCTGTTCCGTGCCATTTACCTTCCTTCTGCACATTTTGTTTAGTTCTTTTGCTTTTGTATCAAGTAACAATTCTGTAATTAAGAATACTGGCAGCTCCTAGCCCCATTTTTTCTGGTTTTCTTGCTCCTTTTTAGAAAACTTAATTGCTGCCTTTTTAACTTCCAGGTTAGAGCAGCAGGGCACAGGAGTGCAGTTCATCAAAGCCATTGTATTGATGCTGATGCATAAGTTGCCTGGCATGGGACACCACAGAGTAACAAAGGTTCATTATTTCATTTGTATTTGACACATGACCTTGAAAAATGTAAATGTTATATCTATGGCAATTTGAGAGTTCGCCCTGTCATTTAATATGCACAGTCCCCTTTCTCTTCCTCTTTCTCTTTTTCTTTTTCCTGTAAATTTTCTGTCCCCGAGGGGAAAAAAAACCCCACAGATTGAAGTTATATGAATTTAATTACAACTGAAAGATGATACCCCAAAATCTTATGTTATGAAAATCATATAAGCCAAGAGAACAGGTCTGAGGGAAAAGCACTCAAATTCTGTCAGGAAAAAAACCCCACAGTGAACTAGAATTTTCAAAAATGCCTAAGGATGTTGAACACCTTAATTCTTGGCTGTCCACCTGGAGACCTTCTCAAAAGGCTTGATCCAGAGTTATTGTGGATTTCCTTCACCCTGTACACAGATCCCTTGCAGATGTCTATCTGGGAAGCACTGAAATTGTGGTACACAAAATAATTAGTCACTTTTGCATTTTTTTGGCCTTAGGCAAATGCTTCAAAAACAACTCTCCTGCCTCCCTCAATATTTGGTGAGTGGATCTGTGTTCAGAAGGGGCTTAGTGGGAAGTGAACATGATATGTGGCTTTGCATGGGTGTTTGAATTAAAATGTTTGGTGGTCTTTTGAAGCTCTTTAGGAGTCATTCTATGAGAAAGCAGTTGTAGTGATAACAGGCAATAAGAGCAATAAACAGATTGTGAGCCGCCCATTGGCTGCGGGACGCTTCCATGAACCATTTGCAGATTCATGTTTATTGACAAGTAAATCTGCAAAGCTTTGAGTCTTTCAGTGAGTTATTTTCAAACAAAAGAAGCAGCTAAATATGTCCAACTATTTGGAAGAAATTTAACACTGTTAGTTGCTTAGTTGAGCATAAATTTCAAGTATGCGAATGAATGACTGGCTTACACTGGTTTCATTCTGAATTTGCTGTCGTGCTGAGGATCTGTCAGGAAAGCAAAATGTTTTTGCTAAGTGCATCTGAAAGATAGGTAAGTAAGTCAGCTCATTCAAAAAACTGTGGGAAGGAGAGTTGTAGATGAAAAATCAGTTTGTGTATTCAACATGATGAGTCATAAAATACCTTTAAATGTCATAAAATACAAAATATTTTCAAAAAAAGCATACAGCGCATGAAGCCAGAGTTGTTTCCTTTTCCAGCCAGAAGACTGAGCAACAAGAGAGGGAAAAGATAAAGAATAATTGACAGATTGTTTTGACTGAGGCTTATCCATGTTGTTGTGAAGTGGGCACTGGAAGAAAAAGCAGCAACACTTTGTTCCCCACTCCTTGCAGTATGTGAACTCTGCCATGAAGGAGCCGTAGCCCTGGCTGCGTACCTTACTGATTTTCTGTCACCACACTCCCCTGTCACCTGCAAATCTTCTTTTCCAGGCTGATTCGGACCTGATGTCACACCAGTTAATGCACACATTCCCGGGCCTTTCTCTTTTTTACAGATATTTAGCACCTTAACACCTTAACTGTTACTTCTGCATTATATCCATCCTTGGAAAATACTTTGATTCATTTCTACAGAGGGCCATAAAAGACTTGATGAAGAAAACATGCCAAATTAGGGATAAATCTGAAAGGATGGTAGCCAAGAGTAAAGTAATTATTGTTGACTGAGTCCAAGCAATCTAGACATCTTACGTATGACCTTGTCGTAAGGAACTAAATGGAACAGGGCTAAGGAAGTGTGTGTGTGTGACTGATTGATTTAATCCTGCCGAACTCTTAATTTTTGAATGGAGTCTGAGAGGTTAGCAAGCAATCCTTTAATTTCATTAGCCGGGCACTTTGAATGCTGGATAAAGCCAGTTTATTTACCGCTTACATCTAAAACATTTTTGTCTTCAGATACCTGGATATTTTCCTCTGTGACAGCAATACATTTTTCATTAGGACTCGCTATTTCATGCTGGTCATTACTTCTCTGCCTAAGCTTGGGCTGCAGTGCAATCTACATGTACAACCCATAGACTGGTTTCATCTGAAGCTTGATCTTGTGACATTTTCACTGGGTGCTGAGGGAATTTGCAAACTGGGGTTGTTTATATCTGAAGGGATAGTTAATGCCTTTTGTTACTGTTTTTTTTTCGTTGTTTTGTTGTTTGGCGTTTTTTGTCCAAAAGCCCTAAACGTTTGCAGAAGAATGGAATTAAATGTGTAACACTTGCACTTTTTATTTATAACACAGGAATGGCCAGAAGTCATATGTTGCATTTTGTTGTTGCTACTGTAGAAACATCTACGTAAACAATGGGAAATATCCTGAAGACATTATTAAGATCCAGTCAGAAAATGATGTTTTGTTCTCTGGGAAATTCTGTTTCATGAGGAAAGAAATGTTTTGGTCAGCAGGCTTTCATTTGTGTACTAAGAGCTAACATCTCATGGAGGAAATAGGAATTTTTCGTACACAAAAATAGTCAGAAGTTAATAATTTGATGGATCCTATAAAATTTTTATTCAGTGGTTTTCAGGGTTGTGAGGATTCTTTGCGGACTGTGCTCTCCCTATAAAGTCATATGCATGTCTTTCCATGGCTTTTTCTGTCTCTTCTCTCTGTATCTTTCTTTCCCCCCATTTTTTTTCTTTTTTTTTTTTTTTGGTAGTGGTTCCTTAATATTCTGTTTCAGATTGCCTTTATTTCACTCCGTATCTACCTCCTACAAGCATTATTACAGCAACTGGCTCTATGTCAGATTTATGTCTGTTCTCCGTGCCTCAGTTATCCCTGTCTTGTTAGTGTCTTTCCAAAGTTATTGCTCCTGCTTACCCTCACCCAGGTACTTTCCTTCCTACTCTTTTTCAAAGTCCTTCCCATTTCGTAGGCCTGGTTTTGAGCTGGGCCTGACTACAGTTTCATCTAGTCCAACCTTATAGCTGCATTGTAAAGATTTCTTCTGCAGAACATCTTCAAGCTACTCCCATGTCCGTTTAGAGTCCTGCTGCAAAGGTAATTTTCCTGCCACACCAATTTGCCCTTACCACCCCTCTCTCTCCGCCCTCCATGGATGATCCATTTTTCATGTTACGTATTAGATTTTTCTTTCCCTTTCACCGTCTCTCATGCACTACCAGCATGGTTTAGGAAGAGTGAGGCCTAAAATGCCCTTGAAGCAATGTCTGGGTGACACCTATGGCTTTGGTCTTGAGGTCCTTTTTAGCCTTTTTGCATGATTTCATGGCCCTGAGATGTAAAATTCACCTCTGATCGTTCCATGGTGCATCCATCATCTATACAGCTTATGTTCATGCATCATTTTGGGTTTTGCCTTGTTGTCCCTTACCTTGGAGGGAACTCTGACTTCTGGAAACATTCCTTTTCCACTTAACCTGCTCCGAGCTGTGAGGCGTAAAGCCCAACTAGTGCCCACAATGAGCAATGCCACCGAGATCATCCCTTACCACACCATGCTACTTCCACTCACCTGCCGCGTCAACAGCCTGCCTACAGCCGCTGCTGTTGCACAGAGGCTGGGAGGCCATCAAGGATGAGAGTTTTTTCCCTGTGTTGCCAAAGCCCCACGGGGATCTCCTCCGTGATTTGGAGTCCTAGATGCTGCTGTAAAACAAGCAGCGCCGAGCGCCAAGGAGCTGCCACCACTCTGGTGGTGTGTTAAAGATGGATTGTCCCCCTTGACACGATACCCTTAGGTAAAGTATGTGAATTTCTGCTCATCTGGCTCTGCTTGACCAGCTATTGACACCTCTATGTTTGGAGTTCCCCCGTTGAAGATACTTTTTTCTCTTCACACATGAAAGTAGCACAAAAACTGGGTACCTTGTGCAGACTTCAAAGGAGAGCAAAGAATACCTCAAAGCTCTTTTTCAATAGGGGGAACCCCCCCACATACCTTTGCAGATACGTGGTGTGTTTTCTGAAAATATAGCTAAAAAAAAAAAAGCAAAAAAAGCCCTGGATCAAAATGGAGACGCCACTGTTTCTGGAACATAATGCTTTGCTGTGGTTAAACACGTAAAGTACAGTGAGTTGGCAAGCTGATTTCCATGGGGCATGGGGAGACAGCACATGACATGTTCATTCTCACCCAACAACAACCCCAAGCTGAAATGTGCTATAAAAAAAGAGCCCGGGGCAGCCTTCCTGCCCAAGGACCCTTCAATTGCAGAGAGAACACTTCAGTTCCTTTTCTTGGAAGCTTTTGTGCCGCTCTATCAGAGAGCAGAGTGGAGCAGGCATTACGTGGAGGTGAGGTTATTGATTGTGCTTGTCTGGAGCTGGGGAACAAAGCCCTGAAACTCCCTCATACGGCCCATGGGAATCAGCATGTAGGTGCTGGAGGGCTCCGTAAGGAGCACAGCCCTCTTACGCTGCCTCCATGGCACGAGCAATGACTGTACATTTTAAATACTGCTTTTCAGGGCCTTGGATTATGATTTATTATATTTAAATGTGAGACAAAGCAAAGAACAATATAGAAAAGCTAAGGAGGCGGGAAGGGCTGTTGTCTGCTAAGAGTGTTTTCAAAAAAGCTACCCCCATTCTTGCTTATGGACTGAAATAATCCTCGCAGCCACTGCGTTATGGATGGGTTTAGGCTCAGGTCATAGAGCATGTGCAATACCCTGGGGCCTGAATCTGCCTGTGTGCTCCTTGGTACCGAGGTCCCTAATCTTGCCCCATAGGTACAGCTGATATTAAAACAGGCATGATTCTTAAAAACAAGCCCCCCTCCTTCTTCTTCCCCCTCCCCAAACCCCCAGGCTGCCAACAGTGCTGGGTCAGACCGCAGTGATTCAGCTGGACCAGCGCTGCGAAGGTCTGGAAACCTCTGGCAGCGATGGGGGCAGCAATGGCTGGCTGGGGACAGAAATCAGAAATGTCCTACAGCAGATCTGTCACAACAGAGAAAGCTTCTAGTCTGTCGGGTTTCCAACTTCACAGTTTCTCCCCCCTTCAGCTGTTTGTTCCTCCCCTCCCCGGTCCCGTGTTGGGTACCCAAGGAGGACTGTGCGCCGGCAGCCGCCTGCTCCCTTTGAACTCCAGTGGCAGTTCCCTCCTGCAGAAGCTCTGCACAAAATTACTCGCCTCCTGAGAATCTCCTTGCTATAAATTACATTACGGCCTCAGAGTAATCTAAATTATTTTATAGATGCCCAGTGTACTTCTGGATTTTAAAGCCATGGCAGCAGTTTGAGAGACGAACAGTTTCCTTTCTCCTTGGAGTAAGTATTCAGCGCTGTGCAGTTTAACATGTATCTATATTCTCAAGATGACCAGGTCCAGCCTGACTTCTGACACCAGACTAGTTTAATTCCCATATTACTTACATGCAAATTGTATGTTTAGGATAAGCTGCAGAGCTCTCCACAGTGGGGTACTCCAGCACTGTCAGCATCTCACTGTCCATCTGAATTCGCATTTATGCAATCTGGAGTGATTACACTGGGTGCGTTACTGCGCAAAACACCTGTTGATATATATCCGGAGCTTGGACCTCCCCCAGATCAGTGTAAATACCTTGAATATGATCTGACTGCACTCTAACAGGGGCTAGAATAGGCTAGAAACTGCACAGGTCATGAAAGTCAGCACTCAAATTCTCAAGAGACCTGTTCTGAGCTCAGACTATGGGTGCATCCTTGGAGCGTGAGACAGGAATTAAGCTCATTTAACAGCTTTGAATTCCATCACGATCCTTCTTTGTGGAAAAGACACAATGTATCTATTTCATTCCATGAGTTGAATTTGTAATTTGTAATCCTACACTTTCTGCTGCTTTTCTTGAATTGCAGAGGCATATAATGCAATGATTTCAAATGACAGATCTAATAAATGTACAGTTTGTTGGAATCATATCTATTTATTTCTTTATTTAGGCAGTTTAGACTAACTTAAATTAGTGTTTACTTCTTTTCTCCTCTCTTGACAGGTAGGAGGATGACAAGAGCTTATGCTCAGGCTATTCATACTAGAACACTTTCATATCTGTCATGTTTTTCTTCTCCCTCTCATGGCAAAACAGGTAACATGAAGAAATGTCAGCAATCCATTACTTGTTTTTTTAATAGTAAATCCAGTCCAGTGCTTGTAGATGGAAATTTTACATGAATAACTGTCCAGTCAAGCAGTAATTTGTCACTGAGCTGAAATTATACAGAGCTCTCTTGGATGCTGTGGTCAGTTTTTGATCTGGGGAGCTCTTGTGCGTGCATTCGTGATGATCCAGCACATCGTTTCATGTCATTTTTACATACATTTACAATTTAAAAAATTATTTTGATACTAGTGTTTATGTTCTTGCTTTCTCCTACCACCATGTTTATAGAAATGATTTATGATGGTAATATAAAAGGTGTATTCTCCTGGCTCCTGTTGGCCTTGCAAAAAACAGCAGGAGTTTTATGACAAATCTTCAGACTCCTGCCTGAGGAAATTCTGTGTAAGCAGAATCCTTTGTCTTTATTCCTTGTTTCCTTCCAGTCTATGAAAAAATAATGTTTGAAAGCCAGTGCAGCTATCTGGGATTCATAAACTTGCTAAAATCCTAAGCTGTGACATAAAATAGAAAATCTCAGGCTAGAGCCCTGGCATGCAATGTGTCTGCTTATCCTGGCTGTTCCTTGCACTGGAGCTTTTCTGGGTGAAGCTGGCTGTGATGGTTCTCCGTTAAGGCAAAATGTCAGGCAGAGTCCCCACACCCTCCTCCCTTCTGAATTTGATAATAGTTTCTTTTTTTCCTCTTTTGTTTGTCGGTTTAGGTGATAATCATAGGAAGCCATGTGATAGCCTATGACACCACAGCTGTTTGCAATTCCACTTTTTGTATTTATGCAAGTCCCCTGAGACTCTGGTGAGGGAGTATTTTGCAGCCAAAAAGAATTGCCCCATGTGCCTTTGGTTTGCAAACCATTTTTTAGTTTTGTATATCTTTTCACAAGTTCTTTATTCTTGGAGAGGTGGGGATAAGAGTGGCAAGATTACATTTTTGGGGGTAATTTATAATTATTTTTTACTAATATTCCATGAAAAACACAGAAGTCTTCACAAGCTTGGAGTAAAGCCAAAAGTCTCCATTTCTGTTTGAATGTAAGTGACATGCTCTTTCATTAGTGCCTATGGTGTCTAAGGCATGGGTCTTCAGCTGCTTTATCTCACTGCTATCACAAACTTCCATCAAATATAATTTCTCAGATTAATGGTTTCTTTTAGGAAGAGTAGCTGAAGTGAAGAAGAACTAATGGGAGGGAGAAAGCGTTACAAGAAGTGAAATGCAAATTCCAGGTAACTTTGGAAGAGAAATGCTGACCCAGTCCATGTCCTGGATATAAGTTGCTGTTGTGGTTTATTTTATTTTAATTTAATTTAGTTTAATTTGTGGGGTTTATTTTGCTTTGTTTCATTTTGTTGGATATTTTTTTAAAGATGAGTTATGATGGAAATATGTGCCCTTCCATTCTGCCCTCACCTAAATCTTTCCTGTCTAGGTTAAAAAATAATTTCTAGATCTTAGAATCCCAAAATGACTTTTCCTCCCAAATCCCTCAGAAGTGCAATTAACACAACCCTTCAGTTCGCAGTGGCTATTTTCCGGGCCTAATGATTTTTATAGCACAAGTACAGAGATGTACTAGCTGAGCCTATGAAATGACTCTAGCTGACTTAAAAAAAATAGTAGTCAGTAGTCTTCATGATTTATTTTTTTTACAAATGGTAGTATCTCTAATGTAATCTACACTGACTGATACATGCATTGTGACTGAGGAATGGAGGTATGCAACCATTTTCAATATTCTGTAGGAAATAAGGGTCTTGGTCAGTTACCATGCATGAAAGCATCAGCTAAGCGCCCGTGACTGGTCTATAGCTCTTCTCTGGCACTGTGGGCTCTACTGCTGAAGAGCAGAAACACAGAACATTAGGAGTTATCTACCCTTGGATAAAGAAAATAACTCAATTTACTTGTTAGGAATGAAATTAGGATGACAGTTCAAGAGCTGAAAGCTGTCTTCCAAGAGGCAGATGAATTAATATCTTGCAGGACTTTTGTAGGTGGAGAATCAGGTAAATTAAGTAGACAAAATATCTGATAACTAGACTGGGAAGGCAGTACTTGATAGAGTTTTCTGTCCAAATTCTAACACCTTATGCTTCCTAAAACATTGATTTTTTTTTCCATTTAATTAAAAAAAAAATAGTGCAAGAGTTCAAGCTTAAAAATAGGATAGCTTTTTTTTAGACATGCGGGTAGTATAATTAATTTTCTGACTGGGCCTCTGCTATGAGCTGAGTGAGAGTTTGTATTTATTTTTTGCTCTGGGAAGGAAATGGTTTTGAACAGAAAACCGTATGTCAACTGCGCTCATATACAATAATAAATGCAAGGCAAGATTTGTGGGAGAAGTTAGATCTTTTATTAGAGCAAGTCATAGAGTCGGAAAAAACAGAAAAGGTCTCAGGCCCATAAGCCCTTTTCCACGTCTGAAATAGAAGTAGTTATCTTCAAAGCTAAATACGGGTGAAGAACAGTTATTCTGAGTTTAATTAGATTGTTAATCAGATGGACCATTTTTAGGAAAAATGGGTATCTGGAACTGGAGTTATTCATGTGAAATTTCTGATCATTATTTCTCATTAAACAGCCAAATCTCCAATAGAAAGAAACATAAAGTGTGATGAATTTCTGTATTGTTGTTAGGAAAGATGTGCCTGACTAATTTCACCTGTTTGTTTCTGTACTTTGATCAAGATTAGGAGACCTTGGCCATTTAATCTTAATTCCTTCTGGAAACCAGGCAAGCACACCACAAATAGCATACGTTACACACACAAAAGCATACGTTAGTGTAAATGAGTTATCAAGCTATAAATACTTGAATGGAATTACACCAGTGATACCAAGTAAAGCAATGGCTGGGCATTACTTTCCAACAGCTAAGAGGCAGAAGAAGAGAAAATAGTGTTGAAGGTTCTAAGACTATCAGAAATTTCAGATTCTTCCTAGTGGAAATTGGAAATCCTGAGGCTTGTATGGTCTGTTGAAGACTAAAGACAGGCTGTGGATGAGTCTGACCTGAAGACTTGTGGCACAACAGAAGTACCCGCTGGTCTCTACTAACTCATTGCTTTAGGCATTGAATTTCATGCAATCTTTAATGCATGTCCTCTCTCAGCACTTGTGTGAGGTCAGTATTGTCCCCATTTTATGGATAAAGAACTAAAGACCAAGACGATTCTCTTCCCTGAGGCAAGACATTCCACTTTGTGATGTCTAAAAATGTAGAAATAACAAAATATCTCTCCTTATTCTTTTGTATTTCAATATATGACTTCTAACACACGTATTGGCATGCACCGAAGAAATTATGCAGGTATTCCAATGGCTTATCTTTAATGTAGCTAACTTAACAAGCCATTATTATGGTTATTAAATAGCCAAAATCTTGTAAATTCAAAATTTGCAGAGTTCTTAAAGAGGTAAGTGACTTCTGAGTTAAACGACAGTTAAATACACTGTTGCTTTAGCATCATTGTTCATATATTCTGTACTTGAAAACCTCTTTTCCCTCTTTTCAGACAGACACGTAATTCAACGCTTCTACAGCACGAAGATTTAATTTTAGGAGGCAACAAGCAGGTAGTTTATTTTGCGGCTTCTTATTATCAAAGGTTTATAAATAACTGGAGGTATCTAAAATTCTGTATCCTCAAGTTTCAGAAAAAAAAAATGCAAAAAACTGCAACAAAACCAAACTCCATCATGTTTTCCATCTAGATCTGTGACCTCAGTAGTCTGTATGGGTAGCTGTCCCTTAAATCTGAGGAAGGGAAATGGGCATATCTTAGAAGCAGCAATCTTGCATCAGGCATTTTGTTATCGTCCAGTGAGTATTCTTGGTTTACGATCATGTATCCTCACAATCCACAAAGCAAATAGACATCTGAAGGTGTCTTTAGGACAACTCCATTTATCTGAAGAGGACAATTGACAAGAAATATGTTTGTGTATGGGGCAGCAAGCAGACTTACTCTTACCTCTCTCTGGCAGCATAACCTAAACTCAGTTAACTGGAGATAACCATAAAGCGCTAATAAACCCTTAAGCTAACTGAGTTTGTTATTGTATGTATACATTTTTAGAGTCAGATCTTATTTGCCAAATTTCTGATCAGATCAATACCTATTGTAATTCTGCAAAGCGCATCACTATAATTAGCAAAAATAAAATTTAAACAATGTGCTAAATAGTGGACAAGCACCTGTAAATATTATCTTAAAGATGGAAAAATAAAACCAATATTGTAATTGGGATTAACACTTCGAACAATGGAGTCGCAGAAGAAAATTGGTAACCTTTGATAAAATTGCAGAGGTTTATTGTAATTTCATTGGACCAATGATTTTACAAGTAGGCTCTGTGCATCACGGCACGAAAAAAATACTCTGTAAGGAACTTGTTTTGATTTGAGACATTTTCAGAGGGCTATTTTAATTTAATTAATGAAAAATCATAGGTTAATTGCCTTCTGCTTTAATGTGAGGGTATTATGCATGCAGGCATATTTTATTTATATCTAGACTGTTTGATGTACACAATCAATTCAAAAAGGGATAATGAAGAAGTGTTCCGCCCTGTGTAGAATAGTAATTAGGGACTCTAGTGCAGGTTTTTTTATTAATTGTGCAGTTCTGTAAACATGTTTGACATAATGCTGAGAAAAGCATTTGTCAAATTTTGCTATTCTCCTCTTTTCTTCTTCTTTCCATTCCTTTTACCCCCACCTTTTCTCCCATTTAGTTGAAATACATGGTATGGTATTAACCCTTACCGTCTCAGCAGCAGTTTGACTTCATATGACAGATGTATAGCAGTCAACCAGACATTGAGGAAAAGCTGCCCCTTGAAGAGCCTATGTTATGAGAAGTATGTATGTCAAGAATAGAAATGTTAAGGTTTGTGAGCTTTGGAAGGGTGAGAGGGATCAGGCAAATGAAAACTCTTTGCTTCTGTTTTACCAGTTTCCAGTGAAGTCAGCAAGAGCAGAGAATGATATCATGTTGTAGACAGGAGCATCTTCTGATGTATGACATTTCCTTGATCCAATTACTTTTTTTAGAAATACAAGATAACTACATTTCATTTGGGCAGTTGTGCCATCGTGTCTCCTTTTCTGTTCTTTCCTTCTCCTTCGCTTCCAGTTTTGACTGTATGTAATATTGAATGTTCAGCAGTACCTCATTTTCTAGATAACTCAAAATTAGCATGCCACAGAAAAACTTTTCTGTGTGTACAAGATACTTCTTATAACAGATCAGCACCTCACAGAGAGGATAATAGTCTTCGAGAACCCCCTTAATCTTTTTACCCTGGGTCATTTCATGGCATATGTAGATGGTTTTTTTGCTTTCAGCTGAGACATAGATTGTAATCATACACCCTAGCAACCTCCTATGTTCTGCAGTAGTCAAAGATAATCTATTTTGGGGTTACTTGCCTCAGAATTAGTTTGGAAGGGGTATTCAGGGGCTAAACCTACTTTATCTGCTCCCCGAACTACTCCTGGAGTAATTTTGCACTATAAAAGAGTTCAAGGTAACACTATTAATTTGCTTTCCTCAGTTCCCACTGTGATGAAACTCACACTGGCAGTCATTATTTGTGCAGTCTGTAAAGACTACCAAAGGCTGTCTGTACACATGGTGGAACAACTCCAAGTGGCAGAAATAACTCCTTAAGACAACATTGGCAGTAGACATGATGATGCAAGGACACCTGGCTGAGCATGTGCAGCCAAATAGAAATCATCTACATCTAGAGTATTACAAGCCTGAGATTGTTTTCAAGTTAAATAACAGCCAAGATTTGGTCCACAAGAAAGTACCCCACCTGCTCATGGCAAACCGTCTGTAGAGTAATACTAAAGGCGTGTTTGTCTTGCTGAAGGTAAAATTAATGTTGACAAGATAAAACCGGTCACCTAATCTGGAGAGGTATGAGCCTTCATTAAGGGTGCTTTTTCTGACATATCTTTAAAAGATGGAATGTAGATACAAAACAATTAAATGAGGACAAAGAAAACACCCTCAAAGTCTCCAGTTCTCCTGAATCATATTGGGAAGAAGGGAGCTGCTGGAGAGTGGGATGTAGCAGGGCAAAAAGGTACTTGAACTCATGTGTGCACATGCATATGTACACTCTCCTTTGTCTTGGTAGTTGGGAATTGTGAGACCAGGAAATAGTGCCTGGTCTCAGCAGCTCTTCAGTGGTTATCTTCTGAAAGCATGCAGATATCAAAACTGTACTATAGCCGGATACATGGAGAACTGAGGAATCCTAGCAAAAGTAGTCTTCACCTGGAGCCTTCTCTGCCTCCTAACATCCTCACTGTTTAAAGTCTGAATTAATTGAAATCTGCTTTGGGAAAGGTTACCGTGAAACAGAGGTCTTTGGTGGCTTTGTGGTAACTGTGTTTTGTAATAAGATGATGACAAACAGATGCCCATGATTCTGATTCTATAGTTGCATTTAGACACATTCATGTAGACATGGTCTCTCTTTTCTTATCTGGTAGGAGAGGAAGCATAAATAATCTTAGGTTGTATCAGTTCCGCTGCTCAATAGACCCTCTCCAGTGGGAGCAGGCAGTCAAAGTATCTTATATATAGAGGACATGGGTGCTGAGATTGCAGACGACTTACAAACTGCTGTTCTTTTTCCCAACAGAAAAAATATGCATTGTTTGATTCTCTCATTTTATTTCAACACAGTATAATCAATTCCACATACATGATGAGCTTCTTTTAAATACTTAGATCCCAGAGGAAGATCCTCTAGTTTCATTTGGCTTTTCTTGGAATAATCTTAGTCCTCACAATAAGATAATAAAGTCTTGTTAATTCATACTTACTAGGCTATTGTATTTGAAAGATTTCAGATGTCATAAATAAAGGTTTATCTTGGATTTCTAGCTTACCTTTATAAGGAAATATCTAAAGCTTTTAACAAACAGAGCTGAAGCTTGAAAATCACTTGAAATAGTGTCATTCAAGGGCAAGATCACTCTTGTCCCATGGATAAACAAAATAAGACCTGTTAAATAAACATTAATGGTGAGAAAACCTTATAATTTATCAATATTAAATTACCAACAATGATTATTTGTGAGGGAGGTTTAGATGGAATGTGGTCATCTGCTATTTTCTGACTATAGTTCAATGATATCTCCTAGAGAAGGCAACAAACCATGACTATGAGACTAAATCAACACATTAATCAGAAAGAGGACTAGAGCTCATGCCTTCTTTCAGATGAAAAGAGCCAAAAATTCATTTCAATACATAGATAATAAAGTCACTGAACAAAATTGCTCTGTATTTATAGCTCTGTAATTAGAGCCATGGGTTTCCTTAAAACTGCTATCAGGTAAATCAAAAGAGGCTGCATATCCAATGAACAATTATTTCAATAATCCACATTTGAGTTTCTTGAATTCCTGACTGTGTACAGTTTACATGATCCTTGCAACAGATACCTATTGACCTGTATTCTAGTGGTGCGAATATGAATTTCTAAGCCATCTCCTCACGGGCCTAATAATTTCCTTTAATATCTTAGGCAAGCCCCTAAAATTTTAATTATCCATTTTGCCATCAGTAAAATTTTCGGAGTTCAAGTGAGGCCCATTAGCGGACATGAAGATAGATCAGTTCAGTATGAAAAGGCTACCCCCAAAGGACCTGAGTTATTACCTACTTGGATATAAAATCATCTAATCTAAAATTGTACCAAATGATTTCGTTATCAAATACAATAACTTTTGGCTGAAATATGGCATCTATTTTTGAAGGATTTGCTATCTTGGTTTAAATAAGTGACAGAGAAACCAATGCAAACCTAGGTAACTTGTCTTAATGGTTGTTTCCCTTTACTTTTAAACTGATCTTGGATCCTATTCCAACACTGCATTTATTCAGCATAAGAGATCAAACTCAGGCTCTTGCTGTATTTTCATCTTCTTAGCTAAATAAGTTTACTAACATCTGAAGTTTACATCCCCTTTGAGTAATTACTTGATCATATTTCCTCCTGAATAGTATACACTAAATTGAGTATCTTTAGCTTCTCACAGAAATCAGGTTTTATAGTTACTGAAATAATTCTTGGAGCTCTCTCTCTTGATTTTCTCACATATGATAAACTTAGAGGCCGTTACTGGTTAGAAGAGTTTGCTAATTACCTCACTGTGATGTAAACAGCTCCCACATTCTATCTGATGCTCCCTTGATCATTTGGTCAAGGGCCATACTTACTTCCTTTGCTGCCACAAGGCACCGTGTTGATTGTCCTTATCCCAAAGTCCTTTTCTTAGCTGCTCTTCTCTCTCATAAATACCATCTATTATCGTGATTCTTAGATTCAGTTTTATTAAAATGCATATTGCTAAAATAAGCCAGTTTTCCCCTTGGAACTGATCTGTCCCTTTTAAAAACTCTATACATTCTTATGTCATTGGCAAAATCTACCTGCAAGATTTTCCTCTTGACTGTTGAAAATAGCACTGGAATAAGGAAAGATTAATGCCTGGAAATATCCCCAGAAGATGATGCTTCCCTATTTTAAGATTTATAGATTTACCACTTTTTAATCCACTTAATGTGTTCTAGATGGAACTGATCAGAATTTCAGAAAATAAAGTATTTAACTGAGAGTCAGAAGGAGAACTACTAATTTCATCAGAATGAAGGAAGATTAAGTCAGGAGCTTTTTAGAAGTGAAAGTATATCTATCCATAGAGCTATTGGCCACCCAAATATGTCATCTCATCAAGAAATGATATAAAATTTGTCTGACAGCACCTTTTTTTCATCGTAGATATGCGTACATCAACTAACTACTTTTCACACAAAGCTTATCAAGCACTTTTGCTGTTTATGTATCATTACTGAAAATATGACCATACTGATGTAGTATTATCCCCTGCCTAGTATTATAATACATATTTATACAATTGCAAGTATGATAGACTCCAACCCCAATAACATGGAGGGTGATTGATTTCGGTAATTAGTGCAAAAATAGGGGGAAAAATTGTTAGGGAGGGCAGGCAGACACAGATATGCATGGGAAAAGGTTATGTTGAAAGTAATTCTGTCTGATAAATAGAATAAGAAAGGGGAGAACAGAGATAGAGTTAAAAAAAAAAAAGGAAAAAATGAAAAAAAAATTGCTGCCAAGTGGCTTTGTGGTTGCTGTAGAAGAAAAGAGGTACCAGGATCAAGTCCAGGAAAACTTTAAAATGCTGCTTTCTGGGAACAGTCTAGCAAGAGGAAAACTGAAAAAGTCTCTGAGCTTGCTGGGCCGTGTTTAGAGGGCTGTGGATTGATGGGGTTGTGAACCCCTCTGAGGGGTAGGTGTTGCGAGCTGTCCCAGCTCTGGTAATTAGATAGGTTCGGCAGTCTTTATGAGTGGCTTACGTTTACTGATTAATGTTCCACTTGTGCACAGATGTGATTTAGCTTTCTGCTGAATAAACACAACATGGGGATGGAAAGGTGATAACTGCCATACTCAGCAAAAAAAGAAGGAGCCTATAAATATGCCAGTGGGTCAATAGAAGTGATTTCATTCTGCCTTCACAAGACTGCTGATGAAGTCTGACAGGGAGCTCTACTTCATTAATGCATCACAATGGTGAAGAAAGCCTGAAGGGCAAAAAGAGCCACCTGCAGCAGATTGGAGCCTGGGCTGCAGCTGTCAGAGAACAGCCAGGGAGAAATGAAAAGGGCTGCAACAAGGAAATAAAGAGGATATCATAGGCGGATAGGGTGTGTTTTCGCTCCCGCCTGAAACGGCTGATCGGGGAGGCGCAGTGCTCAGGGCAGCCGCTGCAGATGAAGTTGTGCTGCCGATCAGAAACAATTCGGGGAGGGAGGCCTGGCAGTGTGAAAAATATTTTGATTAAAGGACTGAACAGAAAACGCTAAGTCCAAGGATGGGTGAATGTAGACGAGTTTAATGATTCATTAAAAAATAGGAGCTTCTACTGAAGAAAAATTCCTTACAGCACAATAAGAAAAAAAATGCACTCGGGAGGAAGCACTGGGAGGAGTATCAGATAATCGGCATACAGTTGAGAAGTGCTGTTAGGCTTACTCTGTTTCTAAAGGTCTTTCCATAAGCATCTGCTAATGGCTACTGTCTCTCCCAACTTGCCAGCCTCCTGAAACTGAAGTGCCTGCCCGGTTTGAGAGGGGCATGTTGCTGAATAACCAAACTAGTGCAGAGGATGAAAAAAGGGAAAAAAGAGAAGGATGTGACAGCCATATACTAAAAATAAGCTCCCTGAAAGCCAGCCATGGAGCTCGTTGGAATTACACAGTGGTGATCTGTCCTAGAGCAGAACAAAGTAGGGAACAGGAAATAGCCCCCACGGTCACCAGGAGCCATTGGGCTTCCTCAGCCTGGAGCAACCACAGGGAAGCCGATGAAAAGGCTTCGTCGCTTTGTGGTGCGCTGGGTGGAAAGCACATGAATGAACTAACAAGGACAGAAGTTCTGTCAGGACTTAGGCAGAAGCACCTGATCCATATCTCTGAACCTTTGGTCTGACTGACTCATTCACATCCACTCTTATGTTTTCACGTGGGCACAAAGTCTGATCCCTGCATAACCCCAGAGAAGCCCTGAAAGAGTCTGGCTCTTCTGAGACCAGGATTAAATCCACATTGGCTCTGTCTCCTTACCCATCTCCTGTTCCTTGCAGCTGGATCCCGTCTCTAACCACTGGCCTTATCTGGATCACAAGAGAGTCATCTCTGTGCTGCTTGTTAGATGCCTGCTTTATTTTATTGACTTTTTTATTTATTTCCCTATTGTGTTGCCATCCTGTACGCACAGTGGCAGGGAGGAGATACAGACAGATTGCTTACTGATCCTTTCGAATGCTTTCAAAAAATCCCAGGATTTCTCATTCTCCTTTTACCCTGCTGGGCTGTCTTTCTCCATCACTATGGTTTCTATACAGATAATTATTACTTACAGGCAGAAGTAAATTACTTACTTTCACTAACTGAAAAGATCTGAACTTTCAGCAATGTGTTTCAAAATGATTTTTTCTGTCTCCAACACTTGTAACCAGACAGAGGCAAAAGCTGAATCTATCACCTGTGGTACTTCCAATTTTCCCCAGAAAAATGCCACTGTTGTTATACTAGATTTTAAATGAGATGGTCTGCCACAAAGCTGACTTCCTGAGGTGAAAGAGAAAATCCTTAATATAAAGATATTACACTAGAGAGGAGGCCGTTGAATATATTTTTGTACAAGCCACAGCTTGGGAGATTAAAATTAGAGGCACTTAGAAAAATGCTCATAATCTACAGAGGGCAGAGATCAGTATTATATAGTCCTGAATCCTCCCCAGCTGACTGTTTCTCTCTCGGCTATTCAGTGATTAATGACATATTCAGATGACACAGCTTGAGCTGCAAACACTTATGAGGATGGTGAAGTCAAGAAAAGGAACTTAGAAAAGCTAAAAACAGACCAAGAGCAGTCATCAGGCATGAGGATCTGCCATTTCCTTTGTGGGAGGCAGGAATTAACTGTCTTTACAGGAGCGTCACTCCCTGCTGCGCTGTTGGGTTGGGACTTTGTAAGATGAAATCTCCACCTGAGCATGGACTGTTAGGCATTGCCTATAAGTGAGGCTAATGGGCCACCCAAGGTCGATGTGGGAGGAAGTTTCCAATGGTCTCATGCTCACCAGAGCAATTCACAGTGACTCCAGCGTGGTCGCTGCCTTTCCTTAAGGCCCCTGGGCTCAGCAGAGGGATTTGGTCCATCTTTTCAGTAGTTCTTATCCCTGATCTCTCTTTCCTTTGGGATCTCACAAGGACATGCTGGCCCAGGCACATGACAGCACCTGCAGATGTGGCAAGATTATGACAGGGAGAATGGGTGATACGATGGCTGCCCATCCCCTTGTATGATAGGGTAGTGATGTGGCAAACCACATGTGAGTGGTGCTATTATGGGCTCTCTTGGTTCCTCCATATCAGTCAGCAGATGAGTGCTCAAGGGAAAGTGTCTTTCCTTAAAGGTCTTTTTGAGGAACGCTTCCCTTGAAGGAAGGTCCTGGGGCTGGGCTGAGTACAGTAGTCCTTGGCAGGGTAGATCAGCATAGTTACAATTCATGTTGACATTAATGGACTTCAGCATCTGGCTGGTAGCTTCAGTCATCTTTAGCAGTCTTCAAAATAAATAATTTGGGCCGCACAACAGCTAGATCAAAAAGCAGTAAACTCAGTTAAGTTGAAAAAGCCGTCAATGGTCAAGCAATGTCACAAGTCTGATGTCTGAATTAAGCACATGCTCTACAAGAGCTACTGTAATGGAGCTGCAATTAATCAGTCATTCTGCTCTTGGGTTATACTCAGAAACAATAACCCAAACCCTGGATCCCACCAGCTGCCAAAGTGACCAGGTTTTCCAGCCAGGCAAATACATTGTATGCAGCACAAGAAGCAGCATTCCTGTTACCACACCTCTAAGGATAAGGTTTTACTCCAGCTCACAGCTTTGTGAGAGGGTTGTGCATACCTGTGTTTATAGAACTGTGTATCACTGACCTTGAGATGCTGTGTTTTTTCAGGGCTTCCTCCAATTGAATCAAGAGAACTCTACTGCCTTGCCTGCAATAAGACACAGGTATTGCACCTGGAAATTGGTGCCTCAAAACACAGACTGCACCCACTGACATAAATTGGCCCCTTATGAGAAAAGAAAAAACCCCAAGACGCTGTTCTGCAGGCTCAATGCAGTGTATCTGCGTTCTCAGCAGGGATTTGCGCTCATGGGTCCAGGAGCACCAAGTCAATACTCTAAAGCGGGTACATTAGAGCTAAGTGCCATGTTGGCTGCTGCTGCAAAGCCTCGTATAAATATTACACCTCACTCTGCAAGGCTGTATGTTTGGTTTCTGAGTCTATTAATATATAATGAGGATATGGTATAATTAATATAGTTTTGATTCTCCTATAAATCCACATTACTAATAAGAATGCAAAGTAATTACTCAAAAAACCTTTTCAACAAATGGCAGTTTTCACTGATTAAAAATGGAGTTTGTGTTTTAAGTGTTATTTACGAGTTTGCTGAAATGAATAATTATTAGATTATTGAGCTACAAGATAATTAAGAAGAGTGTTTTTACTTAAACTCACATGTCAGAAGCTACATCAGGGAGTTTAGATGCATGCGATATCCTTTGATGTTTTTTGAAAAAATTTCTTCTAGAGATCCTGTATCCACTTGCAGGCTGGAAAATTAAAGATTTTTTTGTTTCAATTTAAAGAATTTGAACATTCCAGGTGATTATTCTGTGCATTCAGGTCATGAAGTGGATACTTCTGTATTGTAAATTCTTTTGTAATCTGGAACATCATTGCAAAAGTATTTTCATTCACTCACTAAAGAATGAAAAGTTCATGTATCCATAGAAAATGGAGCTAGATGTCTTGGCCAAATTTTGCATATGAATATTGATGCTAACCCACTCTGTGTTGATTCAGAACTGTCTTGAAATTTTTAATTTTAGCCTTCACAAGTGTACATGTAAATGGGTACATGACAAAGCTGCACGTAATTTGGATGCATTTTTCATACTGCTGTATTTGTAGAGAACTCAATTCTTTTTTTTTTAAATTGCATAATTAAAGATATTTTGGTCCTAATTCTGAAGGGGAAATTCTCCTTTAATAATCTAACCTCCATAAGATTTTTCAAAATTCAGAGCAGCAGGAGAAGCTGATCCAGAGTGATCAAGTTCCTCTTTGACCATTAAGATCTTGAAATGAATTTTGTGATTTGTGTGGGAAAAGACAGGAACATTGGCATACTATTCATTTTGGATATGTGTCCCTTATTATTCTATCCCAGTTTGCTATAGCTTTGAGTCCAGAGCTATGTGCATTAAGAGGTGTTTTGCTTTTGTGTCCCACATGTAGCAGCTATGGAGTATACAAAACTTACAGAACCTTCTCTGTAGGGCAATGTCATCACATTGTTTAGATGATATTTTCTGCCATAAAAGTCTGGTAGGTGATAAAACTTTGGTCATGCATTCCTGGAAAATCTGGAGGCTTTCAATGGCATCCCTCAGCTAGTGAGGATTAATAGAGTGGCATGAAAGTAATTTGTTTTTCTGGTGTATTTCAATGGGAGGGAAGAGTGTCCCAGTGAAGAACGCTGAAGTGCATGAAGAAGGCTTATGGGAGCATGGGTTAACAGGATTGCGTGTCTCTTTTATGATGGTCCTGTGACATTTAAAGTTCAGCTATCAAACTCACTGGTAAGGTAGTTTCTCCTCCATTACCCTGGGCTCAGTGACTACTCGGTGGTGGTGCCAGTAGGCTTATGGCCAAAGTTAGTATCCTGAATCTCCCTCTTTACTTGATATTGCGGCAATGAAGCATCTTGCTCTGAATAGAGTTAATAAATGTGTCAGTGAGAAGTTGAAATCATCTCAAGTGAAACTGTTATTTATTTATCCCTTATCTCAGAATGTAGTCAATACGACATGATCACGTTTTCCTCATTAGGTACTTCCTCATTTACAGTGTATTGGTTTCCTATCCAATCTTGGAGCCAACCAATATCAAATACCAAATGATCTTGAAGTTTACAATTAGGTAGAGTGAAAATGCTGGAAACGGGAAGACCCTCAATAATTCCATGGCATCAGAAAATTAAATTTCTACAATAACAAATTACGATATAATGAGGTCACATTAGAGGAATAAGAGGCCCAGATGCCTCAATGATTTAATCTGTCTCTTCCTGTAGGCCTGCACCTAATTTTAATGAATATTTTGATAGATAACGTATTTGGTTCAAAATAGGTCTTTAAAGACAGTTGTGAGAGTATTATATTTTAAAGATGCTATGATAGAAATTCATTTCATTAACTGCCTGATAAGAAAAAATGACTCTGCAAACGTACTGGTATCAGCCATACTATTATGACCCATCTGCTCTTATTGAGTAAAGTGACAGTAATATATCTTTATTGGTCTGTTCTTTGAATGCTGTAGAGGCTCATTTTCCTTGTCTAATGAAAAGCCAAGTGACATTAATGAAACAGGTACTGTATATTCTTCAACTTTAGGAGTGGAAACAGAACATCAAGTAAAAACCTCTCTAAAGAGAACAGTCAGGTGTAAATATAGATGTGAGACCACGAAAGAGAAAAAAAAACAAAAAACCAAACTAAGAATATTGTTTTATTTATTTTTTAAATTAATCAAATACAGGTTTTGATCTAATGTCAAAGATCATAAGAAACTCTGAAATGGAGATTTGTTGCCCTTTTGAGGTGAGTTACACTTCAGTTGGAGAAAAAGTTATCTTGTTTACAGTTTGTTTATTTATTTATATCACAGCTCTGAAACATTTCCCTAGCTACTGTGGTGTTGTCTGAGGACCAAACATAAGGAGATCTGTTCTGAGTGGTCTCAGGTGGGGTGTGGTGCCCCTCTCATTCTCATCTCATCTCTTCAATCCTGGTGTATTGAGACAGTGACCATCACTCTGGTATTCAGCTTGTTGACGTGTAATTATCGTGCCATTTCCAAAGTCCACAATTTTTCTCATGGTGCGGTTTAGCTACATACTTTCAAATAGCTTGCTTTTAACAAAAATGGTGATGATGCAGCAGTTTTGCAGACACACAAAGTCCAGGTAGTTGTATAAAAAAGAAGTTTGCAAGCCTTCTGAAGGCTTGCACCGCAGACCTGTGTCTGCTGAGACATCTTCTGAGTCTCTGTTCCTACGCACATGAACATGTCATTCCCTGCAAAAAAAATCAGAAGTGGCCAAAGGCTTACAAAAATTAAGACTTCTTTTGAAGAATAAGTTTTGGTGCAGCCTATTGGAGGCTTTGAAAATAAGCACTAAGACTTGACCTGACTTCAGGGAGGAGCAAGTAGAGCAGAGCAAATGGATGTTATATTATCCGGACACCTTGCCTTCTTGGGAACATATTGTCCTGAACTATACGATGGCTGTACCTAGACCTTCAAGCTCTTATATCATGACTAGCATTTATTCAGCCTATAGGATATGGAAGACCAGATAAGGGTACCATGAAGCAAGAAGATCATAATGTCCTAGATGACTGTGGGTGCCCATGCCATGTTTTCTGTAGCTGACATCTGAGCATCTAAAAGAATTTCTTCCCTGAATGTCCCCTTAACGTGGACTATATGGGAATTAGATTTACAGAAAAATAATTTTATAATTTTCAAAATTCTTTAGAACTTTTTTTCTCTATCTAGATTCTTATGGCTTAGGTGCAATTCCTTATCCATGTGATGGGGATTGATATAGCTGGCTCCTAGCTGTCCATGTAGAAACTTCTGAAATTTTCAGGTATATATGTATCTCTAAACAAACCAGAAAATCTTACCTGAAAAGACTGGTGAAGCTCGACAGCCAGGAAGTACCAGAGTTAAAATTCCTTACAGGTCTCATATCTGCAAACTGTGTACATACGTTATGATAAAGTCTTCAATCCACATGATCTGCAACAGTTTTTCTTCATCCTCTTCTGGTGAGTGGTCCCATATGTCATTTAAAGCTTAACATCCAAAAGCTGTACTGGGCACAAATGTATTCATTTTTCATGGTCTTTTCTCTGATTCTGACTTCTGTGTCTTCTTTGTAGATATTAATTAATTTATTTATACAACACACCAGCAAGGTAACAGGATGGTGTCTCAGTTTTACAAATTGGGAACAGAGGTAGTGAGGCTAAAGCCAAAATCACCCTATATCAACTCATTTTTGGAGGCTAATTTTCAAGACCAGAGCCTAGCTTTTCCGGGCATTATACTGCCTTTTATGTGTTCAGAGCACAGTTTGTATCAAACTTTTGCAATTATGAGAGTTCAATACTCCAGCTGTTTCAGATTGGGCATTCAGAAAAATGATAGAGAAGCGATCACAGAGAAAGAGTTTGCACAAACTCTGTGATCAGTATCACAGAGAAACTCTATGATCTAGACAGAGAAAAAAAATTCAGAGCTCAAGATGACAGTCAAAGGACTTAATCAGGAAGACAGCCGCTCTTCTGGAAATTTTCATCCTATTTCGCCCTGTATGCCCCTTTCTCAGCAACCAGCCAGACATGGGAGTCCTTCGCATAACTGTCCATTTCACTTTGATTCATCCTTAGGACGTGGTCTGTCCAATAAATTGCACGAGGCAGGAGTACTGCAGATGAAGAGGATATGCCGTGTTTATTGCATAAAGTCATACAATTAAATATACTCTGATAATGTATATGTGCCTCTGCAGGTTGTAGGCTCTCTATAGACCTGGTTTGAGGCATTTCATAATTTTGAGTTCTTCAGCTTGTAAACTTAACATCCAAGTAGTGGGGTGATTTTTTTTTTGTTTTATTTTGTGTTTTGTTTTTTTTTTTTTAAATAATGCTTTTACAAGTAAAAAAAAAAAATAAAAATGTCCTCTTCTGCAATCACATCAAGGCCATTATTCCTTTCCCTCTCTCAGAATCAGCAGGAGATTTAGATAGCAAAACACAATTGTCTTCATGCATTGAGCTATCAGTGTCATTTAGTAGCCCTAGACCATGAATTTAAATGTAGACCTTGTCTCTTCCTCTTCCCCCTTTCTCATCTGTACTGGGTAGACCTCTTAATCTGATTCGGAGTCCACTATCAAGCTCCAAAATGTGCCAGCTGGCAGAATTAGATGCAAAATACAGCTGAAACAAAGGAGACACGAGGAGGAACATCCTCAAGGAGCTGATTTTAAAAGTCACTTCTGACAAGAAAGTTGCACCCACTTTGATCCTTTCAGCACCTTGAACAGGCACATGATTCTGCAATTTGTTGTGGCAGCAGAAGTGTGGCAGCTTATGTCAAAGACTGCAAGCCTAATTCTGTCATTATTAGCTTACAAACAATATGTGAACACTAATGGCAACATTAAAAACAAGTTTACAATCACACTCCTGTCTCCCTTTACTGCCAGTACCTTAAATGCTTTTCCCATTCATTAAGACAGAGGCTGCAGCTGAGGACGTGCTTGCAGTGCAGTGGGCATTGCTGCTCAGCGCATGAGCTTCTTGGACCCTCAAACTGAAGGAAAAGAAGAAATAACTTTCCTTAATTTTCTATTCTGATATTTTTGTGCCTGTTTGATCCTGATTCCAGTATGTACATATATAATCTCAGCCACTGTTCTCATCAACATTGTTTCTGATAGCAGTCATTCCTTCACGTTTCGTTGTATTCCATATCAGAAACTTAATTTACTTTGAACATACCATCTTTCATGCTTGTGAGAGTTGTCATTCATATGTTAATGCTGTAAAATGAAGTTGACAGAAGAATTACGTACATGCTTGGGTATCTGCCTGAGTGTGCTGTTTATTTGCCCTGATAGCATGTTCTTGTTTAGTTAGTGAATTTGCCTTATCCAGTTAGCTGTCTGGTACCCGTTCTTGCCTTTGAGTTGTCTTGAAGGAAGAATCTTTCTGCCTATGCACCCTTTCAATGATGTATAATCCATTCTGGAGGTCCAATACTTGTGGTCCCTCTCCCCGCTGCTTTCTGCTTCTTCGCTTGAGTACATAGAAGAGACGTATCTGATCTGTTCACCAGCTCATCTGCATTTTGGTGCATATATGAGTCCAGACTTTTGCAAGGACAGCGTGAGTACATCCCACTACCTTGAACCTCAGACAGAACATATCCATCCCTTTAAATAGAGCCTGGAACTGTGTTTCTTGGGGTAGAAGAGCCACTCTTTAATTTGAACTCTGAGCATTAGCTTTTTAACTGTATTGTTCAAGAAGGGAAGAGACAGCAACGATATGAACAGCCAAAATAATCCGTATCAGTCCAGTAATGTGTGACAGCTCCTCTCTGTGATCTCTCACTGCATTATGGGAATAGAAGCACACATTCATCCAGTGCACATATTGTATATTAACTGAGGAGATACTTTTTGAACAAAACCAGCATTCCCAGTGTGAGTTTGCAACTCATTATACCTAGGAATGAAGCCACATACCCTGTTAGAGCTGCATCTGCTACAAAATGCAGCAGCTTGTCAGCTTTCTGGTTGCTGTATGCACTTCAGTCTGGTGCTCTTCTGTCTGTGTTGGACTCATCTTAGACTCTCAGCCTTGTCAATTCCTCTGTGGGATGAACCAGACCTGCATGGGAATTGTCTCTTCCTGCCCCTTCCAGCTGGGACTTCCAAGGAAATTATACTGGACTGGGGAGGAAAACCAAGATCCCCTAAAAAAATTATTGATTTAGAAGGAGAATGAAATCATTAGTGTACAAAGGAGAATTTTCTTCACAGACCCCTGGCTGTGCTGCAGTGTGGCTCCCTGACCCAAGCCATTACCAGGGTGTGCACCCAGAACTGGGATCCTGGAAGAACTCCTGGGTCTGTAAGTTTAGGTGTGACTAAAGTACAGCTCCAGTTCCTGTGACAATTCCTCCCAGAAGACAAAAAGTGATTACTGACACCCTCATTAATGAATCACACTATCAGTGAGGCTGGAAGGCACCTCTGGAGACTTTCTAGTCCAGCCCCCTTGCTCAAAGCAGGGTCAGCTAGATCAGGTTGCTTAGGACATTGTCCAGTTAGGTTTTGGATATCTCCAAGGATGGAGACTCCACAACTTGTTTGGGCAACCTGTGCTACTGTTTGATCACTCTTGTAGTAAAAAAAAAAAAGCCTTTTTAAAAAAAATTGTGTTTGTCGCCTCTTATCTGATCCCCGGGTACCAATGAGAAGGGCCTGGCTTCATCTTCTTCACTCCTCCCACCAGGCATTTACACATTGCTAGGACTCCCCCACTGCAGTCCCTTATTAATTTTTGTGGCCCTTCTCTGGGGCCTCTTCAGTATGTCCATATGCTTGTATCCAGTCACTGTATTGTTCCACTCATGTGAGCTGTCCCACCACACCTCCATGATCCCAAGGAGATCTATATAGCCCTGTACAGTCCTGCACCTGCACACAGACCTCTAATTCTTCCTGTTTGCTCCTCATGCTGCATGTGTTAGTGTACAGGCACTTCAGAGAGGCACTAGGTCATGCTGATTTCCAAAAAAAGTATGAGAGCTTGCTCCATATTGCTGCCCTGTAAGTACTTCCTTAACTGTGTCTATGTACTTGGGGTGGACCCCCTTCTGCCCTGTTTTGATGACTAAAAGTCTCTTCTTTCCATACCGCTCTTCACCCTTTGCTTGCCAGACCAGTCCACCTCTTCTGGGGGAGGTCATTATCAAGACCTCCACCACTCCCAGTTTAAAGCTCTTCTCACCAGATTGCCCATACTGTTGGCAAAGATGTCGTACTTGGTCAGCTGGATCCTATCTTTTCCTGGGAGTTCTTGATCTTCAAAGAAGATCCCAGGGTCCTGAAAGCCAAATCCCTATTTTCAACACCAGCTGTGCAAACATTTGTTTGCACAGAATTGCAGAATCCATCCGCTCCTCCGTGAGCCTTTCTCCTTCACCGGCAGGACCAAGGAGACACCAATGGACTCCCATATCCTTGGCCCTCGCCCCAGAGCCACATAGTCACTCTTGATATGATCCAGCCCTTCCCTGGCCATGCCATAGGTACCCATGCAGAAGAGTAGTGGGGCTTCTAGCACGAGGGCCAGATGAGCCTCAGCAACACCTCCACAGTGTCCCAGATTCAAGCCCCCGATAAGTGGTAGAACTTTCTGAGCAGCAGATCAGGCCAGCAAAGTGGTCTCTGTGCCTCACTGCTGCCTCTGACTCTTCCCCCTGGGCTGCTGTGTGGTGCATGCACCACCAGCTCTGGCCAGAACACGGAGGTAGTTTTGGGACTCTGTCTCCGTGGGGACTCATAAGATCCAGGGAACCTCTTTCCTCATCTTTGATGGCATACAGACCCTCATCAGTGCCATCCACCTGTGGGCAGGTAACCCATCTCGTTGGTCCCAGCCTCTATGAGAGCTCCAGGCATCCCTGCAGCCCAGCTTGGAGAGCCGTGTCTGAGCTGAACCAAGAAGACTGAAGTTCATGTCTTCATACATCCTTACACTGTTACAGACTCCAGTCATACACACCCCCCCACCGTGAGAATGTCATTTAAACAAATAAAGCCCTTTCTTCTACAGACAGATAGGGAGGAAACATGGGTGTTTTTTTGTCCCTTATATGTAAGTACCAGAGGACCTTGAACAACTGGGAATATGCAATTTATCTAAAAAGGCTTTTTTTTTTTTTCTCTTCAGAGAATTACTCTATCAGCTAACTTCAACTCCTGGTATGTAAAACTGCAGATAATACTGTGGATCGCTGGTGTTTTTTGACAGATGTGTGGTTTTATTCAGTCATGTTTATTAAAATGTGTAACTGTTTTGATAAACCTAATAGAAAATACAACGTGGAAATAAACTTTTCAAAATATTTCCGCAAAGCAGGATGTTATATAAAACTGTTGGAAAGTGAGTTGGCATTGTACTGGTTTTTGAAGGAAGGCAAGCACAAGTGTTTATTTTGAAAGGGACAGAATACAGAAGGATCAGAGATATGATTTCGTTCTCCTCTGCAAACGTCCTTCCAGATTTCTAAATCTCTCACAAAGCAGATGTCATTTTGAAGATTCAAAATAGGAAAACACTAAAAATCATCAAGAATTCTGCTATGCTTTATACCCAACTGGCAATAGAAAGCATGTGTCTTGCATACTAATTACATATTATTTTAGGAAGGCAGAGGACTTCATGAGGCAGCTACGAAGCAAATTCCGAAACGGCACCATGGGATAACCTCATTGGTTCCAGTGGCTGGTGCTTTTCTGTAATCTCTTCATATTACTGCAACTGTCATTTAACCCTCAGAAGCTTAAATGACACACAAAAGCCTTAGGAATAAGATTCGGTTCAACCAAATTCTATAGTTAGTCTTATTGGTAAAACTGCCAGTATAAGCATTAGGACCGCTGAGATTCTCAATTTCTGAATCTCTTATTTTGCAGGATGAAAGCACAGGAACAGTCTACTCGTTGAAAGAGATGCCCCACACTTGGGTTCTAGCCAGTGCCCACTAAAAAGTATTTTCCTTGACTTCACAAGGCTTTGATAGGAGTCTTCAATGGAAAATGCAGGAGGACAACAGGATGAATTCCCATGAGTTGCTCTAGAATGATGGAGTCCCTTTTTTTTAAAGCAACTGCTTTGTGTAATTACTCTGAAAGAAGTGACATGGTGGCCAAGTTTCACCAAGAGACCAGACTAATCCCTTGATACCAAGGACTGTGCCTTCTAACTTCCCTGTGCCTAAAAGTAAGCAAAGAACTGCCTATCCTTTCTGGTTTTAGGCTCACTTCTATAAACTATTAAAAAAACAAGAAGTGCATATGCTTTAAAAATCCTGGGTGTGTTCCTCTCAAAGCTGATACTTGTCTGATTGTATTGCTGAGTTGGTTGGAATTGCAAAGGGGAAATATCCTTCCAGCTGCAAAATCAATTCACAAGAAGTGATGGGGCCTCTTGAGGCTAGATGATAGTTAAGGTAAGCTCGATGAGTTGTGTTTTCCTGCCTGTAGTGCCAGCTGAGTTGTGTTGATACAGAGCTGCCTCTTTGTTTCCTGCACTCTTCTAGACACTGAAGATGCGCAAAACTCAGACCTCTGAAGACGAGAAAGTTGGCTGCTATTTTCATACTGCCATTTTTAACATGGCATACCTGCAGCACACGTAACAACATACCTGCAGCACAAGGCGCCATTTCACAAAAGATGTCATTTAACACACTCCCCCCCCATCCATCAAAAGACGCGCAGACATTCTCAGAGTCCACTTGCTGCTAAAAATTCTCTTGGTAAGGAGAAACGGCCATTAGTACAGCTCTAGATCTCATCAGTGAAATAGGCTTTGCTGAATTTCTTTCCATACATACCAAGTACGTGCACAGGAAAGGGATGCACAGAACCCTGGCCTTATATCTCAGCCACAGCCCTGCCAAGCTTATCTGTCTCCCCCTGCTTACCATACTGAATGCAACTGGAATAAAAACTGATCATTCCCAGGGGTTATTGCCCACAGCACACTGTTAAGGTTAAACAGCTTGCATCTTAATTTGGTTTTCAAAGGCTTTATCTTTCTCAAAGTCAGCACTGTGCAAGAGCAAGATACATCACAAGGTAAACTTAGTGCTGGATTCATTAAGACTTCGTGTTGAATCCTGTGATAACACCTAGTATCTATGGACTGGGTGGTACAGATTTTAGGTCTTATTCTAAATTTTGGTCTTTTCTCTTTGCAAAAGAAAATATGTAGGCTGAAAAGACATGCATGCATGTTTCAGCCCAGAGGAGTGAAGTGTGAGACAGAAGTACATGTTCTCAAGCCACCGATAGGTGCACTGTAAAACTTGGTGTGGATTTTTTGTTTGGTTTAGGGCAGAAGCAAGCCAAAATCTGTTGAAACTTTTGTTATAATGTGGCTGCATTAAAACATGTCAGGAAGATGAATAAGGTTTGTTTGGAAGGACATGATCCTAAAGACAGTAGGGTGGCATACATTATTAAAACTGGGACTTTTTGATTTTATAAATGGTGTCATATATATCCCAAAACATGTTTAATTACCAGTGGCAGAAAAATTTCACATGCCGCTGCTTGCTGGTTGACCCAACATAGACTCTTGTTAAAAAATTATAAGCCTTGGAGTCAACTCCCTGGAGTGTCCCCAGAGCATTTCCTGGATAATAATGATGCAATAGTTTTGTATCCTATTGATGGTTGTCCCAGAGCACCTCAGAACAAATGCTCCCATTCCCTGAAAGCCGTTCAAGTACCAGGATGCTGCTATAAATGGTTGAAATGTGATGCAGTTTCCCCTTCAACTTCCTCCATCTCAGCCTAATGGGGATTAAGAGCCATTAAAGGCTCTTTGCAGCATATGCAGTTGCTATTGATCAGTTGTTTTAGCCAATGATCTGATTACAAGCGTCTTCTCTTTCCAGTGCTTTACTGGCAGAAAGAAACGTACAAACATACAATAAAAGGTAAGGAATGAAGGTACCAGGCCTTCCCGTGTGCACTAAGAATTTGTTTAGTTGCTAAAATGAAAGACTCCCGTTGCCTTTGTCCGTGAGTAAAAGTTTCTACCTGCAACCCAAGAAGACAGTTTGGAGTAGGAACAGATATATGAGTAGAACTTGGGGAATTTGTCTTGCCGGAGCGTGGCACGATGGGTTTTGCATTCCTTGCTCAATGGTGGCAGAGCTTAAACAAGACGAGTTTGTGAAATGCTTTTCCCACTTCTATTGCTGAAAAGTTTAGGAAAACTTCTGAGAGGTGGGAGGGCCAGTTCCTGTCCCCTTGGACTGGCAAAGAGGTTGAACTCTGCTTTTGCCTGTGCTGAGTCAGCCTTCTAACCTTTGAGCCTTTCACACCAGCAGGTGTTACCCTCTTCTACCACTTCTTAAAAGAACCCAGAAGTAACTCTTTGCTGTACTGAACCCACCTGAGTGCAAATTGGGTGAACTCTGAAAGTAGGTACTAGATTGTCACCCTGTGACGAGTGGTCTGGGCAGCAGTATGTCAACTTTCTGAATCCTCCAAGGCTGAACCTTCTAGGTCTGTGGACTGTGGAGGCTGTGGAGAATGCACAGAGGCAGACCTGAAGCAGCCAATGTCAAAGTCAAATGCACAGGCCTCCCGTGAAGGAAGGCGAAGTGGAGCAGAGCCTTTCTGGAGAGCAATTATTCAGTGTCAGCACTCAGTCTCACTCAAATTCTGGTTTTGGTGACTACGTTCTTACAATATCTTGAACATTCATCTTACAAATGACTTTTATGGCAAGATGAAGAAGAAAGGAAGGATGCTGAGCAGAGAAGATTGTTATAGGAAGCCTGAGGCAAAAGAAATTACCAAAACCTCTAATGGTTCTTTGTGGTCCCAGCATTTATTTTGCAGTAATATATGGCTCTTGGGGAAGAGATCAGGCTTCATTTGCCTGATTGTGACAGTCTTTGATGAGACGGTGGCAGAGCAGGGGTAGCACACTGGCTCAAAGAAACAGAACTGCTGATAACTCACTATTTCAAAGTGTGAATAGGCATTAATTTTAGGAGAATAGACTTAGCAGCTCACACCTATGGTCCAAGGTGTACAGGGTTAATTTGCTTTTTGTGATTGGACAGGAAATACAAGACAGACGTTCATGCCTTCCCCAGGATATAAATAATTTTGGACAGTACTTCACCAGCAAGGTCACAAATTTGCTCAACTAGCAGGATGCGTCATGGCTTAGATGGGCTCTAGGAATCTCTCAGGAGATGGTCCAGAGTGGGAAGATGTGTAAGCACCATCAATAAAGTACTGGTACTTTACTTATGAAAGTGCAGTATGGGTGGGTGTCCAGGGCAAAAATGAGATCTCTGCCTGACAATGAACGGAAATGTTAGCAATGGAATGAGAGTTAAGGAAAGAAGTGGGAGAGAGGTGTCTTCCTCTCTGACCACTGCAATAATTTGATCTTGATTCCTAGAAAGGGCAAGACATTTTCTGCATTTCTTCTCATTTCATGATTAAGTGCACCTATCCCAGAGCAGTCTGGCACTCCACAAAGGACTGCAGAGTCTTCTGTGCCCAAAGAGACCTGCCACAGAGGACAAGGACCTGCTTTAGATGTGTAAGCATCAGGAGAAAATTACACTTGCCTGCCTTTGGAAATCCCAGCACTTATTGGCAGCTGAATGACTCACTGTAGCACCTTGGTGTTCTTAGAAAGGACAAAAACTCAAACAGGGCACTAATAAGATGTTTACTTCAGTACTGGTACCCTGGGGGAGGAGGCTGTGGCCCTGTTCCGAGCCCTGATGATTCAAACACATTACTTTCCTGTATGTACAATGCGGGAATTCATAGAACATTTTATTGAGCCTTTATCAGATTCTTGAGTGTTTTTCTTTTTGTGATACAGTTTCCAGGCGAATACTTCAGTTATAACAGAGACCGCTGTTTTTGAGAACTAAAAGATCAAAATGCCCTAAAACCTTGACTCCAGTGGGCTACACCAGAGAGCACATTTCCTATGAAATGTCCTCAGAGCTCAGTAGATCTGGTTGTTGATTGTCTTCCAAGAGCAGGAGAATTTCATGAAATCTTGTGCTGCTGCAGGTGTTCCTGCACCACACAGAGCTTCCAACACAAAAAGCAGGGAGCATCAGCGTCCCTGTGGGCTGCCACTTGGCTAGAGGCACAGCTCCTCAAGAGAAGTCATTTCTTACTCTCGACTTTGGCATAGCAATGAACTGTCATCAGCAGTTGTCAACAGTCGTCAGCAGCCCCTGCTGACTGAGATGCCACTGGCATGAAAAGTTTCCTCCAGCTGATGCACGGCGAGAAGGTGCAGCTGGAGGGAACTGTCTGAGAATCAGACAGGCCAGAGCAGACCTGACCATGCTGAGAGAAACTGGTAGCCTACTGTTATAGACCTCTGTGTGGGAAAGGAAAAAAGACACTGTGGGCTAACAGTTGGACACATGATGTGACAGAGGGAGAGTGAAGGGAGGGATGTGATGCTTCCCACTAGGGCTTTCAGCATAGTCTGTGGGAACCAGGACAGTTGCAATGACGTGATACATAAAAGAAGCCTCCAGTATGTTCCTCCTCCAGGGCAAATGTCCACCACTGCCATAAAGAAATCATGAAGTGTAAGGCACAGCTTCTCTCCAGTCAATCGCTGGGGCTCCTAGCTGCTTTTCCATTTTCACAGCCTTGAATTTAGACACTTCTGCAGCATCTGGATATTTGGTATTTGCATCTCTGAATCTTATGTATAGGACCATAACAAGCAAACAATTCTGCCATACTGACTTGCCTCACTTTGTGTACTTAGGTCTTACACAGGGCTGTCTTCCCTCCAGCAACGTAGACTGAGAAACTGGGTGCAGCGGAAACATTGCCAGCAGCTACTTGCTATAAAAAACTGAGAGTCCTTGGTGGGCCATGAGAAAAATGACAGAAATACAGCAGAAATTCTGGACTGCTTACACTGCCCTTTGATGAAACTGTGCCCGGACGCCGGGACAGTGAGATCAGTTTCTCCACGTTGCAGTCATTGTTTGCAACAGCGGTAGGTCAGAATTTTTTGTGTCACTCAGTCATTTTACCCCGACTTTGAAAATCCACAATGCTGCCAACTCTTTTGATAGCGAAATTCATATGATTTTAGTGACAGTTATTTTACTTATCTTTTAATGGTGCCTGGTAGGATCCCTCTGCTGTTTTACTGTCTTGTCTTAGAATCCCTGGCTCAGAATGGATGACATTTTTCATTATTTTATGTGGAAATAAGGTCTAAGTCCAAGCTGTCCGCCATTTCCTCAGAGAGGCATCTTCTAGCTCAGGTGGTTACCTGCTCCTCTTATTTCATTGGAACGCAGTTATTCAGATTATGGTTAAGTGATTCCTGCCAAAGACGACAGAAAAAGGGTGTATTTTTTCATATATGGCTTTTCTACATGTTACAAGCCTTCACTTCCTGTCTTAACTTTACGCAAGCAAATTTCCAGTCCTGGAGTCTCTTGAGCTATCAACAAATTTAGGTTGTTAAGTCTTCTAACTTTTAGAAAGTTGGAATACAAACACTGGAGTTTACCCTAGGTGAAGCATGTGGGGCAGTTATGTCTCATCTAATGCTTAATGGCCCAATCGCTTGGTAGACCCATTCATAATTCATCAGGCATCTGATTAAATGTAGTTTAGTCTGACTCATGTGGTAGCGTTTGAGGCTAATTTAAAGGCAGAACATTATACTTGCACAACTTGCCAATATATGCTAAGCATGTAGAATGAACTCTCTCCTACTGATTAAAATATATGAACCATTTTATATGGTTCTATATTCCAAAGAATACAGATTCCTTTTTCTGGGATAGCCAAAACATCTGTTTACATTGATAATTGTTTCATCTGTTCCCTTCTTTTATCCTTTTTTCTTTCTTTGAAAACAGCAAGACAGGATTATAGTGTAAATCTTCCATTCATATCTATTTCATATGCAGTGACCCAAAAACCAGATCTTTGGGTCCAAGGCCGGCCATGTGAAGATGACTTGGTCAGGTGATAAAAATCATTCTCTGTTCTCGAACGTTATGCAAAATACAACAGCAGTAGATTCTATTAGTGCTCCTCCTTTGTTTTCCAGTTGGAGTTCAGTATTAGATATTATTTCCCAGACTCTATATCAAGTTGATTGTAGCTTTTAGAAAATGTTAAGTGACTGCTGTACAGTACAGTTTTACCATTTATATAATGATGATCTATCTTTATCATAACACAAGAAGAATCTTACCTAGTATATGTATCTCTTGAAAAGTCATACAAAATGGGGTCACTGACAAAAAACTGGAGCAACTAGTCTCAGCTTCAGAAAAAGAAAAAGAAATGCAATTCTGTCAAATTTAATTGCTAAGTATAACATTAAGTGAAAATGTAGTAGATTTATATAACCTCACAAGGACAGTGGAACCATAAATAATTGAAAGTATGAATTTGTGAGGAAATAGGTCTTATAAGTAAATGTGATGTCCTGTTCATAAAAGGTTAAAGACTGGACATGCTGAAGGAACCCACTGTAATACGGAACCATCAGATCTGGTCCTTTTAGTAAAGTCTGAATTTTGCACTTAACACAGGAAATCAGCTTTGTTTTGTTTGAAGATTATTAGGTATTCCTCCTTTTTGAGTACAGAGTACTATTTCTGAGAATTCCCAAGTAGATTCACTAATTAGAGTTAAAGAACCCTTTTAAAATTCCCTTTAAGGAAAGACATATCGAATCTTTTTTGTTGTCCTGAGGGATCTTAATAACACAGACTCTTCAGATTCTCCACAGAATTAAAAGTCACTGGAATATTATGCATATGCTATATCTGAGGATTTCCTTAGGAGCGATGATCTTTCTGTATTCATAAATCATTTTCTCCTACTGTAAGGTTAGCGCATAAAATATTCAGAAAAACTAGCAAGAAATTACTGTCTTTCAAACCATTGCCATCTTCCATTGTTCATGGGCATATGGCCAGAGTCTGATCTAAGCAGAGGTGAGCGTCGCCACTGGTCTTAGACAGCCGAACAAACCCTAACCAGGGGTAATTTGGCTTCATTCTCATTGTATGTGCTAGAAAGAAGCAGTCATACTTGTTAAGGCTGCCATCAGTGGGTCCTAAACCATATCATTTTAAAGCCATTATTAGAGATCATACCAGTCTATTAAGACTCAGATGATGAAGGTAGACTTCCCTGTTACTCTGTCTTGAGCTAAAGCCAAGAATTTTTCAGACTAAAGATTAAAGAAACAACATGAGGGAGTAGATGGAGGTGGGTAAGAGCTGGGGGGAGGGAAGGAGAGAGAGATGGAAAGACAGAGAGCTGTGTACAATCCATATATTGATGGTACTGCAGCACAAATGCTTCAGTCATCCTCAGTAGTTTGACATGCACATTTACTGGGGAAATTAATGAATGGAGTCCTGTGCTAACTGGGAAGAAAGATCTCTTGGGGAGGAGCAATAGTGGGTTAGCCTTATCCCATGATAAAGGGATAGGGCAGGTGCGTCGTGTCTTTCCACAACTCATTGAATGTCAGTAGCTGTAGCTGTACACCTGACTGGGTAAAGGAGGAAAAACGCTTCACTGGTGTTTCTGGCATTTCAAAACAGAACTCAGTTTCTCATGTGTTTGCCTCACTTTCAGTAGCTCTTCACAAAGAGTTGTAAAACAATGGCTTGATCATGGTGCTGTTAATGGAAAAAGTACTCTGGATGGCTAAATAACAAAAGAGGTCTGATTCAATGGTAACAAGGCTTATTTAACTGTAAACCAGACTCCTCTGTGGGTGGTTCGGGAAGAAGACACTCCCCAGGGAGAGAACAGAAAAGATAGCACGTGGTGTTGGCATCCAACTCTGCAAAGGTCCATCACAATAAATTTTGAAAAGCAATTAGTAAAATGAAATGTGTGTGTAAAACATATTCTACCTTTTCTAGTAGTGAACAGGCTTGTAAACATTTGACGACTGTTAATTCACTGTCAGAAGAAAAAAATACAATCTTGCTTGGACTCACTTCTTGGATACTTTGTCTCCTAATTGCAGTTTTTACCTTCCACTTTTTCCACAGAAGCACTAATTTTTCAACCAGATTCTTTTCCAGCCTCCTAGCCAGTGTCTCTGGAAGGCTAGCTTCGTGCTGCTGCATTCACTTCTTTGTGTGGAAAGAAAGTGATTTGCTTTTTGTATGCTATTTATAGAGAGCTTCTCCACAGAGATGGCGTCCCCTCCCCCCGACGGCTCTGAGCATCCTCGTACTGCAGCTACCCACCACCTGATGTCCTATTTTCTTATTGGCTCTGGCTGTTCCCAAACCTTGTGACTCCTGCGAGCTCACGCCCAGCTGTACAGGCTCCGAGTCTCCTGCAGTGAGACATAATCTTCACTTTCACTTCTATCATTTGTCCCTAATATGCCAAAGCATCTGCACAAGTGCTTGCATTCATTCCCAGAGCCCCCGGTCCTAGGTTCAGCCCAGAGGTCACCATGGAAATAGATGTTTCTCCTCGGCTTGCCGAGGTGGCAAGAGGCTCCGTTACGAGATCTCCGTTCCTCGCTGGAGAACTGTAACCCATATCATCACATCTGAGACAGAGATTTTATATTCAGATGACCTTTTATTTCCTGAAATTGTTAAATACTGTCTCACCCTACATCTGCTGTTCAACTAAAAGTCAGGCGACCGATTAACTTTCTCGATGGGATTTCCCTGTGATTATAAAGCCAGGTGACTGTGACAAGGTCACCAGGAAAAACAGCCCTGTGATTTTAAGCTTGACAGAAATCTGGCAGGAAATGCAGATGAGAGAAATGTCACACTTAGGCAATGATAACCTTAAATATCAGAGGCTGAGCTCAGAAATGTTTTTTTTCAGACCATCAGAAGGGTTCATGAAATATGTCTGTTTGTTCATTCCTCCAGGAAACCCTCTCTGTTCTTACATCTCAGTGTGTTATGATAAATAATACATTGCCTTCCCAATAGCCTTGATAAAACTGCTTCCTTAACCGTATGAGGAGCAGATTTCAAAAAGCGAACAAGCAGAGCACAGAGATGGAAATTAACCCCAGGACCGCCAGCCTCCATTAGCAATAATAGTGTCTGACAATTCCAGGGTTAAATGAGAAGTAGGTGCCTTTTTACTGAGTTCTGCTCTTTGTTCTTGCTTTAGTGTGTGTCATTGTGGAGACTGTCATGTAAGGTTAATGACAGCCTCTCATTACCCTTGTCAAATATGTAATAATGTGGCCCAACAACAGGGCTGAATGGCTCCTGCTTGTCAGACCCCTATGTTTTGCCTAGCAGATGGTCACTGTGTTTGGAGAGGCCCTCAGATCCATCAGTGCTATCCTGAACACGTGTGTGAGGGAGGCATTTTTCCCTGATGGGACAGTTCATGGATGGAATACTAATTGGGCACAGCAAGACAACTGAGGATTTATTTATTTTTGCTCCTGGTAGAAATATGTTGTGTTCCAGGGAAGGGCGGGTGGGAGGGAGGGAGAGAGAGGCAAACCCCCATTTCTGCTGCCGCCAGCCCCTTTTTTATTGTCTGACTCCTTACACTGGCAAAATCGCCACGTGTTATGCCTTATGCTGAAAGTCTGGGCTCTTCGGCTACAGTGTCAATGGGCACGGAAATTCAGGCTTTGGTCAACTTTTGATTCCATATTTTGAAAGTCTGACTTCTATTCTCCCACCTCTTAAAAAAAGAAAACAAAGTTGTTGCTTATTCACTATAAGCTTTGGAGAGCATCATGTTAACATATCCCCTTGATATTACCTCCCTAGTTATTAGGATTAAATATTTATATTGTGGTAGCTTACCCTCCTGTGTTAGGTAGCATGCAAACAGAAAATATCTGTTCCTTCTCAAGGGAATATAAGCCCCTCTAGCATTAGGTTAGTGATGTGGAAGGCAGTGGTTTGCATTGTCAGATGCATCAGCAGCCTGCGCTGAAAGTTGGTATGCTCAGCCTTTCACCATGCACCCGCCTATTAAACAGAGAGCTCTTTGCAGCAGTAACTTATGCTCCTCAGAAGCTTGGGCTGGGGCTGTCTCAGTCAGGTAGAGAGTTTTAATTGGGTTTTTCTTTTTTTGGTTTTTGGTTGCTTGTTTTTTTTTAAATAGGTTTTTCTTTCTTAAAAAAAAAAAATTAACTCTTTATTGTTCAAAATACAATCTTTAAAAGCAAAGCCAGTGCAAAGTGATGTAATATCATCTTTCCCCATTTGGGGAACTTTGCACTAATGGAACTCCATTGTTCTTTGTTGAAAATGCCTAATATGAGCAGCCTGCACAGCCATAAAATAATGCTTTATCTGATGCGGTTAGGTACAATTAGTCTACATCAAGGAGTGGGATTGATGTGACTAAAATTAGGGTAGTCATAATGGTGCAAATGTTCTTAATGTAGACAATACCTCAGTCTGCAGAACAAGAAAAATTTGTTCTAAAAAGAATAATCAGCCCTATTTGTTTCAGAGGGATGTTAACTCTGAAACTTAAATATAACGGTGTAGAAATCAACATGGTTAACTACTTCACTGCTAAGCCTTATAATGGAGATAATCCCTATCACAAAGACCTTTTTTATTTTCCTTAGAACTAGATTCAAATAATGTAGGACAAATATACCAGTGGGAAAGTGTGCCGGTTGCTTTATTCCATTTTGTATTACAATTATTAAAACTCTCCATTGCTGACTCTAATGAAGCTGCCCAGGAGTTCCCACCATCAGAGTTGTGCACGTTGCAGTAGCCGGTCAGCTTGTTGCAGAATTCATATAACCAAGTCTGTTCCGGATCAAGAAGAAAAACTGAGAGTCAGAAAAAAAATATTTTGCATAGTTTTTCCCAGTGGAAAGACATGAAAAACTTACACGTAAAATCCTAATCACTTCAGGAGTACAAAATGATGTACAAAAGCTACCCCTAAGAATGCCCACGGTTCTTTTAAGGAGATTTAGTCTCTTCATTTCTCTTCATTCTCCCATCCCTTTCAAATCTCATTGATACTTTTTTTTTTTTTTTAAAGCAGTCAAATGACTAATTTTCCATCTGTAAATGATTCTGGTAAAGGCCAGATCCAAAAGTGGATGCCTAAAGTGGAGAAGCACATACAGCTTAGTCACCTCATCTTTTGGGGCTGTGAGTGTGCATCTGAGAGAGCGCGAGGGATTTTTTTCTACCGCCAGCCTGGCAGCAGGCTTTTAAAAAAAATATTCTGCAGTCAGCAGACTTTAGTGCTTTTTTTAAAAAGACATTTACTGTGAATATTACTCAAGTTGGCATGGTTCCCTGTTCTCTCTACCACTTCCCCCTTACTAAAATAGCAAAGAAATGGAACATTTGTGGTAAATAGCTAGTTCAGGAGATACCTGCTCCTTCATACTGGTGTTTTTCCTCACAGAAAGGATCCTAAGAATAGCAAACAAGAAATCATGGGAAGTTACTGGGGCTTCCTGAGGGAAAACAAATGAGAAATAGAAAGGATGCAGCATTTGAGTCAGCTTTCTACCATGCCCACACACATGACAATGCGCTGTGTCCTTGGGGAATGGGGCACCAGAAAAAATAATTGTTGCCGTGTAGTATGTCCACTCTCTTAAGACTAGTCAATTAGAAAACTGTAGGCCACGGCTGCTAATTAGTATATGTAAAGACAGTAAAGGAACAAAATTATGTAAATCAAGATGGCAACTAAAACCAGGGACGTTCTCAGCAAGTTTCACTGGAATTAGCAGACATATAATAAAGTCAACAGCCGTCTCTGCTGGTTTTCTCAGATAGCACTTTCTGAGGCAGCGCAAAGCAATATCAGCGTGGAATCTAAAACTCCCCCTTTTTTTTATAAACCCCTTTCTAATGCACATTGCAGATTAAGCTTGTAATTTTTTTTGTCTCTCCAGCCACTTTGCTAATGCAGTGTTTTGCTCATGACTTCACAAAATGCTGAGAGATAGACAGCACTCCCACGTGACCCACATTTTAAAATGAAAGCGCCCCGCATTACAGGTGAGAGCACAAGCCCGGCAACACGCAGATTTTTTGGCTGACCAGGAGGAGTGGTGAATCCAGCAGTACATTAACAAGGGCCTGGGAAAGTAGCCTGATCTTCCTGCCATTAAATATTAGCGAGAACTGAAGTGCAAAGACGTTGCTTTCCACAGAGTATGGGAGAATATGGTAAGAAGGCAGAAGTGATGCAGGGGTGGTAAAAAGAAAGTGTAGAGGAAAGAAGGGTATCTCCTAAGCTCCCAGGCTGATAGACGGGGTTGGAGGCAGTGTCTGTTACGGTCATTCCCTCACAGAATGAGAGTGGGTCCAAAGTGTAACTCCAGAGAGGAAGAAATGCCTAGCTTCAGTATTGAGATGCACAGCTGATCACTCCAAAGCAATTAAAATGAATTGGCTGAATTTGTTTATTTGAAGGCAGCATGAGTGAAAGCTCTCCTTTTTAGGAATTCAGGTAAAGCTTGCCTCTGCCTGGGAAAGGCGGGGGGATTGATTTGACTGATAGAATATATTATAGCTTACTGTTTCAAGAGTGTTGGTATGCCGGAGCAGAGTACATAACCTGGAGCTACACAATTTTTTTTCTCCTAAGCTGCCTGTCTTCTGAATATGATGTGAGAAAGGCATCAAGTTATTTGAGTGTCAATAAGCTAGACTACATATTTATGGATAGTGAGCAAAATACATTTTAAAGTGTTAACTTCCTGAACCCTTATAAAGCAGAATTCTTTTAGTATTTTCTATATTTAACAATTCTCCCTTCACAGATTGTGACAAACACAGAATAAACACAGAATAACAATGCCACAGGAGGGGAGTGAAGACCTGCAGCTGCCGAGGTGACGGAAGGTCCTGGGGAAGTCATGTGGTTGAGTAGACAAAGTTGAAAATAGGATGTGAATAATGATATTTGGGTCAACTGCTTAAATGTTGTATTTGGGGCAGGAGACATTACTGGGCAACATTTGATATATGGATGTTTGGGTCTCCTCAAGTGGTGAGATCATGAAATGCTCCTGTTTTGTAGATGCCAGAAGTTGGACAACACTGTTGTGGTTACACACTTCTAGTCACAAAGGAGGAGAGCAGAGAAAAGTGAAAAAAATAATAAAACCAAACATGAGTCAAAACTATAGAACTTTCTTTAAAAAATAAAGGTAATTACAATTTGGAGGCCAATTTCTTAAGAAGCTTGAATTCTTGAACTGAGCAATGCCAGGAATAAAGGCACAGCTCCATAGAGATAGGTAAAATGGACATTTCCCAAACTGAGCTGTGACCAGCTTGGACTACTTGTTCCCCAGAGCTGCCAATCCCTGTTTTTTTATATAGTAAAGGAGAGAGATAGTTATGACACTTACTATATTACTATACTATATTACTATATATGTAAGTAAGCTGTAACAACTTTCTCTCTGCATTCACAGCATATGGAGACAGTTTCATAGTTCTGATATTGGGCAATCTGAATAGGTGAATTTAGATATCATAACAGGCAAGCAAGTTTACCTTGGACATAGGACTGAAAATGATCCGTGGTAGGGCCATGCTTTAGGCACAAGCCACCTTGGGGGACTATTATTTTAATGACTATAAATTTCCACAAAAAAAAAAAAAAAGTTAATTTAGAGCAGATTTCTTATCCCTTGGCTCCTTTTAGCTACTGTTTTCTTTTGAGCATCATAGACTTCAAACAACATATATTTGCTGTAAGTTTTTTGGATTCAGTAGAGTAGTTGGACCATCGTATCAAACGCCAGCTTCTTCCACTCACTAAGCAGCCATAAGCCACAGATTTTATATTCTTAATTGAAAACGTTTATTACCCACAAAGTTACAAAATTTGAAGTTTTCTCTCCTAATGATTTGGTTCTGGACATACTTAACTGCTCTGTAAAGCAAAGAGAAATGTACCTTAGTTTGTATGGACAGACAGAACAGATTTGTCTGTTCCTAGTTATTTTGATATGGCCCTCTAGTTTTAGAACCACTGATGAAAAATTTTCCTGGGTAACTAAAACCTAAACTTTAAAAAATGAAAATTTTTCTTTGCTTCTTAACTGACACTTAATTATGACCATGAAAAGCAAAGTAACTTGAAAAGGCTCAGAGCACTTTTTTTTTGAGAAAATGGCAAATTTAAAACTCTACTGTGCAGCAGCACAGGAAAAAGAGCAAAGCAATCTTCTCTATTTGGAACAGCCATGATTTAATTGGCTCCTACTGATCCCTTATTAATTAAAAAATATTGTAGCCTCTTTGAAGCCTGCATTTGCTTCCTATCTAAAAACATGCTTGTCAATCTTGGCCCCTCGCTGCATTATCATACAGCAAGTGTATGGATTTCTTCCCTCCCGTGTTTATCCCAGGACTGAAAGGGCAGCCAGGAGGTGAGAAGCAGTGGCGTTCCCCAGCTTGCACATGACATTTCTTAACAGCACAGTAGAGCCGAAGGCTTCCCCTTTATACTGTTCTTGAGTATCAAGCCCAAGTTTCGTGTATCTAGCTTCAACTGGGATGATTTCACTGGCCGGATATTAAAAGGCAAAAAAAAACCTCTCTGCAGTTCCTAATGAGACCCAATTAAACACAAAATTCAAATGCACGGCCCTATTTCCTTGTGTGACCTTCGCGTCAGGCTACTGCAAATGGTCACGGTCCCCAGGAAAAATGACAGCCTGAGGAAAGTGACTGAACAAAAGAGCCACATCTGCCTACTGTTGGTAGGAAGAAGGCATGCAGCCCATCCCCTGCTGACGGTCTTAATGGTGCACCACAGTTTCTCTCAGAAGAAGACAGGAGAAACATAAACAAGCCTGGCTTCCCCTGAACTGCGTCCTGAGACAGGATGTCCCCTCCTCCGGGAGGAGCTCTGACATGGCTATGTGCCAACAAAGCCACTTGGCTCACTTGGTGATATTGGTACCCGGGTAATGATAGTAGGGTCCTTTTTATTTTGATGTCTTTAATATTCTTTTGAGTTTTCACAAAATCTGAGGTGTGCTATCAGTGTCCTTTCTCATGAAAATATGGATAAGCAAGATATATATCTGTACAGACAGTTTTTACTTTAATTCCCCTGCTACTGGTAAATTTGATTAGGAGAAAAGAAAAGTGCTGAACAAATATTTTAAAAATCTGCCAGCTGATTAAATCACACTTTCTCCCTATCTTCTTGGCATATGAGGTCGACTTGGGCATCATTTTAAATCTTCTAGTTTAGATTATGATCTTTAAAATGACATTAAGCTTGCTTTGATGTTCCGTGTGAGTACAGGACAAAAGCCCAGGAATTAAATGATTGCTCACATTGCAGCATCATGATAATATAGCTTCAGACTCCATCCAAAAGGTAGCAAATGAATTATGCCAGAAATGTTCATGCTTCTACATTGAATCATGTCACTAGCTCTATTAGAAAGAAAGTAAAAGTGTTCAAAGCCCCAAACTAGATTTTTTTAACAGGACTGGGAGTGGTATCTTGACTCTGCTTTTCTTAACAGTTTCTGACACTGTTTAAGGTGTCTGCTTTGAGATACATGGGAAGGCTTTGGTTTCAGAAGTTAGAATTGTACCTTGGTTTTTTAAGGTTGTGCTACTCTGGAGTCCTGTAGGAAAAACTGCAGGCGTGTAAACCATTAGTGGTCCAGCTTTTCTCATTAAACATTTTTCCATTGCAGAGGTTTCCTTACTCTAGTGGAAGGTAGCTGCTGTGTGAAGTCATGATATTCATGGGGCCAGACAGAATTGAGAACAAAATGAAATTACCAGGGTTTACTAAGTTGTTGCCCATCTGCTGAGCTGTAGAAATTTTCCATTCCTGGCCTGTTCCAGTTGCGAGATAATATGGTTTAGAATTAACCTCTTTCAATTAACTTTAAATCTAAAGGCTTCAATTAAGTCGCATCGCTTTACACCTGGGATGGGCTAACAGTACGCCCACAGTCATTTACCAGTGATTACAGTAGCTCAGCCAACAAACAATAGGGTGGTAAACTCCTCTAACGTGGGCATGCATCTGAGCCTTCAGGTACCCTGGGTCACTCTAATAAATGACCTTGAAGATGCTGCTTCTTGTATGAAGTAGACACAGCATCCTACGTGGAGCCAGGGGTAAGGACAAGGCACGAGGGTGAAGCACTGTCAGCAGTCGCTGCTGCTGATCTTCCAGGGGGCAGCTTTGTGAACCAGATGTAGGGTCACTAAGGCCTGAATTACCCAGTCCCTGCCCATCTCGATATCAGCTCTGCTCATCACCAGGGCCTGGCTAAATTAATCTGAGAGACGAGGTGACACTGTCTGGTCAGCTCCATGAGCAAATTCAAGCTTTTCATGGCCCCTTATGGAGACCCTCAGAGAATCCATACTTGTTTGTGGCTGCTCTAATCAGGCTTCTCTAGGGGTTGTAAAAGTGTTACAGTTCAGGTCTTCTGGTTTTCTCCACCTTAAAATAAACTTGCATGAAAAATCTCATGCTTGTGGGTCATTGATTGCAAGTTGATGAAACTGGCTGAATATAATATGTAAATGTCATCTGTAAGATATTTTATCTTTTTTTTTTCCCTTTAATTACATTTTCATACCATTTTGAAAGGCTCTAGTTATTGATTTCTATCTTGACTGGAAGAAATTGCTGTGGATTGGATGAAGGATAGAACAAAACTGGTACTAGAGCAGAAGGAATATAAGAAAATCAGAGCAGAAAAGAGAGGGAATTGCTTTAGGGAATCAGGATGCTTAAAGGAAGAATTTTACGAGAAAAGCAAATAACATGCCTTTACTAGCTGCAAAATACGGATTTAATCAAGCAAAAAGGTATTTTTTCCATTGAGTTAGTAACATAGAAGTCTTTATTTGAAGAATTTTTCCTGTTGACAACCAGAGTATGCTTTGAATATGACTGCAGTCCTGGCTAACGTGAAGTATACAGTGATAAAATCTCTTGGAAGTCCTTAAAACCCTTGAGAATACAACTGACAGTGCTAGAGTTCGGTACCCTGAAGTAACAGAAATGCAAAGAACATGAACCCTTGTGAAGCCAGGTTATAGTTCCTATGAGCTTATCCAGAGAAAGAGAGATTTATTTTGAGTCACACATTAAAGCTGCTATAAGCTATGCCGTATGTAAACATAGGCTTGGGTTTCAGCTGGTATAAATACAGTCAACCTGGTTAATTGGTGGTGGTCTCTGTAGTACCTAGAGACAGGACCCCACAGAAATGCCTTAACAAGTGCCATCCAGGGGAAGGCAGTGGGGCACCGAAACGCCGGTGTGCACATTGCTCCGTGTGTTGTGCTGCAGTTTGCTGGCTGTTTGCTTGATAACTGGCAGGGAATCCAATGCAAAATTGACAAGATTCATGTCTTCTGCAATGCTTGGACAGCAGGGTCCTGTCCGTTCCTTTCCCCTGCCAAGCAGCCTGGCACAGACAGAAGAGTGCAGATGGAGCGGCACAGCTCACCTGGGCGCTCGAGACACTTATATCTGCAGTCTTACTGAACTCTATTTGTCTTTTTGCTGTTTTTTTCCCAAACTAGAAGCTGGAATTTAAAGCACTGCAGCCTTTACTTAAGTCTCCCTGACAGCATAAAATACGAAAGGATAAATATCAGTTTGCAAGTGACAATTGAATTGTATAGGAATGTGATGTAACTAGTCACATATTAATAGCTTTAATTTATCACAACCCTGTCTTAAGAAAAAAGAATACGATTTATTTAGCAGGAACTGGTCTAAGCAGTTTGAAACATCATGTCTTTATAAATGTTCTCTATATAATTTGGATCTACTTTTTCACTGTTTCTTACTTCTTCCAGCTCTGGCTCTGTATATGGCCATAAAATTACCAACTAGAACCACAGGGAGAAGCAAAGTTAGAGACAGAAAGAAGTCAGCACTGGATAATTTAGGGAATTGGCAATGGGATTTGGAGCCCTTCAGTCTGTCCGAACCTTGTTGATGGGAACTGCACAAACAGCTAATGGGGATAAGTGGTTTGTGCTCCTCATGCAGAAGTAGGAAAACTGCAGAATGCTGGAATGTGTGGTGTTTTCTGAGAGAGAACTGGAAGCAGGAAAAAAGGACAGGTTTATGGAAATAAAGGAAAGAAAGAGGTTTAGAATGAGATCATCAAAGATAATACAAGGAAACCATTGGTGTCTCTGCTGGGTCATCTTTGTCTCATCTTCAGTGAACAAAAGATTATTTAAAATAAAAATGTTGCAATAAATGTCCATTTTCTCAGGATAAATGAAATGATTCTCAGCTCTGGGTGTGTTAATGGTTAAATATGAATAGTTTCTATGGAAATTAGAAGGTGAGAGGGTCCAGAGTCATGCTCTGGGTGTGTTAATGGTTAAATATGAATAGTTTCTATGGACAATTAGAAGGTGAGAGAGTCCAGAGTCATTCATCCAAAATTTTTTTTTGAACCATAAAGTCAAATGCAATAGTTTTGTTTAGATGGGGAATACAGACTACTACACTTTCCAAGCCTCAAGGTAACTTCAGTTTGTATTTGCTGTAAGCTCTGGTTTAGGACTATCCTTTGTGTTCAGATTTCATTTGTCCTTTTTCTGAATAATTTGGGTTGTTGGCAAGTTCAGTTTTAGGCTTCATGACATTTGTATTGTAGTCATGTAAGGTAAAGAATTTAGAACGTATAATTATCAATGTTGTGACTTATTTTAGTGTTTCAGAGACATACACCTTCCAGAGGTTAAAGCAGAAAAAAACAATGACATTGCTTTGTAACGCATATTGATCACAAGTATGTAATAACATCTCTGACTCTGAGGACATCGCTGCTTACAGTCAAAACCACAGTTTGCTTTTAGCCTTATCCAAACAGGCTATTAAGCTGGCAGGTGAATTGGTCGTTGCCCTTCTCTTTCCTCCTCAGCTCCTCAGTGCAGTATATTAACTGCACGAGCATGTTAAAGCAATGTTGATTTCAATCTAAACCAGTCAAAGCAGCAGGGAAAAAATTGCCAGCTTGGTATCTTCTCACCTTTGCTGACCGGAAGGTTCTCCAAAGCTTGGGGAGACTGGAAATGAAAATTAACCAGCCTGAGGAAAAAAAAAAACAAAAAAAAAAAACAAAAAACAAAACTGTAAGCATTCCTAGCGCAGGCATTGCTTCTAGAGCCTAAAATCAGCTCTACTTCCCCCGTGCCAGTTTCTGAGGGATATAAAAAGCATGCAGTAGAGCACACAAATGTGCCCTGAAATTTTAAGAAGAATGTGCATTGACCTTTAAGCCACATGCACACCGTTGAAGAACCTACCTACCAACAGGCAATTATAAACCGCCTGAGGTCCGCTGGGAATTCAGCTGTGGTTTCCCGCCTGCCCCGCTCCTCTCTTGGAAGCAGCCATATTTTGCAGCATGACCCTGACAGGGAGAGCTGTAGGGAGGTGCAGGGGGGGTGCTGCGCTGAATTGCGGCTGCTGTGGTGTCACAAATAAGAAACCTGCAGCTCAGTTGCTGCCTCTGCCCAGTGCTTTGCCACTGCGCTTAGTAAAGAGAATTTTTTTTTACTCTCCGGTAAACTGTTTTCACTGAAGCTTTGACTCTTGCTGGATTTTGTCACCACTGATGTGACTAATCCTTCTGAAGCTGGTCACACCCCTGGCCTGGGAGAAGAAAAGGTTTCGGCATGCCCATGCCACCAGGTTGTGCGTGGAAGAGGAGGGCAACAGAGCAGCACCGAAACCCCCTGAGAACAAGCGGGGCGATGGCAGGGGTCAGGGCTTCCTTAGAAGGAGGTGTGGGCAGGCTCCACTTTGAGGACCTTTCTGCCTATATCTGGCAGGGATTAGTGATGCATCTTCCCAGCCAGTCCCTGTCCTTGTCCCAGTTCTTGGCACCCTGCTGGTAATGTCTGAGTGAAAGGGTCATGGCTGCTGAAGCGCATGAGCCTTCCTTCACTCAGAGAGGGGTGAGATCTGAGCACACATCTCATCTGGGTGACTTGATTTAATCTTTCTTTGTTACACATCACTTTTTTGCAGAACCTGGCAACATCTATTTTTCACTTTATCCTGGGATGAGCACAACCTTGCAATGTGTGCGTTCCCTTCCTTGTACACAGGACAAAATAAATTTATCAATTAAATGGACAGTCTAACAACTTCAGAATAATCTTAGCGTCTTCCTCTTCTTACTTGTGTTCCACAGGAATTTTTAAAAATTATTTTTCTTGTGTATGACACATCTCTGATTATAAACGGTGTTTGTGTTAATTTGTTTCTATTCCTGTTTGTTTTGTTGGGTTTTTTTCCACCTGTAAGACTGTAGATATGAAGCTGTATTCCCTTTAATGTCATTGTTATTGCATTTCTTTAGCAGTCACACCCACACTGTATCCATCCAAACTTGTTACCTGTGCCGCTCTCGGCGAAGAAGAAGGGAAGAGATTTAGCAAGGACAGCTGTAATTTTCCTAACAGGGTAGAAACCAGCCAATTGGAAGCCCTTTCTCCATAGACACTGACGAGACACCAGAGTACTCGCTCCTCAGGTGAACGCAGCAATCGCATCCCTCACCAGCACTACGGCGTGTGAGTGCAGTGGAAGATGGCAAGCTGTAGGCTGCCAGCCCCCACTATTTATAGCATCAAGAGCTTCAGAGTGTGAGGCAAGCTGTTTTTAACACAGTGGCATTTTCTTCTGTTTAACTGTGGAGTAACATCATTTTTAGAAAGTCATTACTTCTGCTCAAGAGAGTTAAAAAGTTATGCTTCTTTACCTAGTTAAATAAGAGGCATTTGTGAAATTAAAAAAAAAAAATCACTTTCTAAGACTTTAGATAGTTTAAAGCCCATTATGTTGTCTGGCAGATGTAGAAAGAAAAATCAATAAACAGCATGTAAAAGAAAGAGGCAAGACGCAATGAGACACATCAGTCAGGCTCCTGTTCCCTCTTTTCCTTTTTCATCCCATCCATTGCACTGCCAAGCAGAGTGTGGAGATCCCATACCCAAGGAAATGCACAGAAACCTGCTTAGACTGAAACAGCACTTGCAAGACCTGAGCAGCAAATTAGTAGAATGATTTGTTATAGCAGGTTCACTTACAGTTCACAAGGACCTTTTCCTTTTCTACCTTTTTCCTCAGCACTTTCTCATGTAATGCCTACAGAGATATCCAAGTACGCAGACAGAAGTATGCCGGGGCCTTGTCTTTCTGCAATAGGATTTAAATAATTCCCACTGAGTCACACAGTTTTACAGAGATGCCCTGGATGCAGAACATACCACAATGTTCACAAATCGTTAGGCAATGAGGGCAGAAAATCTCCAATGAAGGACTTCCTGTGTTTTGACAGTGTCACCTTTTCTGGTAGACCCCCAGGGCTCCCACGCACCTTCTAGAACTAGTTTATCTTTGAGTCACACAAAAAGGTGATTGGAAGTCATTGGAAATGCAACAACCCTAATTTAACATGAAAGGAGTAATTATTTGTGCACATTTTAGTATATTGAGCACTCACAGCTTATTTTAATTCTTGTAGTTCAATAGAATTCATAAATTAAAATTAAAATATAAAAAACCCCAACAAATAAAAGAAACTTCTGTACCTTTTGAACAATGAAATGGTTGGACATAATTTGTACATTTAGAAGCATACAATATTTTTAGCTTTTTCCCTTCTTGCCCACAGAAAGCAGAGTAAAAGATATGGAGAAAATAGGTGAGAGACCATGGTTTGGCCTTTAAGGTACAGCAAATGTCCTCACAGATGAATGAGTGCCCTGAAAGGAGGAAGGCATGACCCACACAGACACAAAGATGGGTGAGTTTGCTGCTGGTTTAATATTTCCTGTGCAGCCCCAGCTCAGGCCAGGACCTATCCCTATGAATCAGATCAGCTTCTAGGATAGCTGGAAAAACTGACGATGACTTTTAGAAAGGTCTTGGAATCAGGGAAAGCAAGACTAGAGCAACTGGGTCTGGCAGAAGGGGGCAGAGGTCATGTGGGCAGCTAAACAGCTGGAAGCACCAGACTTTGTTATCTGTTTTCAGGAACTGTATCAGCTACAGACTTCCCTTGTCACCTTGACCTTCAGCTACATCTCAGCTGAGAGACCCAGGAGGGCTCTGAGCTTTTCAGCTTTAGTGCTAGTTCTGGTCATGTCCCATCTCCATATCTGGGTTAGTCCCTGATGTGCACCAACCACTTCCCACTCAATGCTCTGCGGAAAAACATGTATTCCTACCAGGTCCCATTTGCAATGACCAGGGGACAGGTCTTGCCATGCTGTGGACTCACAGATCGCTTCGGTGGCAACCTGAATCTGTTTTTTCACTTTGGTTGCCCGTATGCAAACTAGAAATGATAATTTTCTACCATGGATAGGCCAGTGCCTTTCCTTAATAATAAAGCAATAAATAATCACAAAGTGCTAATCTTAGTGAATTTATGCAAATACATAAATAGCTAAGGAGGTCATGAAGTCTCACTATGTTGAAGCCAAAATACAGACAGTTACCTCAATCAAAAAAGCAGACATTTATTATAGTCTATCTTCCTGCAAAGTCTTCCTGCCTCCTGCCTGCTCCATGAAGGCCTCCGTGAAGTCAATAGCGCCTTAGGTACCCGGGTCCACGTGGTGGCAAGCAGCTGTTTTGTCAGGGATTGGGCTGTGAGATATAAATTCTGGGCCAACTCACAAGGACTAATCAACATTTGTTTTTAGCTTTGGGTGTCTGAACAGAACAAAGAAAAGTCTCTCTGAAGTCCTGAAGAGTCCTCCCTCTGTAAAGACTTTCTGGTTTTAGCTCCTTACATTTCTTTAAAGAAACAACTTTCACTCCTGATATACTCTTTCCAAATTAATGAATGAAGTAATGCATTTTTAGGCTGCTGAGGTGACTTGGCCTTAGGCCCCTTAATTATAATGTACCTAAGGCCTTATTAATTTGTAGGACTGAGCAGGGGATGATGTGCCAAATACCTTCTGAGAGTCAAGTCGAAATCCTGTACTTATCAAAGCAGAAATATTAAATCAGGGACAGGTGTAATATTTTTGCATCCTTTCCAGAAATTGAAATGTTTTTGATGGGAACAAAGTACTATTAGGTGTGTTACAGGTTCACTTGGTGATGTTGTGCTCAAGTTTCACAATAAACTACTTGTGTAGGACTATTGTACTAAGAAAAAAATAAAATTGCATACCTGGGGGATAAGACAGACCATTTCTCTCAGACCCCTTTGTTAATGCTGTCTAAGTCCATAAACTTCTGCCATTGACTTCAGCTGGAGCACGATGGTATAGGCTGTGACAAGTATTGCCTCCTTATTCCACAGAACATCTGTAGCTATCTGAAGTTTTACCAATAGAGGGCTCTATTGGTTTGATTTAAGTCACAAGGAAGGGGGAACTAGACTTTGAGGGGGGGTTAGGTTGCTATAGTAGATCCTATACTATAAGGCTCCACCTATAAGCGGAGTCAGACAAAGTGAGTTGAAAGAAATGCTTAAAGGGATATCATTTAAGTGTTACTCTGTCTGTTTTGTTGTTGCTTTGTTTTGGTATTTTGAAATACCGATGCTGGCTGACTTGCTTGTCTGCTTTTGGAAAGGCACAGTCCAGAATGCTGTGAGGCATTTTAGGAATAGGAAAATATTAACAGTGTGATAATTTTCAGTCACCTGCAATGTTTAAAGCCTACCAAAAATAAAATTATGTGTCTATATATGCTTTACCAAGTGTTTTTTTAGTCATGTTTGCTCTTCTGGTGTATGCTTTTAAGCATAACACATAAATAAAGATGGGCATATTAATGAAAAAATGAAAATTCATGTTAATAAATATGAAAGTGACTTAAAGGAAAGTATTTGCTTTCCTAGGTTTCCTAAGGTTTTTATTCTGTCCCACTTAAGATGGAGCATATTATTGGTTCAGCTGTAGGAGGACATACAATAAACTGAAAAATAACGTGGAGCCTTTCTGAGGTGTTTGACTGCTACCCAGTGCCTGACCTCTCTCTTGATGCCCTGACTCACCTCTTCGCTGCCACAATGGGCCTTCCTATTCTACTTTTTAATTCTTGTTATCCGTTTCTCAGTGACTTGAAAGATGCTAGTCTCATAGCATATTCATGTTTTCACAGGTTAGCTAGACTGCAGTGTATATGTTCTATAATGCACCGCAAATGAAATTCACAGTTATTTTTAATGTGGACAGCAATGAACTGAAAAAATGAAAACAGTTCTAACAAACGTGCTTATACATGCATGATGGCTAACATATACATTTGCATACAAATATTATGTGTAAATCTTCTTAATGGAAGACTGTGATTTTTAGATGTCCTTGCCTTCTTAAGACACAAGCAGTGTAGCTAACCAAGCAAAAACCCCTCTCTACATAAATGTGTGTTTACATACATACATACATGAGAAAAATATATATATAGTGTATAATTTCAGTGTGTATGAATAGAGTGCATTGAAGTTCATTTTATTGTGCAAGCATAGCTCAAATTCCATTTTTATGCAACGGTGCAGTGACAGGCTTCCCATAAAATAAATACGGGCCACAAATGAAAATACTTATCTTGCTGTTCTTACATTTTTTCCTAGTAATGAATACAGACTTCAACTTGGGAAAATATAAAATGATCCTGCTTTCCGTATAAATGTCCCTACAAAAATCAATTCCAACCTCATCTTTGTTTTAGTAAAAAAAAATAAAAGAACAAAAAGATCAGGATTATAAATAACGACTACCTGTGGTTTTCATAAATAAATATCTCCAAAGTAGTGGAAAGCTGTAGAAATGCATGGATATTTTATTTTCTTCCCTCATGAATTTGTTGTGTTGGAGGAATGTGTATAAATAGATAGCTAGATATGGCGTGGATTCAGATTCAGCCATTTTCTCCAAATAAAAACATATGTTTCCCTGTTGATGTTGCTTTTTATCCTTTGGAATGCATTAACACATTAATAATGGAAAGACTGCAATAATGTATGGTCTACCTATGATGTTTTTAAAAAAAATCTCATAAATATGAATCTATAGGTACAGGAAAGCTGTATATGCTTGTGCCCATGTTGTAAATCATCCATCCTTTGTTTAAAAAAAAAAAAAAAAAAGGAAACAGTGGGGGAGGAGGGAGTGAGGGTTTTCTCACTGGAACCTTTTCATCTTGTCTAGGGAGAACTAAGAAATACAGCCATTGACACTTACCTAGATATTTTTACAAAGTCATGTCCCATTTATTGTTCCTCTATAGGAAGGATGTTTTCCTTCTCTTTAATTTTCAGGAAGGGAAAACCTTGTTCTGCTTTCTAGCCTTGTGAGAGAGAAAGGACTGCCTTTCCCCTCCCCCAGGTTACAACTTTAACTCATAATTCCCCCCCTCCCAAGGAAATAAGTAGATGACATGATGTTATGTAGAATGTGAACTGATTTGGGAGACTTTCAGTTTAGTCTCTACAGTTGGGAGAAGTGGATGCAGCTTGATTCTTTCAATAACTGCACATGCGTTTTTATTCTGGGGTCCATGCTATGTTTGTCTAGAGAAAGATAAATATACTAAGCAACCTTGCATGTGTACCTCTGAATAGATTGGAAACTATATTATTGCATTAATTGCATCTCATGAAGGTAACATGATCTACAAACAAAAAAAAAAGAAAAAACAGCTTAGAAACCAACAGCTTAGCTGATGGTAATAATACTTAGCTGACTTGTAATAATACCACACTGGAAATACTGGTGTGCTATAGCATTATCCTTCTCTTTCTTCAGGGCAGATTGGTTCAGCCAGCACTTTATTCCTGAAACATTCATACAAAATTGATTGCTAGATTTAAACGTACTACCCAGTGCTGCTGACTAATATAATGTTATTCTGTCCCTCCCTCACCCCTCTGTAATCAACAAAGCATGCATAACAGTGGAGTGTTTCACAGTAATTTTGGTGATGTTTTGCCTTGCTTGATTGGAAAGTATTTCTGAGGAGGATAAATAAGCTCGCCCCCAAACTCTCCCCTCTATTTCCCTTGCTGATGTTGCAGGGAGTAGTTCCCTGCAAGATGCGAAACAAGAAATACAGTAGATTGGGATGCTTCACAGGGAACAAAATTTGCGGCTCACTGGCTTCTTCTCCCATCTGTATTATTAGCACCGTATAGATTTAATAATTAGGTGATTGAAGACATTTTGATGATGGAGCGGTTTCTATGATCTGCAAAAGAAAGCATCTGTTTTCCTCATGTACCAATTAATTATTTATGCAGCAGAAAATACAGTAGACTACCTTGAGGATGAGCAGGTTGGATGTTTGTGTAACAACAGCAAGGCCTGGCCTGGAAATTATGTCATTCTGACCTTCAAAGTCTAAACCCAATTATTTTTCAGCCAAGCAGTAAACAAAGAGTACTCTATTCTGTCTTCACTTCCACCTCACTTTTTGCCCTCCTGTCCCCACAGAGGGCCTGTCAGCTTAAACATCACCTTTCCTTTTATTTTCCATTTCCTGTCTATGTATTTTATTAGCACCTTTTTCTATTTCACAGTCCCACGCACTGATTCGACATCAGCTTCATCCCTCGCAAGCACTACTGTTCAGACTAGGGACTGTTCTACATTGTGGGAAATACGCAAAAGCACCCAAACCTTTTTTTTTTTTTTTTTTTTTTTTTTTTTTTTTTTTCANTTTTTTTTTTTTTTTATTGTTGTCAGGCATGGATTCATTTTGGGAAATGTATATTTCTAGAGGCTAGGACTTACTGAAGTTTGCAAACGGAAGAAAAGCAGATCCTTGGATCTCACAAAATGTGTTGCTTTGTATTATGACAATGGTGTTCAGATGCCTGACATCCTCATAATAATATTAAGCTCTTTTTTTCTAACATTATGTACTTTATACATTTGTATAAATGTCACAGCTTGTAATCACTTCCTTTGTCATCGACGATTAATCTAAAAAAATCGAATAATTCACTGCCCCTTGCCATTTACATATCGTCTGCTACCATCTGTTCTTCTCAGCAGCAGTAAATGATGGGTAATTAACTCAGTGCCTTTGTCTTTCCCTTGCTGAATGTCTGACACATATAGATTTTCCTCTGTGTGTGTGTGTGCGCGCGCGTGTGCGCGCGCGCGTGTGTGTCTGTGTGTGTGCGCGCGCATGCATGTGTGTAGGGTAAGGAGAGGGGGACAGGAACAACAGACAGAAAACAAAAAGGAAAAAAAAAAGAAAGATGCTGTAAGTCTGACTTGAGAAAAAAAAAAAGTCAGTAAAAAAATATTTGCAAAGGAGAAAGCAGGACAGAAATTTTGGGGCTGAGAAGAGACTACATCACAATGGCCTTTTACTCCCTTAATGTCAAAAGAAAGGGGGACTTGGCTGTGGACAATAGCCGCCCTGCACATGCAAGTAGCCCTTTCTAAAGCTGTAAGGTCAAGGTCAAGATGCAGCAGTGAGAAAAAGCTTCATATGCTCCTCTTGTCAGCCCGAGTGCAAAGGGGGAACATGAAAATGAGGCCAAATGGAAGGAATACACAATGCCATTTGGCTCCTGGACTAGAAGCCAGAAGGTTCGCAACGTGTCATATTGAAACTATGATATAGTGGCTCTGCATATTGCATCCTTAGACAAGTGAGCATGAAGCAATATGCACTGTAAAATTAAAAAAAAAAAGAAAGTAATATCCAAAGAGCTTTTTGCCCTTTCTGCTAAGCACTACAAGCCACCCCACCACAGGCTGCGGAATGGCAGGAAAAAAAGGCATTCCCTTGCCATCGTAGGAAATACGACATGATAACCTAAGCAGCGTTTCCGGGCATGACCCTTTCATATTGTTTATAAGGAAAGGAAGAAATGAAAACCTGAAAATGGTTCAAAATACTTTTTAATAAAGGTTTTTAAGATGGAGAAAGCATAACAATATGTTTCAACTACCGTTAAATGACTGTTTATTCACATGTATTTATTATAATTTATTTGCCCTTAGGTAGTAGGTAGAAGCCTCCTTTAGGGCTGAGGGCCACATTGTGCTAGGCACTGTAAAAGCATGTAATACGACGTAGTATTGTCACTCACAACATCCTCAGGGGTTGGCCAATGCTGTGTGTCATGTGCACTGTGTCTTTCATTAAAAGAAAAAAAAAATAAAAGAAGTTAGTTCTTTTTTAATGTGATCCTATTAATCTCAGGGAGGTTACATTGCCCAGATATAGCTTCATGCCAGCTTAGTTATTCTGCTTATGTTATCTCTATGCCACATGGTACCGTGTATGAAGCTTTGGATTTTTCAACATGGGAGAAATAACAATTGGAGACAATTTCCCTATGATTTCAGACTTTCTCTTCCCAGCCCTCTCTGAGCTTTTTTCAAGCCTTTCTGATTAAGGCCATGCTATGTGTAACATCCCTTGCTGATTTTATGCAAAATTTCTTAATGGTTGTACATCTCTCCAGCTTTCCTTCTATTTCACATACCCTTCTAACCTTCCTCAAATTTGACTCTCATGTTACTCCTTATGAATGCAATTCCCTGCATGTGTAATGAGCTTGGGAAGTGACCTGCTCTTGTTCAGGTATCTTAGTTAATGGAATAAGTTTAGTTATATTTAACTTGAATGAAAGATGGTTATTTGATCCATCAGCTTCAAAGATGAATGGTGTAAACTGATGTGATAGGACTTAGATTGTAGCACTTGCGGGAAGTCCAAGCAGCACCTCCACTGCTAATCCAGCTAGAGTTTCTACCATGAAATTTTCCCTGCCCTAATAAAAAATGTCCTCTAACATCTATCACAACACTGGTCACTTCCAGCTTCTCTGAGGGAAGCAGTGGTGCTGCTATTAATGCCTCTCATTAGATTTCCTTTCAGGCTGGGAGGAGACAAGGTTTCCTGTTGCAACAAACTGCTGATAATTTCTTTTATCTCCTAGGTTTTCTCTAGCTAAGCAAAAGGATGCTCAGGTTAGAAGGCTGGCTGTATGTTAATACAGAACCACAAGTGGTTGGCAAATTGCCTCAAAGTGTCTAAAGGAATGGATAGAAGGGCAACAAAAGCTAACTAACAAGATTTTACCTCATTAGAATAGGTGTGGAAGTTAGAATCTAGGATGATTAAAATTACCCCACTGATATCAATAGAATGAATCATTTTGTCTTGTATATAATGCATGGTAAGCATGACTTGAACTCATGAATAAGTGTCCAAATATGTGAGGGCAATGAATACTAATAATTAGTATTTCTATTTTGTATTGTCATAGTGCCTGGGAGTCTTGGGTTGCAGACGAGGAAAACAACAAGGGAAACAATAAAAAGTTTAACCTTGCTCCAAAATGCCAAGTGGCTAACAGATAACAGAGGCCATAGGTTGCCAAAAAGGGGTGGGAGGGAGAGGGACACAGGGACAGAGGATAATAAAGACAGTAATGGTACACTAGGCAATGATATTTGTCACCCACAGCCCATCTTCCAGCTACTGTTTTTTCAGTGTGGTAGTAAAAGACTGCTTAAAGGAGGGAAATTATGAGGATTTTCTGGTATTTGTGGGAAGCACTTTCCAAATGAGTTAAAAAAAGGGAGAATTGGGGAAAAGAGAAAGCACAAAAACCTTTGAAAAATTTACTACTTTGGTGGTGAAGACCATGTGTTGATTGGAAGAAGCAGCGTATCCTTTTTTATTGAATGAGCAACGGCAGGGTGGTCAGGGCACAGGCTATGAAAGAATTGAAAGTGAATCCAAGAAAATCATGAATCATGGGATTCACAGAGAAAGGGGAGCTGGTGCAGGGATGGGGTTGGGGGAAAAAGGACACAGACTCTCTATCAGTAAAGACAGGAGGAGACTGAGTGGCACAAAGGAATAAAGTGGGAGATGAGGATTACTTAAAGAAAGGGAAACTTCTGGCTGTAATGGAAAAACTTGAGTGATGCACATTAGGGAGTGTAATAACCTGTAGCATGTGGTGGAAGGATATTTAGCTAGACTTAGAGAAACAAGAGAAAATGTGATACAGGCAATAATCTTGTATCATCTGGCAGATGGACTGGATGGCTGAGATTTTTTCCACCTCTTAATATCTCTGATAGGTGTACAATCTCTGTACTTTATGGCAGTGCGTTTGTACTGTGAAAATATGGAAGTGCACACTGGCTTGCCAAAAGACAGTGTATCAGAGAGAAACACTTTAAGTATCTTTGTGTATGAGGGCAATTTCCAAAATGTTTGTGTGTGTGAATACACACATATGCATAATATTTCTCTCTTTATACACACACATATGTATCATTGAATCCCTCCGTTCTGTTAGAAGTAAATGTTTCCAGTGTATTCAAACCAGCCTTTATTTGCAATATTGATGTGAAATTTGAGATAAATCTAAAATCCAGTATTTTTTTCTGTGGTGTGCCATTAAAAGGCAACAATGGTAAAAATCTTGCCTGAAAACCATATTTACTAGTATGTATCTTTACAGCTGTGTACTCATCAGACTGAAATTTCAGTTCCAAAGCCTCTATCAGGTGAAAGTATATAGTGTGTTTATGTTTTTAAATAAATGCTATATAGAACTAATGAGGACAGCATTTCTTCTTCCATCTATATTGCAGATCCTTTATCTGCAGTGCAGAATTCTAATGCATAGACTGTCCTTGTTCCACGAGCAAAAGAGATCTGCTTTTTAGCTCATAGACAGGAATTTTGACTGAAGTCTTGTGATTTGCTCAAACTTTAGGAGGCTTTACTTCCTGAGGGTGTAGAACCACCATTGATGTAAATTCACTGTGTGCATACAGAAAAGTGAATGGACAGCTGAGCACAGAGACTTGGGCAATGCACATCCTTGGTATTCCCTGAGTTAGGCAGAATGTGACTTTGTTGAACTGATGTTTGATTTTTGTTAAGTACTAAAATAGAAACATTTTTACTTTTATCACTCACACCGTGCTGTATCACCACACTGGGAACTCAGTCTATAATGACTGTCTAAATCTGGTATATTCATAGTGATGTAACATTCAGTGAATTGCTATTCAAGTATAGGTGTGAACGCCATCTTTTTGATGGAAGATGGGGAAAATATGTTGCATGAAAGCAGACAACTGTTGAAGCTTCCCAAGATGGGAAATGAACTGCAGAAAGAGAACAATAATTCCCTCAGAGGGAACAATATACCGCACTATGCAGTAGGTCACTAAGGAGGATTTTTGCTGACTTGGAGCTTTTCATTGAAAGAAAGGGTTGATGACCAAGACCAGTGGACTTTAGTAGGACTGACTAGTCCAGGTGTCCCTTAGTTTCTCTGTTCGTCAGTAGGTAACACAGTCTTAGTGTGCACAGGGTGGACGTCTATACAAAAGGTTATACAAAAGTTGTACTCAGGCATTTTATTTTATTTATTTTATTATCAGCCACAAATTTTTCTTGGTTAACAGACTTGTGAGGGAGCCTTCATCGTGTACTGAGCCTGCATTCTCTGCAGTACGGAGAGATGTTTTCATGCTGCTTGATTTTCAGGATTGTTTCTTAAGATCTCTCATTAAAAAACAAATGCAAGGTACACCCAGTAAAAAAGAAAACATAAATCAAGCATGCATAGTGAAAGAATGAAAATATTACTGATGTCTTGCTACCTCTTGATAAAGCCAAAGCAGTTCAATTGATACATTCACTGTATCATTCACTCTTGTGGTGCTCTTTGATATTTCAAGCATATATATTTGAACCTCAAGTATTTAATGGACCTGGCCTACTCTTTTTTATTGATCCACCTGAGTCCTTATCAATGGTGATGTTCTTTACTCCCTCCCTGTAAAATGAAAAGAAATCAAATCAAAGTATCCTAAACTTGTTGATTCAAAGCTGTTTCACCGGTATAGAAAAATAGGTTAGAGAATCTTTTTCACACTCTTTCTTCTGCAAACTAAATTGAAGTGACCTGGCTTAAAGTAACCTGGATCTCAGTCATAAAAGCAATATGCCACCACAGTGGCAAATCCAAAATTTATGACTCATATTTATCTCATCTGCACTTGGCTTTACTATTCTTTACTGCTTATGTATAAGAACCCATGACACTGCTAGGGTCTTTGAGAACTGCGTGGCCAGTAAATTCACGACAAGGCAAATTCGGGACCTAGGAGTCTAATTTCCAACACCCTCCAATGTTCAAAAAATGTGACTTCTGAAGGAAAGAAATGTTAACCTTTTTGTGTCCTGTATTTTCTTTTGCTGCTAAATTTTGCACTTTATCTTTACTCCTTCCCCTTTGATTACTGATGAAAATGGATAAAAGGTGTTTTTTAGGTCTGAAGGAGAATCTTTAGAAACTCTGAAGTCCTTTAGGTCTTCCACACTGATGGGGAGATATTGAGATATCATGGTGAAGCCTGTACAGGTTCTGAACCCCCATGAGAGATTGTTTTCCTGATCTTTTCTGCTTGCTTAGGACAGTGAGTTAATAAATGGTCTCAATCCCCATCTAATTCAGGATTTTCATCTCTGTTCTCATTTAACTTTATAATCCTACTATTCTGCTTGAGATATTGTTTAAATTTTAATTTCTGTAGGAAAAAAAAAAACCAACATCCCACTATCGGTTATTTTTGAAAAACCTGTAGGTTGCCACAAAATCAAGGTGAAACATCTTGAAATATTTGAGGAGAAACATTACCCACAAATAATTCAAGTGCAAGTACCAAACTGAACCTAGCTGGACACAATGGGAAGTCTGACAAACACATTTATCCTTGTAAAAGAAAGGAATCTAAGGCACAAGAGTTAAGCTTTACCTATGATTACTTATTTCTACCTATTGTTTTATTGTCACAGTAACATTTTTAAAATATTTTTGAATTGGGTATGTAGTTTATTTAATATGCAATCAGCAGTAGGTCTGGAATTAGAGTAGTGTACTAGCAAATGACAAAGCTCTTCTAAGAAGTCAAAATAAGCTGAAAGGATAAAGAAAAAAATCAGAGCACACTGCAGTAAAAGTTGGACCCCAGTCAGTGCCAGACTGCCAACTGTTAATAAATTATGTCTTTGGTCTGTCGTATTTGAGATGTTGAACTAAAATGTCAGTAAGAGTGTTCATATGCTGCTATTTGATGCTGAAAACTCATTATTAAAGACAGGTTGTCTATTCAAAATTTCTTCCTTTCTTGTCTTATTTCTTGCCTAACCAAATGGATGTACGTCTCTATCACAATTGTCCTGGACCATTAGCATGAATAAGGGAGGGTCTCTATAAACTTGTGGTGAGTCTGTGGATACTTGCTGAATGTTATTTGTGGGGAACATGGCTAAGAAGTTTGGAAACTAACTGGGAGAACTGATGAAACTTATTTCAACACCTATTGAAAGAATATTTTGGTTTTTATAACCCACATGTAGCTGCATCATTAAATTCTTTGACATTCTCATGAGAATAGGAATAGAAAAATAACAAAAGGAAAATAGTCAAGAATAAAATCAGTGCCTTAACAGATCTCAGGTAGTCTTTCCATACAGTTGGCAGAGAAGACCACAAGAAATCATTAGTCAGAAAAGACAGCACAAAGTCAACCTGAAAGTTGAATAGAAATTGAACTAGAAGAAGTACCTCTAGAAGTTTCCAGATGTTGTCATGGTTAGGGTCACTGCGCATGGTGGTATTCCTAATGTTGCTTTTGTTTCCAGTAACAAATTGCAAGCTCTCAATTTTCTGGTCCTCCATATAACACTATGCTTACACTATGCCTTGGGGAACGGAAGCAAATTAATGTGTGTATGTTTTAGGTTGTTCCCTGCCTACAGTCTGGTACTAAGTCTCCTGGAGGCTTGACGTGGCATCTGTTGTGTACTGATGACTCTTTTCCTACACAGCAGAGTTTTCGCCTTTCCCTCTGTGCCTTTCAGCAGCAGTTTGGTGCACCAAGAGTTTTAGGCATCAGCCTCTTCCCGGTAAGTGTTATGTGCTGCGTAACATAACCCACTAATGGTTATTCATCACCTCTAGCAGGTGAAACCTCTACATGTCCTGTCATGTACTGCTAGATGAGAAAATAAACATCAGACTATCTAAAGTGAGCAGTGTATCTGCAAGGGCCAAGGCTGGATTCTGAAGAGAAAAGGGAGCATTTTACTAGCAAAAAATATTTTAAGCTAATTTTATAAAGCAATAAGACAAGAATCACAAAATCACTACTGTATGCCTGCAATAATAGCTGGCCTAAGAAGAAAACGCATTGGGCTTAAAGGCAGGGTTTGAAAGTTGTAGTAGGCGCGCCTCATGATTCAGAAAAACATTCTACAAGAAAAAGACATTTAGTAAATATAGTATCGGTATAAGAGACTGCCTTATGTCTGACCCAAAGGGGGAAAAAGTGCTATATCCACTGACTTACAGGAGCTGAATTGTCTCTGATTTGGTAAAATTACTTTTAAGACCATGAGGAGGGGTTGTTACTCATGGAACCTAGACCACTCTTGTGGATCCCAAGGAGATTGGGACAGGGTGCTTGAGCCTTGCTTTCATGTTTGGAACCAACATGCTTTGAAAAAAATATTTACTTTTAAGTGAGTCTTTCTCCTTTGTGGAGATTTCAACATTTTTCTTTGAGAATAAGTTAGCACGTGTTAGACTCACGCCTGAAATACCAGTTAAACTATACACACATGTCAAGTCATAGCTCTTTTACTTGTCCTCAAATATTGGAAGACTTTTAGCTGTGGATGAGGAATTTTTAAAACCTTCCTGAAATAGAATTAAAAGAAATCCAGGTTTTTAGGTCAAGTACACTCAAATAAATAAACTCTATCAATATTCAGGATACCTTTAGACTTGCAGTAATGAAATTAGGTTATCTGTATCCCTTGCAATTTATGGTTGATGTTATCCATAAACCTGCAGCACTACGTTGCAAGGTACACCTTGAATCTCCTGTCATTCTGACATAGTGTCCACTTTTTAGTCTTCCAACAATACTTTCATCTTAAAAGTGATGAAAAAGAAACACATCCATGTGTGACAATGCCTGATGTGAAATACATCACGTTTTATGCTGTAGCCATGTCCTTAAAAATGTATCATATACTGTCCCACCAGGAGATCCTTGCTTACTGGTACAATAGCTTCATTTGTAAGCATCTCCTTTGGCAGCCCAAGGAAGGATAGACAACTAACTGACAGCAGCACAGCATTTAAGTCCTGCTTCTGGTGCAGAACTGAATATAGAAGAGAAGGAATGACTAGCTATTGAACTGCAGTGAAGAAATTATTTGTGCTGCCTGCTGATATATAAAGTATATTATGCACAATAAAAGCTGTTTAGTTCCCCTGCCTTTTAGGTTTACAACTCTCCACAATGTTGGTGGAACATAATGCACTGGGCAAGTTTATTCTTTCTTAGGCTTGGGCAATTATTTGGCATTGATTTTCTTGAAGTTTTGTCTTGCATGTCAGCTTTTTGTTGGCAAACTTTGCAGAAGAGTTTGATCAAGTCAGTAAAGATGTGAGAATACAGATTAGATCAGTATTTGGCTCATGCTTTCCTTTTATGAGACAGAAATATCAAAAATAGAGTTCTCAACCCTCCTCTCCAGACACACCCCCACAGATGGAGGGTTGGACCTGTATTTTATTTGTTTGATTTTATTTTGTTCTCTGATAAATCTCACACTTCTTAACATTTCTATCTACTCTGATTATAATAATCAAAATACTCTGAATTGGCTCCACATGATGGGACTTCTTTCTCATTTGCATTTTTTAGGCAGTGACTCTACACTGATTCAAAACCAGTCGACCAGTTATACTGAAGTGATATAACAACACTGGTTATGCTGAATTAAAGCAACAGAGACTAATAATCCACTATTTAACTGGGTATTTATGGGTCATTTTCAGCAATACAAAAAAAACCAAACCCGTAAAGTACCACTGTTCTGATTTGGTAGCAGCTTCCATCCTCTTTGCACAGGTGAGAGTGAACACATAATGTGCAAAGCCGTGATGAATCTTAAACTATTGCCTGCACGCTGTTTTATTTTGTGATGACTGTAATCGGAGCCATTTGCTGATTATCCTGTTCTGTAACGTGAACAGCCCAGGTAGCGCTATTTGTGATATTATGTAAATCAAGAAGTTACTTTTGCTAAATTGGCCTAAGAAAAATATAAAAATCACCCCCTTCGATTCTGATTATTCTGTTCTTACCATATTCTTATTCATGTGCAGGTAGGGAGAATACTTCCATGGCCTTTCATAATGCTTTAAAAAGTATTTTTAAGAAGTCAAAAGTACTCTAAGTGGGCATTTTTGTCTTCTCTTAGATATGTATTGTCCTCTTTATAAGTTCATCTTTAAAACTAGGGTGTCTAAATTTAGACACATGACACACAAAGCTATGTTTAATGTAGTGTTTAAAGTTGGCAGAGATACAGACACCTGAATTTTAGGCACTACATTTGAAAATTCTTCCTTCTATCTATAGATACAATAGCTCCTGAGGACATTAACGGAGCTGTACCTGGGCCTATCGAGACAACTGCTCTGCCCTTCTTTATTATGCTCCGATCTTAGCTTCTCAAGTGAATTCAGAAAGCCGTAGGTTTCAACTTTCTTTTTGTAATGAGCCTAGTGGGCAAAGTAATATGAATTGAACTCACAGGGGACATTCCTGACAGAGTTCAAACCTCTTACAGTGTCTCTAATAAGACCTTTCTCCTAAGTCAATTGGAAAACTGAATAGACCACATAAAAGGTGGGCTTTAGAGTTCAGTATATATGTGTGTTACACCAAACAGAGGCCCTGGGAGAAGAAGAGAGAAGCTGAAGTGATGCACCTGCTCTCCTGGGGAGAGAGTTTCAAACACTTACTTGTGAATATAGTCCATTCTTGTAACGACACTACCTCAGTGCATAACAATTACTCACATGAATATGACTGCAGGAATGACCCAGTTTCTTATTTTAAGACGATTGTCATAGGACATTTGGGGTTGTGTGATAGTAAAGGTCCTTTCAGCTGGGTCAGCCTCTGAGCTGACGCGTGGTGTAGGTGAATGCCCTGTAGAAAGACCCATTTTGCAAATCAGCTCCTGCAAAACTCCCAGTAGGACAACCAGGTGAGACCGTACCAATAGCTCACAAACCAGATTGCAGTAAAAGATCATCTAAGTGGTTACTGCCTTCTAACTGCTCCAGTTTGGTCATGACCTCCATGTGAATCACCTTGTACAGATATTCCTGTCTCCTTTGGTGCTTCTCTCATGTCCTTAGAAGCTTTGTTAGTGTGTGGTCTTGTGGTCGGTCATATAAGATTAATCTAGTGAGAAACTGGAGGCAACCAGAATGATCAGGATGAGACATCTTGGTCCATTAGGAATTGGACTCCAGACCACTTTTAAGCACAGAGGCAGCCCAACTGACACCCAGATAACCTTCTTCAAGTTAATGAGTGAGGGCCAAATCTCAAAGCTCAGACTACTTGACCTCCCTCTGCAGTTTATGCCAAAGTCAGGCACAAGAGGCTCGTGACCTATTTACATGACATAGAAAGAGTAAAGAGTATAGCAAGTTCTTTCAGAATTCAAAACCAGGACCAGAAGACAGTGACAGGTAATTGCACCTCTTTCCCAAAGCATTTCCCCTTGTGGAAACTTCTGTGGATTTTTCCTTACCTCTCCCCTTCTCTATGTATATGAGATTCCTCAGAGAGGTGGTGAAGACAAGGTACATCCTTCGAGGGATGTAGAAAATTTTCAGAGTTTTCAGAGCATAAAAAAAGTACTGAAATCCCACAGCTTTTCGGTAGAAAACAGTTGTGTAATTCTCTTGGTAGGCTTGGAAAACCTGTCTGTCTGCTTTTAACAATAGACTCATAGCTTTCCAGCACAGACTTTCTTTTTAACAAGCCTAATTTATAATCTTACTCAGTGTTTCCAAAAAGACCAGTTTCTGGTTGAAAAGCGTGATTCAAAGATCTGACTGAACACTCATTTATCATTAATAAATTTAGATTAGGAAGGAAAAAAAGATTATAGTGATCTTCCAAATAGCATACCCCAGGCAAGAAATGTAAATTGTTTTAAGATATATTTTTGAAATTTTATGAAAGAAATTATATAGTCAGGCAGACAAATTGTTGACAACAGCAAATAAAGTTTGCGGTATGAATCATTGGCTTTCCAATATTTTGGGCTTTCAAAGGTAAAATGTGACTGGCTCGCTTTCACTGTACTTGGGTTGTAGTAATCCCAAGTTTCAGGACTTGTGCTGGATGTGTGTGGGACGCAGGAAAGGACTGTCCTACACAAATGCATAATTAAGCTTCTGTGTTTCTCCATCTTTTTCTGATGTGTTAGATGTTGCCCAGAGTTGGATGCAGGATATAGCAGGTTGCAGTGGTGCTCTTAGTGATGCTAAATTCTGTTAGGAGGCTTACTGGTACATCTTGATCACTGTTGAGCCAAATCTGGTGATAGATTTAAGAGGGATTATTTTCTCCTTATTTATATTTGTAGACATCACTGCGGTGTGTTCTATTCACACTATAAAATGAGTGAGGATCCAGCCTCTACAATGTCTGAGAACTTTATTGCACAACATCCTTTATTATTGCAGGGATCTGGGACACTGGCAAAATTCTCGGTGTCTTTTGCTGTCTTCTTGTAGCATATTATAGTTGTAGTTCTTGTCTAATTCTACAAATGAGAAGTAAATGGCTTGGAGTTGTTCTGTGGTGAGAACATCAGCTGTTCCATGACCCCTTCCAAATCTCTTGCACAATAGTTGATGTGGTAATAAGGTAAATTGGAGTTATGACCCATGAGGACATTTCCAGTTCATTGTTCCTATAGGATCTCCTTCCACAGACATTACCATTCCTTTATGTGTAATAATAGAAAGCCAAATGCAAAACAGGAAAACCCATAAACAAAAACCCAAGGGCATGACTTACCTGGATCCCAGATGGCTCTTCACTGACATTGGTGAATGACTAGAAAAATATGAAGAGCAAGAAGCACCTGCATCCATTTTCATATTATTCAGATATTTTGTATATTGCTTTGTGTTGAAGATTTGTACTATGTAGAGCCAGATTAGTTCTTATTTCCCTTTGTCTACTGAAAAGGTATGGCTAAAAGTCAATCCACATGCAAGTATGGAACTAAGAGATCCTATTTCTAGTGCCAGTCAAATTGCAATAGATTCTTTGCTCACCTCTCTATATAATCCCTTTGAACTAAGCTGCATTTGTCATTTTTTATCTTGGCTTCTCTCAGGTCATTATAGGGTAAATCCAAGTTTATGGGGAAACCACTGTTTTTTTCATATTGACAAGATATGTTCTTGCTGCTTATAGCTGATCCAGTTTTGGTGCAGACACTTCATATTAAAATTGAGGCAGCTGTAGTTACTTCTGAAATCTAGGAAGTGATTTAATAAATGCCGATTATTGACTTGCTGGATTACACTGTTAACGCAGAAACAGGGTCATTTGCAAACTTTTGGTTTTGAATTATTGAAGAGGGTATGCCAGAAAAAAACAACAACAATCATCTCATCTATATGCCTCAACACCAATTCTTTATCCAACATGAAATGACTGCAGTGATCAGTTGGGCTAGTGCTCTGGAGATGTTTCAGGCACACTGCTGTTTTGCTGCAACGTGACTGTCTTAAGAACAGTATAAAGTTCAGCTGCGCAGTTCAAAGGACACATCTACCCCTGGCTCCCCTTTGAGATATTACAAACAAACAAGCTATGAATAAAATGTTTAATTAACAATACCACTCTTCTATGCAAGACATAAATAAATGTCCATTTGTGTACACTGCACCCAAATACATTTATGTGTCAATTCCTGAACTCTTTGATCTTTTATGACCAGTGTGTAACGTGTAATGTCTCATGTTTCTATTAAACTCTCTAGTCCTGAGCTTTTGGTGAAAATCAGAGGAGAAAGCACTACAGGAAGGGACTTAGGTTGTATTTCATTCAGCTCATGGGCTTCTACAAGGTCTCTGACAACCACTTTTTTCCTGTATAAATACATTTCATACTATGAGCATGGTGTCTCATTTAAATAGAGACAAAAAGCTAACAGTCAGCATTGGGATTTTGCTACGCTGTCTTGCTGCAGGTGTTCTTCTGATGCGTGATTGCACAAGCACAACACATCCATTGGGATTTATGCTCATCCGCTGCCTAAACCACGTATCAACGAGTCCAGAAGAGGGCCACAAAAATGATGAGAGGGATGGAATACCTCTCCTATGAGGACAGGCTGAGATAGTTGGGCCTGTTCAGCCTAGAGAAGAGGAGGCTCCAGGAAGACCTTTTAGCAGGCTTCCAGTACCTAAAGGGGGCCTACAGGAAAGATGGGGACAAAATTTTTAGCAGGGCCTGTCGCAATAGGACAAGGGGTAATGGTTTTAAACTAAAAAAAGGGTAGATTTAGGCTAGATATAAGGAAGAAATCTTTTACAAGGAGGGTGGTGAAACACTGGAACAGGTTTCCCAGAGAAGTTGTGGATGCCCCTTCCATGGAGACGTTCAAGGTCAGGTTGGATGAGGCTCTGAGCAACCTGATCTAGTTGGAGGTGTCTCTGCTCATTGCAGGGAGGTTGGACTAGATGACTTTTAAAGGTCCCTTCCAACCCAAACTATTCTATGATTCTATGATTATCACTGGTGAATGCTTGGTCCTGTCTCGGTTGGCTCAGGTACTGCTGTGGAGAGGAAGGAGTTCAGCAGCTGCCAGCTCTTGCTGTCCAGGTTCAGTGCCTGCTCTGCCTCTGCTGTGCAGGGCAGCTGGGGGGCTCTGGCAGCAGCTATGTCCTGCTTCAGGAATCAACTGTGGCACTTGAAGCCCTCAGACCTGCCAGATATCCCCTGCCTTGATACCGGGTGTGAAACAAATGGAGAATAAAAATCCACCCACAGTGAATGCCACGTCCTTTGGTATTCCCACCTGCCAGTACCTTAATTCCCATATTTCTATTTACACTGTTCTTTAAGATGAGGATAAATAGATAAAATAATTTCCTTTTGTTTGCAATGACGTACTTGTAATGTAAGGAAGGACAGTGTAACAGCTATAGTAATATCAGATAGAGTAATACAGGAGTAAATGTACATATTTTTAAGAAAAAAAGTCACTACAGATGTATTTTTTCCAAAAAAGGTAATCAAGTTATTTCTCATTTCCTTCAAACCACTGTGACCCCCTCATTGCTCTCACTGAATTTTAGCCCATTATAGATTTACTCTGATTGTCCTTTATGGCTCTACTGCATTCATCCAAGCTATTAATTTTATTCTTTGTCAGGCAAGATAGAAACAGAGCTTTCATGTCCTTCTGGCATTCTTAAACTCAGTCATATTTAAGACGCATAATTATGTTGTTTTAGGAACTTGGTGTTCCACTGTTCTCCACATTCTGAGCTACCTCTGCCAAAGTGTCTGTATATGAAAATATAAGAAATCTTAAAACAGTCGCTAACGTTCTAGAACAAAAACAAAAGTGGCAAACGCGGAATTTCACAGCAAAGCAAAAATACGTAAAAGTCCAAGAAGAACAGGAGTACATTCATGTACATTTTCCCAAACATGAGTCCTTAGATGTAAGCATTTTGTCATCACTTTAGTTCAAGTGTCTTTGTAACAATGAAATTGTGGCATTACCAGGAGGACAATAAAAATGAATAATCTCATGGTAAGGCACAGCCTATAAGCCTTTCATTTTGTTAGGGTCAGAAAAGCTGTTTATATTTTGTCCTTATTTATGTGCTTTTTTCTTTAACACTTTTTTCCTGTTTTTCATGCTTTTCTTTTCCTTTTTTTTCTTTTTCTTTCTTGAAACAAACAATCTCTGCCCTCATTTAGGCTAATAATCTGAAATGAATAATTTATTCCAATAATTAGATAGCAAAGTCTTTACAAGCAGACTGCTATTTCCTTAAACTAACCTTTTGCATAAATTTATTAGACTGAAGTAATTCTGAACTTTTTGGTCTCTGATGTCACGGTGAACACTTGATGTCTTCTGTGCATTGCTTAACTGTTGGTGTTCAGCTCCATCTCACAATATTTTTTCTTTGCCCTGGCTGAGCATGGGAAATCATTCCAACCCAAATACTTGCCCGAGCAAATTTAAAATTTAAGAGAATATATATACTCCCCCCCATGCGCTGCTGAAATTAGGTTTCTGTGAGCAGCTGTACTGGCAAAGACCTTAAGTGCTTTATCAAGCAGTGCCAATAAAGCCCACTGTACAAGGCGTAAATGTGCAGAAGGTGTGAAGGATGGGCAGAATAAACCAAGCCAGCCTGCCAATAAACATCCCTGTATAATGTCTGCGTGTTTCATTCAGCTCTGCTTCCTCACGCATGCTCAGTGGAGAAGCTGGGAAATTAACTCTCGGCATTTCTGCAAACTGGGTCTTGCCTGAGAAGACACTAGAGCTGCTGAGCGAGCCTTCCCCACTTTTTTCTTTAAAGCATTCTTTAATGAAATGCATTTTGAAGGAAAAAAAAAAAAAAGATCCTGAATTCTATGGCTGAGCACTGTTAGGAGTGTCCTTGCAAATCCCAAATTCCTTAAAATCAATACAGACTCCTCACCTCAAACAGTCCAAAAGGAAATCATGGCAATGTGGGTTGGTCAGTAGGCAAGAGCTCAGCAGGCTGTAATTTCTCCGCAGTTTGTCTATTTGGAGCCTTAAATACTCTGTTTGGCAATGACTTGTGTGTTTGTGCGTAAAATCAGAGAGCAGTCACAGCTCTCTTAAAATTTCAGCCCCATCTCCCTTTCATGTGACGTAAATCATCTGCTGAAGGTGGCGGGGACAGGGTGTCCTGAGCTGGGGGCACAGTCCCCCCACAGGCTGCTCTGGCTCCTGGGGAAGTCGGAGGGCAGGCAGAGTCCTCTTGACTTTGATGTGTTGTGGATGCAACTGGTCATGTTTACATCTATTGAACCAAATCATTTCTTGTGGCATGGCTAATCAAATTATTGGTGATCAGCGATCAGGCTGCGTGAGGTGAACTGAGGACACGCTCTGGCATGACCCATTTAAAGGAGTGCCAATGTTGTCGTACAAGATTGATTTATTAAAGCAGAGGAAAAAATACAGTCTCTCTAAAATCAAAACCGGTGCCTCTGTTTCTAAATTCTTAGCAGCAGCAGAGCAAGCTGCAAAGAGATGGTAGGATTGCTACTGTAGGATATGTAAGCCTCAATAAAAAGAACACATCAGTAATTTCACAAAGTAGCTGAGATCATTCAGCATATAAACTGTATTTTTGAAAGCCAATTTAAACTGCGTGTAAATAAAAGAGTCAAGCAATGACTATTATCTTCCTAGAAAAATATGTGTTTGAGCAAATAGTGAATGTGCACTTAAACCCGTTTTTTGCACAAGCCTTAATTATGAGAGATTTGTCCTTGTCCATAAAAGTGGTAGAATGCATTATTTTTCACACACATTCCTGCTTGTTCATGTTTTCATTTTCTTTTCTTGGCTAATGAAAACCCTTCAATATAAAGGCATTAAAGATTGACATTGAAGTTCTCTTTATGACACAGATATCGATGCCATATAAATTCAGCAGCTTGCCTCACCTGTTTAAAGTCATGTATGGAAGCTGAGTAATAAGATACTAATCTGTCTGTCCCAGTCTTCTTCCAAATGATCAATACAGAAAATTAATTATTTTACATCTTTTGAAATACTTTTTCTTATTCCCACATGCTTACTGTGATTCTTTTCTCTTTGTATCAGCATTCCATTATTTAGTTCTGTCCTGGGGGGATGGTAATACTAATTCATAAAACAAATTAAGAAAAATAATGCTGTGATATGCTAAACTGCCAAGTAAAAGAGCTGCAGTATGCAACAACCAAGAAGGAATTTTGAAAAACATTCTGCATCTCCCTTAGAAACAATACACTGGTTGGTTTTATACTCAGGAACTGGTATAACAGTTTACTTTGCAGTAGGTTTTTTTTTCAACAATGTCTGAGCAGCCTAAAGACTAGCTTACCGAAAGAGAAATATCTAGACCAAAAACAATTTCATACCCATCACTAGCAATAATTATAAATAAACATCCACATATACACACCCTTGTGCCAGATATTCCTGTACGTTCTTTGAAGAATGCTCCCTATGTTGGAAGCTGAGTTTTGAAACGCCTTTCAAACTAAATTTGGGGATTTGAATTGTACAAATTTATCTCACTCCTTACATTTCACAAAATAAAATTATTCTTCCCCCCCTACCACCCCTTGAGCACTCCCAGTTAAATTTAGCCACATTTTGACAGTTCAACAGCATTGCACGGCAAATGCTGTGGGGCCCTTCTTGGGAACGTGGAATTCTCTGCATTTCAGTTGAAAGAAGGAATATTTCCCGTCTATTTTATGTGAGGCTCATTGTAGGAATTCTGCATTAACACCCCCCCAGGATCTAACAGGGGCTTTATAGCTCACTGCAGATCCTGTTCATTTGGCGGGGTTTGTCACTGTATCTATCAGTTGAAGTGAAAAGGAAGGAAGGTTATATTCTGGATCTTCTTGCCCGTTTTCTTGTTCTTAGTCTTCTCTTCTTCACACAAGAAGCAGCAAACATTGTCCTTGTCAAATGATAAATGAGGCACAATTGGTGACTTGCATGTTTGTCAACAGAAGCAAGATCAAATGATTGCTCAGCAGGAAGGAGCCACAGGAAATCCAATGATTTTTGACTAATTAGCAAAATAATAATAACGGCTGCCTAATGATTACCTTGTACTGGGTTGTGGCCTTTTATCAGGCAGCTGCAGACTACTGCTTTGAAGGGAACCAATGGTTTTCTTTGAAACTGGTGTCACGGACTTGGAGGATTTGTGACAAATCTTCTGAGACTTATTGCTGCTTTGTGTAGTCCCTATAATTGGGAAGAAAAATGAGCCTGTTTCTAAACGCTTAAAGAGGAAAGTACCTTCTCTCCAGATTTTATTTGGAAAGATTTTTAAACTAGTTGGCATGTGTGCGTGCCTGCATGAGTGTGTATAATCATTTTCAAAGGGGGGAATGAATCTTAAGGTGAGTTAAAACCTACAAAAATGATTTATCTATGTTGTTTTCACACAGTAACAGCAATAATAAAAAAGACAGAGGCTTACCTGCAATACAATTTTACCGCAAAAGTAAAGATCAGGAAAACATTGTGGGTGAAGCCAGAAAGAAGGCCAACAGTTTGGAGCTTGTGGTTTGTATTCTGCATACCGCTCACGCGGATTTCAGAGTGAACCACAGCAAGTTGTGTATATTTGCCTGCAGGACTAATCATAAGCACAAGTCTGAGCACCAAAGGTTTGAACGGACCAATTTCAGCCTGCAGTCAAGTGCTAAATTCAGCAGTTCTTCCAGAGCTGCAAACACTAAAGGCAGGCTATACTTTGGGAAATGTGGGCCACCATCTTTCCTCACGTTGGGTGATTCACTGGCAAAGCAGTGATGATACTGATTCAACACTGTGCAGGTGCCATACCCTTTTTACTGCCCTTACCCTAACCACCATCAGCACAGAGCATCGCATTCAGTAAATGGCAGGCACTGTCTCAGTGCACCACGGAGTGAATCTGGTTCCCTTCGAAAAACACGTTCATCACACAGCCAGTGGAAATTAGCTTTAAACTGGCAATGTTAAGTTGAGAAAGTCCAAAGACCGAGACAACTGTGGAGTGCTACAGGTCAGACCTGAGCATGATTAGCAGAAGCCTGTGGAGCCAGGGGCAAAATGCCTGCCTAAATTACTGCCACCGGTTTCATTCTCAACGTGTAAAAACTTCAATGCCTAAAGTCCAGGTACTGACTCCTCTTTTGCAGGCTTCTAAATAAAATTGCCTGACTTGAGAGGTGCTGAATAGCTGCAGGTCCCACTGAAGTCATTTGGCCTCAATAAATAAATTAAAGCTCAGAAATCTGTAAGGTGATGCTAACTGACCTGTATGCTGGAGCCAGAATTCATGGACAGGCCTTACACCGAGACTGACTACAGCTATGGGTATCTGTCTCTCATTGTCAGGAGCACTAAAACTCTCTCCCATTAGTTAAATACAGCCCTAAGGGTGAATAATGGAAAAGGTATTGTCACAGATAGTGAGTGGAAGTAGACAGGTCAGTACATTTCAGCAATAACTATTAGGTGAGTTTAAAGAAGGATAACATTGTAAGGTCTAAGCTGAAGGATCCTCATGTTCCTTTTATTCCTTCCATTTTGTTTACCATTAATTGGCCAAATTCAGGTCTTCCACTAAAGAGAGGGGACAAAGCTTGACTTCAAAGCTCTGAAAGTGGTTGCTCATCTCTGAGGAGATACAACCTTTTGACATTGGCTGGTATGGCACTGTTTTTTGCATGGCATTCACTGCTTCCTCCACCAAAGGAGAATTGAGTATGCGCTGCTGTTAGCTCTACGTATGTGTTTCAATATTCAGCTCATGCCATTAGTGTTGCAATGTTGGCAAGAAATCTGCTCCAGCTCTAGATTTTGAAATAATCTGGGACAGGTGAAGATCACAATATTGTTTACCAACAAATTATCTGCTCTCTCTTTGCAGAACAAAGGTACGTGACTGACTTTGGTGGATGCCAGGGCACAAGGAGTCACGTCTATTTCCATCCTGCTAGGACATTCTGTCTTCAGGTTGAGAGAAAGACATGGACACCACAGTGTCCTTCTTAGCACCCTGGAGTGCTAGACCTGGTCTTTTCAGATGGCTGCAAGGTAATGGATGATGGGAAGAAACTACCTCAAAGCATAAAATCCAGTCACCAGTTCCACACAGAGCTCTCAACATGTGACAGAAGTAGTTGACAAAAGAAGTAGTTCCCCTCCAACCTCACCCCATCTTACTATTCCTGCAATGGGACCACTGCATAATGTGGTGCACTGGGCCTCTCCTTCCCTCCTTGACAGTATCCTGCCTCTGTTTGCTGGCTAGGAGCCAGTAAAGCCCAAGGGGAAAGGCAGTGTCAAATCCCACTGCTACACCAGCCTGAGCAGCTTCTGAATTATCCAGCTGGCTGTAGAGGTCTTTTCCATGACAGCAAGATTTTGTTCGTTTATTCATTGTCCATAACTTAGTGAAAACTTTGGCAACCAAAAGTTTCCTTCTGACGACGGTCACAAAGAGGAATGTAGAGGTACAGGAAAGGCAGATAGGACAACACCTCCAACATGCTGCCTCTTTCACCACAGCCAGTGACAGTTCTCAGCTGCAGAGAGCAGCGAGGGCCTGCAGGTCTGTGTGGAGCATGCAGGGGCAAGTGAGAGAGTGCCCAGTGAGCTGGCATTTCGCACAAGTTTCTTGTTGTCAGATGAGCTGAATCTCGACAAAGTATCAGGCACATCTCTGCAGAGAGGCATCTGAGGAAGCAGTGCATCTCAGAGAGAGAACAACTTGAGACAAGGTGACATGCAGGACGTTTTCTACTCAGTTGTTGTTAGATTAAAAGGGACATTCAAAAGTTTATCTTATTGAATTGTGTTGCACATGTGGATAGGTGCAGGGTCATTTCTGGGCTACAGACTGAGAAAATTTATTGTGTTCATATAAGAAATGAGTAGAACAAACTTAAATAAAATGTTGAATTGTGCTGTGCCTCAAGTTGTTTTTTTCTTCCTTGTATTTCTTTAACCTTATTCCACAAGTTATAAATGTGTGATTGATGTCCTGCAAATCAGCTATGACTGGGCATTACTTATTTATTTTATTTAAAATTTTTATTAACCCTACTGAGGTTGCAGTCTTATTTCAGAGGAGACCTGAATGAAACAGGAGTGAAAATTTCACACAAATTTCCATAAATTCCAATACATACAAACACCAGCATTAAATTTTAACAATTGTCTATCCACAGGCTTTTAAAATGCTGCTAGCATTTCCTTTAAAATAATTAGGTCATGTTGCATGAATTACAGTTCTGCATCGCTGTTACATATTTTTCTTCTGTCAAAGATAATTTCAGTCCTGCCTGGTATATGATTTCCTCTTTAAGACGCACTCGCTTCTTTCTGATCCAGATGTGCAACCGGGTATTCAGGTATAACATGTAAAATCACAGACTGTGCAGCAATAGGCATGTGTTGTGTTTCTAAGACTCTTGGTCCCATGTGTTTGATGGGTTTGGGATTTTATAAAACACTTGATTTGCACCTACTGAAGCTGCAACATTTTCCTGTTGGAGCCCTTGTCCGTTCTTAACTCCTACCCTTATTGCCTAAACACTCACCTTTTTTATTATCCATAAAATCGGGCCCTTATCTGTCAAAGACAGAGGCAGGTATGTCTTTTTCCAGTGGGACTATTCAAGTCCGTAAAATTAAGCACATGAATAAGTATCGAAGCTGTAAATGATCAGCTTTTCAAGGCAGAGAATTGTTATGCATCGTGTTTGCATATAAACAGCCTATCTGTTCTTCGTTGTTGAATATAATGCAATAATAAGCACACATGGAATCAGAATTACAGCCTGAATTACTAACTTAAACTCTGGTTAAAGAACGAAAGGTTCACATTTCCAGATCTGAATGACAAGCATGAAGCCTCTAAATCGATATTTAACCCCAGTTGATTTTTTTTATCTTTGCCTTAAACAAACTAAAAATCTGACTTTTTTTTTTCCTTTTTTTTTTTCGCCCAAGCAGCAGCACAGGAAACATTTAGTCAGTATCTTTCACTGGGCTGTTTCCATCCAATATCTTTTACTATTGTGACTTTACCGTCGCTCTGCAACTTTGGCAGCTAGTGGGAACTCAGTTTACAATGTTCCTAGAAAGGCCTGCTTTGCTTTTGAAATTGCCTTTCATTTTTTTCCCAGGTGCTCATGGCAGATAGCATGGGGTTAAGACAAGCTTGAAAACTGCACACTCTTCAAGAAAAAGTAGTGTCTGAACTAGCTTTCTGCTCACCGTTTCAATGCCTGTATTTGGAAGTGCCGCATTGGTTTTGACAGCATTCATACCAGTCTGTCTGAGACGAGACTCCGGTTCATTGCCTTGCATATTCACAGACAAAAACCGCACGGGTCCTTATATTCAATAAAATATTGATAGCTTTTTTGCTGCTTTCACAAGGCAGTAACAAAATGGTGGCACAAAAGAATTCCCCAGCCCAACATATTCTGTGCTTAAAATGCATTATTCAAAACCCCAGAAACTGAACAACCACAGGACATGAGGGCAGTTCAAGAGGGATGCCCACAAGCGTTTAACAAAAAAGCAAGGCTACTGAAATTAGTTTACAGTCATGAGAAAAAAAATTAAAATCAATACCATATGATCTAATGCAAACTAGAGTCTCTGCCATTAAGGGAAATAGACTTTTTTAAAAAGTAAAAATAGTTTCTGGAAGACTAGACAGGGAAAAAAGCCACTATGCATTGTGAATATCAGCTTTTTGGATTACAGATTTTGTTGCCTGGAATGTTAATCTTTTAATGGGAGCTTTGGTTTCACTTTTACAATGGAAAACTTGTTAAAGAAATTAAGGTTTTATTAGCATTTAGAAATTAAGGTTCTATTATATTTTGTGAGGTTGAGTGGTTTATAACATTCTTTCTGATGCAGTATTTCATTATTGTTTATGAAATTTGATCGGCATAAGTAAAGCTTTACCGTCTAGCAGTGTGTGTCTCTCTTCAGTCTGGTAGGCCAAACATTGACCCAAATTTATCTCTGCTTTTCAGTCTCTGCAAAGTTATAGTCTGATCTGAATGGAGCTATTTGGGGAGCTATTTGGGGAAGTCACAACAGCCTTTATGTTTCTGGCTTACAAGACAAAAAGATCTTACACATTTTCTGGCCCCCAAAATACCCTTGAAATGTCCTGGTACTTTGAATGTTGCTTTCTCGCTAGGACATGTTCTTGGACACTGTCGTTGGAAAAGTTCCTCCTAGTAGTATCCTGCTAGGGTCATGGTTACCATGGCCCCATCCACCTCTCCAGAAGAAGTGCTTGACTTGCTGATGCCATCAGTCTGGCTATAGTCTGTGATTTATAACCTGAGAGCTGCTCGGCTGAAATTTGTGCCAGTGTTTAAAAATAAAGCCATATGCTCCCCATCATTATTTAGATGGATGCAAGAAGTGTAAGGAAGAAGAAATTGCAAATCTATGGAAAGACACGTGATACCTCAAAAAATCAATCAGAGTCTGTGGCAGACTCCCAAAAACTGTTACTTCCTGGTACTTTCTCTGTAATAATTTGTTTCCTTTAATATTGGTCATATGGATACCAGGGACTTGCGGTTGATTCAAAATACCAAATGTATGCAATGGACAAATTCCAGCTAGCATAAGATGTGGTGCTTTAGAACACAATTAATTAAACCTCCCAGCATCCCAGGGAAGTAGGTGGCAGTATCTTCATTTAGCACACAGGAAACAGTGAGCAAAAGGTTAGTGGCTCTCCACTGCTCACGAGTCGACAAACAGCATTGGTATTTGAGCTTTCCTATTAGTTTCAAGTTGCTAGACTTGCCACTTTCTTAAAAGGAGGCAAGTCTTTTCTTGCCTACTCCTTTACTTGTTTTTGTGAACAGACTCCAAAACCTCTGATGAGAGGCTACGCAGTACCAGCTATATGTCTCCACATGGGGCCAAATTCAGTTTTGCAGACGTAAATCTGGAGGAACTTTCCTGATATTAATACAATTGCAGCAACTCACCATGGTATAAATAAGACCTGTGTGCAGGCCAGTTCATTAACATAAAATAAGTCAGAAGTGAACACTGATCATTGAGATACATTTCTTTCAAATGACTTCTGCTTCATAGTTTGCTAACAACACAAATGCCAGTTCACGCTGATAATAGTTTTGTACCAAAAGAAAAGGCGGTCTTTTCAAAGACAACTGCCTCTGTTCTCTTCTCGGTGTATAAAGGCATAACCAGACATTTCCTATTAAGAGTAAAAGGAATTATGCAGACTGAATATCCTATGCACCAACATTAAAATTGCTAACCGATGAGAAGAACGATGGGTGTGCTGCTATTTGTAACACAAAATGATCAGAACAAAAGTCAAAGCTGTAATGCGTTCACTTACTTAAAAATGTGTATTGTTATACAAGGCAATTAAAGAGTTTCAGACTATTCTCTATGTGATCTGCCTTTCAGATGAGACCTAAAATTGAAGCATTTGATTATTAAAGCTCAAGTGGCGGTTTTCATTAGAGGTGTTAACCCTAATATGCTCTCCAAATTCTAAATCAGTTCATCCTGTTCTCCCTTCCTAAATTCTCCATGGCTTTTATGTGATAAGATATTCTTCTCTTCCATTCCTAAAAACTGTTCAAAAAGTATTATTCACACCATATGGGTACCTTGCACATCCATTTCAGTAGCGAATTAAGTGACTAACCTTTTTATACAGCCTATAAATTATTTTAAGAAAATTGACCATTTGATACGCATAATATGTTCTTCCCATCTACCTAGACAGAGAAGTCGTTAAACAAGAAACATCTTTTATCTGTACATTGATAGGCACAAAGCTCTAACTTTTGACTGGGAGAGGATCTCAGCATTTCCATAACTAATGGTAATAATAATTAAAATATGTGAATACAGTTACCAGAACCAGTTGAAATACCAAAGTTCAGTTGCTGGGCTCTGAAGATAGATATTTAAAAGCTTCATCAAAAATTTTTAAAATATCTTTTTCCAGACAGTTTCCTATCAAGGGAAGGGTTTCCCTCAGGTGCACCAAGAGCCCACCACACTCCGTTCAGGTCTCACAAAACTCAGCTGCATTGACTCCAAGAAAAAAAGATGTAGTCTTGAGGGACAGACAAGGACTATTCGTACCTTAGCATTTTAAAAATTTTGAGAGTGTGAGCAATGAGGTACCAATATTCTTTTCCAGCTTTCTATTATTTGTATTTGAAACTGCAGAGCAGCTGAGATGGGACCTGGTTTTGCATCTTTGTACCTTATTTAGCATATCCAGGCAAAATATTTGTAAGGTAGGTAAAGACATTAGTATAATAACAGAAACAATATCTTTTTAGCCTCATTAGCTAATACTAACTTCAAGGAGTTCAAGAAGTAACACATAATTAACACATCTGCACAACATCAGTTTTAATTTGCTTGTGATTTAAAATTGAGCATAGTTTGAATTACTGTATATTCTGCAATGTATGCAAACATAGTAATTGATACAGTTCTCACTAGTGGCATAGAGCGAGGTGCCTGTCATGTTACAAATGTACAGAATTTAGTGGTGACTACTGGCATTTATAAAACCGCTGTTTTGCCTAATTCCACGTTCACTCTTTCTTTTCGACCACAGCAAGTAACTCAGTAGCAAGTGTTCTTATACATAAAGTGCGCTTGGAATAGCTTCACTACTGAAAACCTGACTGGGGGGAAAAAAGCACTCAGTAAAACAAAAAGAAGACAGCAGTAGAATTTTAATAAACATTTATTCCCAGGAGGGCATGGGTGTACTGTAAATATACCACAGTGGTATCAAAGCAACATTTCTTTTGAACTGAAGAATGCAAATTAGGTTTACCTTACTTCCATATCATTTGCTGGTTTTAATCCTAATAAAGTATTATTTTCAAAGGAAAGCTAGATGTGCTCTGCCCTTGTTTTCTACCTGAAAACTGGGTCTTGCTAACGATTCCAAACTTCCTAGCTGTCAACATTTTTACAAGGTCTGAAATGCATTTTCGAGTTTATTAATAAGTTAGGCTAGAAAAATAATCTTATGTGAATAGGGTAAACTTTTGATCGTTTGTGACTGATGATATTTTTCAACAGCTGATGCCATGTTCTGCCCTCCAACAACACATATAATAAGTTCTCCTTGTAGTCAGGGAGAGATGTATTTGGGTACCTCAGTGCTGAACTTGGCTAAGAGTTCATAGAATCAGAGACTACTTTGGGTTAGAAGAGACCTTTAAAGATCATCTAGTCCAACCCCTCTGCCATGAGCAGGGACATCAACTAGATCAGGTTGCTCAGAGCCTCATCCAACCTGACCTTGAGTTTTTCCAGGGATGGGGCATCTACCACCTCTCTGGGCAACACGTGCCAGTGTTTCACCACCCTCATTGTAAAAGATTTCTTCCTTAAATCTAGTCTAAATCTACCTTGTTTTAGTTTAAAACCATTACCCCTTGTCCTATCGCGACAGGCCCTGCTAAAAATTTTGTCCCCATCTTTCCTGTAGGCCCCCTTTAAGTACTGAGAGGCCTCAATAAGGTCTCCCTGGAGCCTTCTCTTCTCCAGACTGAACAACCTCAACTCTCTCAGCCTGTCTTCATAGGTGTTGCATAATTTTTGTGGTCCTCCTGTGAACCTGCTCCAACAGGTCCATGTCTGTCTTGTGTTGATGGCTCCAGAGCTGGATGCAGTACTCTGGAGTTGAACATGCTTAAGTGTTCTCTGTGTGCAACTTCAGTTGTATTCAGGTGCCGTGGTGACAGCAGTATTTAGAAACTCATTCAGGGTCTAGATCTGCGCCTTCTGATGTCAGTCAGATCATTTTAATTACTGCCAGCTGGAGCAGGGTCAAGCCCATGTTACTTATGGAATCGTGTTCCTCCCCAGGAGTCAGCTTGTCTGCCTAGATTATATTTATTGTCACCTTGGTATTTTCCCCTAGAGGCACTTAACTATTCCTTATACCTATTGATCCTTTCTTCCATAGATCCATTGATTTTTAGTTTCATCATTTTGCAGTACAATTGATAATGATTACTTGTGGGTCACTCCAAATTATTTTTACTTTCTTTTTTTGTTAGTTAGTTTTTCTTCTTTTTGATGGTTTTATAAGATGTTTACACTGGAGAAAAATTGTGTTCAAAGTTAATAATTTTTCAACTTTTCACATAAGGAAAAAATTTAGGATTACTTATGCCTTTGCTCTGTGAATTTGTGCAACACGCAGTCTATCAAGGAAGATGTCTTGAAAGGTAAATTTATGTGTGGTTTCAGAGAGGAAGAGCTATGGCACATCTTTGTGAAACCCATGGAAGAGTTGTGGAGCAGTTAGTAAAAGACCCTTAAATATAAGGATTCAGGGGAAAATACTCTGAACATTCATGTTTTCTCCTAAATCATGAGACCAGTGGTGATCTACAGGATGAAGAGAATAACCCCCTTCTTTTCAGGGCAGTCATAAGTTCCCATCTCTTGGCTTCACTGATCGAATAGGTCCCCTGGGGTTTTGAATTTTGCCAGGGGATACGCCTTGCGTAAGCCCCAACACCCCTTCTTGTGCACCCGTGCACTATTCGTGTGTAGTCCTGTTCACACACCTTGCAGCAGACAAAATGACAGTGACTAGAAAGAAATACCTAGTCAAGCCGTTGACTACTATTTACTCCATTCCCTTTAACACATCGTATAATGTTAAAAAGCTTGTCTGGGATTTATCTCACCTCATTTTAGCATTCTGAAAGTTAACTTAGATAATTGCCCAGGCTCCCTCTACATTCAGTGGAGAAAAAAATAGATATGTCCTGATCACAGTCCATCAGCTGTCTCGAACTGCTATTTTGGGATGAGGTGATTCATCCTCTTGAAGTGCTTCTACTTTACACTGACTATAGAAGACTAGGTGTCTAACTCTTAGAAGGCTAAGATGGCTAATGGCAGAAGAGATAAATGGCACTCTTGTGAAGTATTTTATACTTGTCTTATGCAAAGAAGGCACGTGATCAAAAGAGTCTGGTGTACAGCTACCAACTCCCAGGCCTGCCTGCGACTTGGGAAAAAGGACTTTTGCTCTTATCTGAATAACCCCATCACTTGGCCATGTGTCTTATTTGCTCTGAACTTCATTTTTCCTTTCTGGGAAATGGATGAAGACCTATCTTCAAGATCTTACAAGGCTAAGTTTAAATTGTTTAAGGGCTTAGACAGTCCTGAAAAAAAGGCTATATCTAAAGGGAGCATATGACTTTTAATTGTTGTGATGAGGTCTCTTCTGTGAGTATATGTAGAAGGTCTTTTGGTTATAGTTAAGATTGCTTAAGGGATTCAGGTACCTCTTTTGTTATTTTTCATGACCTATGTTCTAGAGGAAATATCATTTAAATCGTGCTTAGCCTTAGCTCTTTATCTCAGGTAAATTCTTGAGGCATTTCTAAGGCAGGTAAGCAGGCAGCAGGAATCAAGAGCATTGGATTTTTTATAGAAGTGGTAAGTGGACAAAACTTTACAGGCATTACTTTAAAAAGATTACCCCCCAGACAATCTCTCCTACCACTGTCAACAGAGAAAACAAGTTAAAAGCTTGAGTTAAATGGTTTGTATATAATACATTGTCCTTTTGAATAACTGAGCTTGAATCCATTTGAATCAATGATATTACCTGTCATAAGGAACTACAGTTTTCAATATCAAAGCATCTTGAATAAAAGCCATTACTCTTTTTTTTTAAATAAAAAGTGATTTCATTTGTGTGCTTAGCAACAGAAGTCCTACTGTTAACTTCACATTCACTTAACGTGCCTTTTCTGTGGATACTTCTTTACAGCACTACTGCAGTAGCTGCGGCTAAGCAGCATCCCTTATTAGACGATTCAATAAGACTTGAGGGGAGAGAGCCCTGGTGAATGCATACATTTCCAGTTTTGCCCCATGTGCAGCCTTCCTTTAGGTGTCAGTTTGGGACATGACACCTTGTGGCTCTGTTGTTGGGATAATTTGCTTTCATTTGGCTTATTTTGTATGTATGAACTCAACAGGGAAGAGTCTGGGAAGAAAAAAAAAACCCAAAACGAGTTCCTGTCAATTCCAGTAAATGCAAAAGAAGTATTACTGTTAAATCAGAAGTAACTGCTGCTACTGTGCGACTGTGACTATTTGCCTTTGTCTCCCTATGTGTTTTCGTCTGCAACCATTAATAGCTTGGACTCCATGAAGCAGTAGCAAAGGGGAATGTGTCAGAGCAGCAGGCCAAAATTAAATTACAGCAACTTCGCGCTTTGCATTAAAATCTCCGCTAAGCAATGGAAGCTTGTAATCGTCTGGATTTTCCTTAAAGACAATGGCCCTCCATGCAACTGGCTACAGTCAGTTAATTCATGCTGTCAGCTTCCTTTATTGGCTGTGGGGAATGCAGTATTGATTCTTGAACTCAACAGCAGCACAAAGAGCCACTAGTGCATGGTCAAAATGCAGCAATAAAGGGCTGGCAGCTTGAGAAAAGCAGCCATTCCGTTGCACAAACAAGGTCAATTAGAGGACAGTGCAGCATAATATAAATAGCATTAGCAGCCCTCTTCAACCATGATGAGACCATGCTGGGAAGATGACAATAAATAAAATAGGGTTTAATGCAGAGTAAATACAAAAGCATTTAATGTAATTTAATTTAAAACCTTGCATCCCCTTAAAAGTACCATCAATTAAAAAATACTTATCTTTAAAAAAAAGAAGACTATTCTTTTCAGGTAAATCTCTGTATAAATTAATTATGTGCATATGTAGAACTGAATGGGAATGTATTGTTTAATAAATGGTTAATTCCTACATTACAACTGTGGGTTATTATGTCTGTCTGTGTAATCTCTTACTTTTGATTAATACAAATCTTTCAGTGTCAGTTGAGTGTAATAATAGGACAAAAGCGTATCTGCATTTTTAGTTCAGAAGTTAAAAAAAGTTGCCAAGGATCTTTATGTCCTTCTTTAAGATCTTGTAATTATTATCTTTTTTATATGAGAGACTTTTTCTTATTATTATGCCGGCTCAGAATTAATTGCAAATGTAATATACATCATTCTGCTAACACATAGACTACGCTAAGCGAATTAGGCTCTTAAAATAGATAATGGGCTTCGAATAGGCAGCTGATAAACCTAGACTATAAAAGGAATCTGAAAAGGTTTCAAACCTATTTAATTGTTTAGACAGCAGAGTAAACATTTGTTTCAAAGCCCTGTTGAATAACGAATGTGCTAAAAGCTGACAGAAGAGTTAGTTTTAGAGCTCTGGTTTACCTGTGCAGTATTACATTTTTTTTGGCAGTACAAGCCTACTACTGGACCCCTCCTCACACTCTTGAGCTTTTGGAAGTATTCACATCAACTTGAGTATATTTAACATCCATTAAAACTGGAAGTAATTCGTCTGAGACATGTGATGAAGGTTGAGTATGAAGTCGTCATTGTTTGTGTCAAATCTTACCTATGTTGTAAAGCTGTGTCTTTTATCTGCCACAGCTCAATAATAACCCTATCATTCTACACGTAGTATGTGTAAGACTTTTGAGGAGGGATAGAGATAGCAATGTTTTCCTTGTAAAACAAATGGGTCTTCCAAAATATTCTACAAGAAATTCCTTCCTACACTGTTAACAGAATCAGTAAGAGCTCCTTGCCTCAGAGAGCAACAGAGATGCCTTCTGGACTGACTGGAAGTATGGGAACTTTATTCAGTTATTAAGTAATGAGTAGAATGCTGCTTCTCTTTTTATAAGCCTGAAATATCAATACAACTTGAAGGTAGTGAGGAAAAGAGGAACAAATTAGCTTATTATGGTTCCTGCCAGCTAGGAAGCACAAGGTAAAGGGTTGCTAGTCTTAGTATATATGTCCTAGGCTGGGACTTCAGTTTCTTGGGAAGTGCATCTGTCCTTAATTTTTTGAAGTTGCTGGTTTTTGTCAGACAAGCTAAAACCAAAGGATAAAGACAATAGAAACAAGACAAAGACCAATCAAATAAAGGGAGTAAGTACGAGAAGTTCTAATTTTTTGTCACAAGGAAAACTTTATTTTCCGGACTTTTTTCTGTCCTTCATTCCGGACGCAAGGCAGATTGCAGGGTAAAAGTCAAAATAAACAAGCAAATAAATGCATTCATTAACTTGTGACCAGTTAGCTCTTGTGCTTAATTTTGCTTCTCCTTAGCCCCTGTTCCTCTTCAAGTATGTAAGCAATTTGACTTGTTTGGATTTGTTCCTTTTCTGCGAGACAAGATTGACTAATAGTGTAATTAAAATAATGGTTTTTAATAATAGTTTTTTAAGAGAATATCAATGAAGCAAATTCCTTTGAGTGGCTGGCTGGGATGTTTTTTGCATCTTTTAGAACACAACCTTAAGTGGAATCAGTGTGTTAGAAAGGAAAATCAGATAACTTATGTGTGTATCTCCTAAGCCAAAGCAGAATAATGGTTACAGCAAAATTTGTAGGAAGAGGCTGCATTTGTGGTTTTGTTTTGCATTACGTATACTTTTTATCTCTTCCTTTGATTTCCTTTGGTGTTAGTCAAGAATTATGGAGACCAAATAAATTTTAGTTCGGGCAATTCAGTAATTTTATAAAGAGATTTCTTCTTTGTTTCTTGACTTTGAAACTGTAAAATATTTTATCCCAAGGGTGCAGGGAAACAGAGTATTTCTATGAGGTCCTTGGTATTTAGAAGTGTGTGGGACAATGTGTCTTGTTTCCTCATACGTGGCCATCATGTCTCAATAAAATATTTCTTTCTTCCTTCGTCTCCTTTTTGCTCATCATTTGTAATCCCAATGTCCCATAAAGGTCTATAAATACATCGTGCACCGTAATATCATGCACTCTGGAACATGTACTACGTGACTTCTGACTTCTAGTGAGATGCTTCTAGAGGTTTACTTTTAAAGCATTGTAAAGGTCAGGTACATAGCTATGTTAAGAAGTCATTAGTGTTCAGATATGTCCATTCACAAACATTATGATACTAATGAAATGAATGTTTTCAAACACTTTCTTTTCTTCCCAACACCACCAAACTGCAGTTCCCTTTGGGAATGAACTTCCCACCAGCAGGTATTCCACTGCTGATTCTCTCTTGACACCTTGTTTGCCCGTTCTCTAGAGAGAGACGTACTTTTTTAATTTTACTTTTATTTTCAAAATAGGCCTCAGGAATATGTTTTAAGGTTGTAAAATGTTTGCCTTTTCTGAATAGGGTGGGTAGGAGTAGAGAGAGAAATTCAAAGAGATTGCAAATGGAGACTTACGATTACAAATTTTGCACATCCCAGAAGACATAAGTAAAGTAGAGGAGGATGCCGAGTAGTCCAAGTAAGAGCCAGTAGACAATATGGAGAAAAGGCAAATGCCAAGGCAACGTGTTCCTCAGAAATTTGGAAAGCTGCAAGTTTTGACTGCAGCTCAAACTAGGAGTCTTTTTCTAAGTCCCCATAGGGAAGCATATGATTTGATAACATAAGCCAGAGGAGACAGAGAGAGGAAAATAGACTGGATATAAAGACGATAGTTCTGTGCTTGTTCTTCATTCCTGAAAGTGCAAAGAAAGCTTCTAGGAAGTAGAGAAAGAGTGTGGTTCTAGGTCCTGGTCATTCTCCAGCTTCACTGTGAGGAGATCAAGAAGCAAGAATATAAATGGTTCCTGTACTTCTGGGCCATGCTAGACAAGTGAAAGTCCATTTTTTGTCCAAGTCTGTAAAGAAAATAAAAACGGGAAGCAGAATTTGCAAAGCTTTAGTTCCATACCTTACTGAAAGAAACCAGCCTTTGAAATATGCACAAGTGTAACATGCTTAACACCTGGGAATGGAGATGGTTGTTTATATTTCTTTTGAAACGTAGGAATGTCACAGTTGAGACTGTGAGGGGTTTAGATTTGGGAATCGAGATGATGGCAAGCCCAGCCCCACATTACTATGTATTTAGGAATGCAGATGTTATCACCACTCTAAAGAAAAACATTATAGTTTAAAAGTGCCTAGAAGCACATTTAAAACTGGGGGATTTGCAGAAAATATTTTATCATGCACCAACTAACTGTACAATATGTAGGAATGGGAGAGCCTTATATGTTTGCCTTAAAGATATTGAGTCAAAAAAACTCATCAGATGAACAGTGAGAAATTTTGTGTCAGTATTCTTATAGCTCTTAACACCGTTCCTCTCCCATCTCTTCATTACGTGTTCCACCTTCCAGAGTGGTACAAGCAGCAGTAACCAGTGGAGTCTCAGTTTATTTGCCTCTTAGAAGTGCCTCACCAGAGAGTCGCCAAAGTCATGCTCTACTGTCATGTATCTTTTTCATGCCTGTATTCATGAGGGTGAAGGAGGAAATTAGTAAAATATGGGCAACACTGGTAAATTAGTCGGTCTCATGCTCAGATTGGATTATGGAAATAGAACTTCAGATGGTGTCTTTGGAAGAACTGGTTTTGGATTCCCTTCAGAAGGTGGTTTTCATGCACAAAAGTGGCCTTAGGAAAGGACAGTTCAGGAGGAGATTTTCACCTTGGGTTTTTTTCTTATCCTGGCTGTACTCATACCTAAGAGTGAGAGCTGTATGATTGTAAAGGTTGAGAAGCGAGAGCCTGGTTTTTTCATGTGATGACCAAACAGTCTCAAGAGCTGAATTCATAAGTATTAATGGGTAATGATACTTATAGGACAGCTGTATTGCTAGCATGCTAGGGGCTATTATTCAGTGCAGAGGATGACCCCAAAAACCAGTTCCCACTTAAAAGGAACATGGGATTTCACAAATGGAAGGAGGGGGAAAGACTTGACACTTTACAGACGAAAGTCCTTTCTGCTTTAGTAACCTCTTCACCCTTATGGGGCGGAAGAATAAGTGGATTCTGAAATGAGTTGTACAGAATCCGTTTGTTATATGATGTGAACCATGGACAAAGAACATTTAAGTGTCTGCTGCATATGAGTCTATAGAGCCTACTTTCTTCATTGTTTAAATACATTTTGCATCTATTTTTTGCTCATGTACCCTGGTTGGGTTCCCAGTGGTACTCCTGTAAAATATCTCTTAATGACTCTTTTCTTCCTGTGGGCCCTTCCTAAAATCCTAAAATCCTTTTATCAAAAAAGCCCTTTTCGTTCTTTTTTTTTTTTTTTTGTGGCATGTATATAAACATTTAGATCTCAAAAAGTCTGCAGTAGGTAAACCCATTTCATTAATGATGGAAATAAATCTAGTGATATAATATGCCTATGAGATGATGAACAAAGACATATCTTTTTAATTTGCATACTGTTTCATTAGGAAATTTATAATACAGTTAGCTCAATAACACACAAAGAAAAATCTTGTGAAATGTGTTGATACTTTTTCAGAAATGAATGAAAAGAGGAAAAAATTTACTTTTTTTTTTTTCTGATATTTGTTCTGAACTGATGGTATAAAGCGAATAAGAACGACAGCTCATTCCAAGTGACCGATCTCGGTACTCTCTTGTGCTTAAATGATGCGTTCTGAAAATGTAGGTCCTAGGACTCTTAGCAACTATCAGTGCCCTCTCAGTGTCCTCTAAATAGCTTCTCTTTTCCTCTTTCCCCTGCTAAGATCAATGGCTTCATTTTTACCCCTGTCTGGAAATATTAGAATAAGAAAATTTGGTTATGAAAGAAAAAGAAAAAAATACCACAATCTTTATTTTACCCAAATACGTCATACAGTAATCAGTATTTTAGATATCATACTGGCAAGCATGGAGACAAATTTCCACCTATGGCACTTTGCCACCTCTTCAGAAAAAAATGTGAACACCAATTTCCCTGACATCTTTCCAGATGCTGAAGTTCCCAGAATCCTTTTCAACTTGCACTGTTGTTTTTTTAGAAGAAAATCTAAATATTTAAAATCACAACATCTTGAAATCAGGAAAGAGTCAAGTCAATAATTTTCCATGGCTCATATTTCCAGGCAAGAACTGCACATGACTCTGAGACAGCATAAATTTCCAGAGATTATCCTTGAATGTATAGACTATCAGGTAATCTATACTGTTTATCTAACATTGGTCAAACAACAGGGTATTAAAGAGGAGTATATGTTATAGTTTAATATAATGACATGCCTCCATAGTCGTTGGATGGGACTCAAAAGACACAATGCTGCTAAACCCCAAAGCATGCCATTATTGGACAATAATATGTAAGTGAAATGCTTTATTATGATTATAAATAGATCATTTCTAAAGGAAATATACTAGATGCAGACAGGAATAACAAATCATGTGTAAAAAGAAATGACCTTTAATGGAACAAAGACCAGTAAATAGAAGAGACTGCATGACACACCTCTCTGCTAAAAGGACAGACAACCCTTGTTTGTTGGGGAGGTCCTGGGGACGTTACACCTCTCCCACCTGTTGGTTTGACTGCATCCAGTTGGCTGCAGTTTGCGGTGCATGCAGACTGTCCGTGGCATGTGCAGGTTAGGAAAGGCATATGAAAGGACTGAATATCCAATTATTGCCTCCGGCTGATTATCACTGCTGAATCTAAACAGAGAACTGGAGGGATTTAAAACAATATAAAAGAATCCAGGGCACCCTCAACCCATTAGCAGAGATAATAAAGATGATTCATAAATGGACTTGTGCACATCATCCTTCAGAGAGATGTCTAAGCAGTTGTTTTGGGGATATTCAGCTGCAGGAAGTAAAAGAAAGATGATTTTACTTCACCTAAGCAGCTGGGATTTTAAACTGGGGGTGTATGTTAGGATATAGACTGACATGTAATTATTTTATTTTTCCCTGGCATTCACAATCAAAAGTCATATTCTTACTTCGTGATACAAGGACAGAATGGTAGCTACCAATATCACCAAGAATGTATACCTAAAGACCTTTTCCATTCAACAGAAAATTGCAAAATTCTGTATAGAAATGTTTTAAAACAAACAGCCATGAAGTCCCAGGAAGAATTTGTTAGGAAATGTAGGATGGGAATATAGAATAAGAATTAGAGTAAATTTATGAAGATTTATCATTTTCTTTCAAATTAGTCTTTAATTTAACATTCAGTGAGTCAGTGTACAAATGCTGCCTGGAATACTGAATTTAAACAAGAATTT
>VYZM01020051.1:518158-533036 GCA_013398915.1 Dromas ardeola
CTGCATCCAGTTGGCGGCAGTTTGCGGTGCATGCAGACTGTCCGTGGCATGTGCAGGTTACGAAAGGCATATGAAAGGACTGAATATCCAATTATTGCCTCCGGCTGATTATCACTGCTGAATCTAAACAGAGAACTGGAGGGATTTAAAACAATATAAAAGAATCCAGGGCACCCTCAACCCATTAGCAGAGATAATAAAGATGATTCATAAATGGACTTGTGCACATCATCCTTCAGAGAGATGTCTAAGCAGTTGTTTTGGGGATATTCAGCTGCAGGAAGTAAAAGAAAGATGATTTTACTTCACCTAAGCAGCTGGGATTTTAAACTGGGGGTGTATGTTAGGATATAGACTGACATGTAATTATTTTATTTTTCCCTGGCATTCACAATCAAAAGTCATATTCTTACTTCGTGATACAAGGACAGAATGGTAGCTACCAATATCACCAAGAATGTATACCTAAAGACCTTTTCCATTCAACAGAAAATTGCAAAATTCTGTATAGAAATGTTTTAAAACAAACAGCCATGAAGTCCCAGGAAGAATTTGTTAGGAAATGTAGGATGGGAATATAGAATAAGAATTAGAGTAAATTTATGAAGATTTATCATTTTCTTTCAAATTAGTCTTTAATTTAACATTCAGTGAGTCAGTGTACAAATGCTGCCTGGAATACTGAATTTAAACAAGAATTTGGTCTTAATGCAGAGATTAGTACCATAACCAGTCACAAAATGAACATTAGCTGATCACTCCACCACTGAATACATCTTCCAAAAGGCCTTATCTGCATGTTTTTTTCTCAAAAGTTGCACAAAAGACATCCTTCTCAAAATAGGGCCAGTCTGAAATCAGCATATCAGAAATTCAATCCCATGTAGCCACTGTGAATTCTAGGCTTGGAGCTGCAATTGCAGTGCCAGGAAAGAGACCAGAAAGCTTTTGGCAAGAGCTTTACAGTTTTGGCTCATGTGCAAAAACCATGTAACATTCTCCGAGTTTAAATGTTTAGAGAAAATGTCACATTTTTCTGCAGTGGAAATTCTTTTTTTTTATTTTTTAATATTCTTTTCATATGAAATCACATGCACAATAATGCATTTTTCACCTATATATGTATATTATCATCTGAAGTGATCCAAATGTTCATCTTCCATATTTTTCTAATACTCCTCCCCTCCAAAAATAGCATGCTGTAACTATGGTATTCATTCAATACATTCCATTTCTATTTTAAATTTAAAATCATTATTTTTAAAAATCATTAATGAAAATCGAACTCATGAAAGCCTGGGTTTATTGTCCTGGAAACTGATGTCCACTAGATAGAAAGCAGCCTTTGAGTCAGTAATGGTAGACCAAGGATTCATCACAGCTATGAACATCCTTTAGCCACATTGCGAGCATTTGTGGTTTATACCCACCCTTATCTGTCAGGTTGTGACCAAGAAAAAGGATGCCAACATTATTAATTGTTTCTGAAGTGACAGTGTTATTGCAGTGAAGAGACCCGTTTATATGAACCACTAAGTAATGCGTGAAACAGGGTGTGAGTTATCTTCAACCTTGGAACTTCGACATCTGTTTTGATTATCTGCATAAATTCAGTCCAGACTTAAATGCTCTAGTAGTTTTATTTTTGTTTCTGCTTAAATTATCTAGCTTTTCTATATTCTAGTTTCTAGGACTGAAAACAACAGCAGTTTGGGGCTTCCTTGTGGAAAGAAACACCTGACTCTTCCTGTGGAAATGAATTACAAAGGGTTCTTAAACTATGAAGACAATGAAGAGACATATGTACATGTACTATACTGCTCAATGTACAAGCTCTCGTTTCCATTCATATCAACTAATACCATAGAAAAAGGTGTTGTAATTTCAGACCTACAGTTTCCCATAGCATCAATCACCCAAAGATGTTGACAGGTGGATTTGTAAGACTGCAAGACATGAGAAAAGTGTATAAAATATCAAACGGTTAGAGGAGGTAGAATTTGAATTCATTGCCACTATTCTAATACATAAGAGAATATTCAGCAAGGTTAAAATTAAAGAAAGCTACAATAGTTTTTCGCAGTGAGAATCATACTGTGAAACCCATTGCCACTAGAAGCTACAAAGATCAAGGATTCAGCAAAATTAAGAAAGGAATCAGGCTTTGTTAGTAGAGCAATCCAGTCCAGTGTCAGCCTAATTAGCTATAAGCATGTGATGTAATGAGTGTTAAACTTTATGCTTTGGGATAAAAGCAGTCTTGATTCTGTTATTAATTAGGAAGAGACTTAGGGTGTGAGGCGGATAACTTCTATGAGCCTGCTGCAGGATTTTTAAATCTCTCTCTGGAGCACTAAGTGTTTCCAAATAACGTATGATAACAGGTGAACCTTATTCTGATCCAGAATGGCAATTCACTTGTTTCTATCTACCTTAATAAACTTTTTTGATTAAAAAGATTGTCAATGATATTACTACACTTGGCCTTTAAGTCTAAATGCAATTAATGAATTCTTCTGAAGAATGGTCCAGTCATAGAAAATTGAACATTCTGATTTTTATGAAGTTTCAATCTTATCAGCTTAAAGAAAAATAAGTATTTATCTGCAGATATATTCATTAATTTCTCAGTGCGTCCAAACAGAAATCCCATTTATTTATTAAAATTATAGAAACTCTGAACATGCAATTGCTGACTTTTGATTATTCCTTTTGATTTTAATTCTATGTATCTTGTAAGCAGGTCGTTAAGATAATGGCACTAATAGTACTCATCTGTTTATGGGTCGTCCTCTTTCATGTGCATAGTAATATGCTGGTCTGTATGAAATTAAATAATAACACCAAAACCCACAGTAAAAAGAAAAATAATGAGCTTATGAGAAATATTTCCTTAACAGCTGTGACTGTTTGTGAAGGTTAAAATGACCCCAGTAAGTTATAAAAAGGTCACAGATCTCCTCATTTACCAAATACCATGAAAACAGCCCTTTATTCAGGACTTTGCCTGCAGTCAAAGCTAATTATTACCATCATATTACATAATTTTTGCTCTATGGTATGTAGATGAGTAAAAGTGTTGTAAACAACCGTTGAGCTCCAGGATGATCATGGCATGAGCGAGGAACTGAGCAGCTATCTTTCAAATCTCATTTCCAGGAGCTGTTGTAAATTAAGATTGAGAGACGTAATGCTTCTGAATCTTTGAACACAGCTATTAGACTTCTATTGTCTTTACTAATTTCAAAAGTAAACCTGACTCCTGGTTCTTATTACACATGTATAATTACATGATTGAAGGTTAATGACTTCACAAGTATATTTCAGGGACTCGGGGCTCACCCAAGGTCTCACTAATGACAGGATTCAAAATCTCTGTCCATGGGCCCACTAGACAGCACTTCCAAGGGAGAGCAGAAACCTCTAGTAACCGATTTGCAAGCATTCATTTGTTTTGATCCCAGAAGCCATTATTTTTTTAACTGCAGGATGGCGCTTTAGAAAGATTCTTCCAGTTATAACATAAAAGCTTTATTCGTCAAGGATCTGAGCACCGTGGCTCTACCCAGCAATTCACGTTAATTGTTGCTTACCTTTAAGCACTTAAACACTGGTTTCTTATTGATTTCAGCAGTATTTCTCACATGCTTCAGGTTAAGCTCCAGCTTAAGTGCTTTTACAGATAAGAAAAAATTTGCTCAGTGTCTTGCATGACTGAACAGTAAATTTTAGGCAAGGAAAGAGTCTGGTAATCTTTTTTCCTCTCTAGACTCTTCCAAATGTGACTTTTTAGGGAATCATTGTGGTTTCTTGTACAGTTTCAAAGAATGCAGGGGTTTTTTCCTATTTTTTTTTGTGTGGAAATATTATGGCCCTATTTCTTTTATCATACTATTTCACTAATGTTTTATTAGAAATGACTGTGTGTTGCTGAAACCTTTCTCAGTTGCATGGTCCCTCTACATGCCTCCGTGGTTCAAGTAGATACTTGTATTTTTTACTTTTAACTGGAATTCAAATAAGAGAAGACAGTTTCATTGCCCTGAATTACATCCCTCACCCTTGATAAATAATACTGTGTAACTTCAGAAGTAAATCTGATAATTATTTTACAAGTTAAAATTAAAATCTGGGTATTCTGCAAAATTTAACGTTTGTGTCAGCCTTTCATTGTTTTTGTCCCATGTGACAATAAAATAATGCAAAATCTTCAGAGTTTCTATATAAATCAAAGTAATTTTTTTCATGGTCTTGATCTTAGGAACAGAGGTTGCAATTAAGAGAATTAATGATTGTTCTATCAAGCTGTCATGCTCATGTAGGCTACTGGCATCCTTAGGTAACCTCTAATGGAGGAAGGGTAATTCAGGACAGCTTCTCTTTAGAATTTGAGTACTGTGACTTTATTAGTTGCCACAATTGTGGTTTAAAGAAGTCTGAAAGAATATGTTATGAATTCTCCCTGGTAGATAAAATTGCCCTTGAGACATGGGAACAGAGCACTGTTCTCAAGCTGGTGGTGTGAAGCCAATGGGTATCCAAAGGAGTAGAGGATGTCCAAGGTGATATCCTATGCAGAAAACAGCTGATGGTCCAAACTAGTTGTCGTGGTTTTGGCCAAATTGGCCAATGGCCAGCGACAGATGGTCCCCCCCAACCTCTAGTACATGGAGAGGTGGAGGAGAGATAAAAAGAATTACGAGTTTAGAAGAAGCTAAACTACTTTAATGAAATATTAATAATAACATAAAAAGAAAATAATGAAATAGATATAGTATGTACAAAACCGCATTAAGCTCCCAGGATGACGTCAGCAGCAGGCACTGGAGAAGTCCCAGACTCGACTCAGTGACGGGTACAAACTGGATTCCACAGATGGAGTCAGGAACACACGGATCGGGATCAAAGGCAGATGAACAGACAGGGTCCTCCTCAGACATTGGCCATTGAAGAAAAAGAGGTGACCCCTTGATCCCTCAGCTTCTATACTGAGCATGGGGCAGATGGGATGGAATACCCCTGTTGGTCAATTTTGAGTCACCTGTCCTGTCTGCTCCTCCCTGCAGGTGGGACCCCTCTACGCTTTTTTATTTCCGACCCTCCAATGGGACAAATACTGAAATTAGCTGACCTTGGTTGTTATAGCAATAAGTGTAAGCAAGAGCCTCTCTGTGTACCATTCCTTGAAACAAACTATAAGCATTGGTCTTATCACTCTGAGAGTGAACCATTTTCGACACAACATGCAGTTATTTCAGAGAGTTAGAAGAGGCCTAGCTAAGAGGTAAAATTACTGAACAGAAAGTTGGTTCTGTTTTACCTCAAACCAGGACACTAGTGAACTAGGCTCCCTCTCTTCTTCCATATAAATGTTCTAGTCTCTGGAACATGCCACTTAAAATTATATAGACTGATTGCATACTGAAGGCCAGATTAGTCAACTCATTTTCTGCCTTTGTTCTGCCTGATGCCTTGGTAGATGTCTACTCAGTGTAGTTGGGAAATGCATTTTGGCTGTCCTGCATCCTTTATTATAGACCTGTGGAGGTCCAAAACCACACTTGGGAAAATTCCAGGAAAAGTATTTGTGGTGGTTGCTTGTTGTTCTCTCCTCTCACCTTTATATCCCTGTAGTACATCAAAATTAGAAATTTGGACAGGAAAATTTAAACAAATATGGAAGTGATTCTGGCTTGGAAGGATGTGTGCTTTTAGAGTAATGATTTAAATTAATAACTTTGATATTGCACTTTATTTCTTTGAAATGCTTTCTGAAATGACTAGATATTTCAAAGTTGTTTTGTTTCAGAACCACAAAATCAAATTATTACAAGTCTTTTATACAATTTTCTTTACTGTTGCTCTTTATTAGTGTGCTGTTGTAAGTACATTTTAGTGAATGTATAAGGAACCTTATTAGTTTTCCAAGATTTTCTCTAAAACAAGACCTTCTTCTGTATCTAAATTTTAATATTAGTTCTGTGATGAACTTTGTTACTAACCTTTCTGACTGATTATATGGCAGTAATATTTATAATTTTTATTTTTTTCTCTAATTTTAATAGTAGATCATAAATATTTGAGTCAATAACTTGTGTGGTAACTAAATGATCCATTATTTTCCATTCTTAAGTTTAATTTTGATAATCAATTAATGTACATAGTCTAATTTACTCCAAAAATGTGGACTTTTTTGTGAAACTCTTCCACCAAAACTCAGAATTGTACATCTCATATCAGTGGATCTGCTGTTAATGCTAGTTTAACTGTAATCTGTGCATTATTGGTAGTACGAATTACTAAGAATATGATATTTTTACATTCTTACATGAGTATTTGGCTTAATAGTTACATGAACTATTTAATAAGTTTTGAACAAATGGAGTTCCCCATGAAAAGATTATATTACCATGGAGGCAAGACAAGGTGTATTTATCTGTAATTTAGAGAGAAATGGATATACTATCTTTATCTCTAGGTCTGGCATTATACATTTAAGAAATTCAAGACCAAGATTATACTTAAAATAAACCCCAGATTTAGTGAGGTAATGAACAAGTAAGGTAAGGAACAAGAGAGGACTTTCGGTAGCTCCTGGTGGAGCCACTGGTGCAGAGTTTATTCCATTCAGGCTGATGGTGGAGTGTCTGTTCCACATTTCCCCTTTCCATTTTCTCTTATCTCAGCCTCAGTCACTACTACAGATGTGGAAATAACTCTCTAAGCAGTGTCCATTTTATGTATACAAAATGCCTTTACTCTGCCCTGTGGCAGTGCTGTAAGAGTAAAAGAAAACAGAAACATATTTCACACAGACAAAAAAAGTTTCTTTGTAAGTCAGACCATTTGAATTAAGATGACAAATACTAAAATGTTTAAACATATTTTTATGCTTGTGATACATTATTATTACACAACTTCACTAGAATGGAGCAAAAAAAACCCCAAAAATAATTCCGATACAGTACACCTGATACAGTACCTGACAGCAGTACTGAGATTTTGGCTGAAGTGTGGAAAATGTAATGGTCTTTTTGCATTTTGTTTGTCAATTTAAATACACTTTTTAATTTCTTCACTCTCTGTATTTGAAATTTTTACCAAGTTAATGGAAAATTTCCAGCTACCAAGAGGCTTATAGCTTAACTGCATGGATGAGAACAGATCAGAATTGGCAACCATCAGTAAGCATCCAATGTCCCAGACCTGCTATAAAATGACCACTCTGTCATGTCTTTGAGGGTTATAGTCTCGTACTTGTTTACGTGGTACTTCTATGTGCATGTGTTCCTAATATCTATATGTCTGAAGATCAAGTAGAAAAATACCTACAGAAGTATAAAAATCTCGTACCTTGCCCACATTGATGTAGGCTTGGCAAAGACTGGTGCTCCTGTGCTAATTCCATTTTAAAAAGCCTTTGTGCATAAATACACACTGAATTAATAAAATAATATTTAGGATTTTAGCCTTAAAAATGATCTCATTGTACCCTGTAGAAACAAAAAATAAAAGCAACTGATGTCTACAACGCAGCTATGAAGGGGGAAAAAATGCTTCACTGTTATTTGTCTGTAATTGGCTTTGAGCATCACAATGCACGTGTAATTGGGTCTGTACTTGTATTCTTCAAGGGTTCTGTGCTATTTCTACTTGAACCCATTTTTGGTATGGTTCAGCTCAGCAGTGCCAGCTACCTCTTGTTATGCAGTTGAAAAACTGTGGCCATTAAAAATAGGATACAGTGTGATTTTGTTTTGCAGCACTGCATGGAAAATCAGTTGCTGTTCATAACAGCTCTGTGGTTGGTTGATTTAAAGCAGGAGGGCGACTTCGAATTGACAAGCAGACAGTTCATGAAAAAGGATATTGTATCTTTAAGGCTTTCTGACTGATTGTGTTTAACTGCGCTACTCAGCAGGCAGTAATTAGGCAGTAGCTTTGCTGAGAAACTTAAAGCAGAGACTGTGTTGCTCTGTGCTCTTGAATTTAAGAAAAAAAAAGAAAAGAAAAAAAATTTCTGGATTTGAACAAATGGGATTTTTTTTGCCAGTATGGGAGCAAACAGAAAGCAGACCCCTAGAGGCTCCTAAAGTTATCTTCCCATGCAGATAGTCTCTAGGGAGCTGTGGTGCTTGTGAAAGGAGGCAATGAGAACCATTATAGAAGCACATGACACTATTGCTGAAGGTCAGAGTGGTATTGGAATGAAAGAGAAGCTGCTGATACAAAATGACATGGCTGCTGCATCTTCTGGGCCAGTTCACAATTTTGATTGGAACGTAGCTCAAATGCATCGCGAATGTGATTAATAAATAAAAGTACATAATAATGATGATGGCTGAACTGGTTCTTCCCCAGACTACTGCAGAGCAAGAGAGAATGGGAATCTCAGATAAAAGGCGGCAAACAAAATGTGCAGTTAATGCTACATCCTGAGGAACAGTTTGACTTGAAAATACTATTGTAGTTTTGTGAAGTGGACGCTGCAGTGCACTGTCGCAAACACTGAATGCAGGGATGTGTTGTTAACCTTCTCCTTTTGAGCATTACAGTAACATAACAAAATGGGGAGAGGAGTACCACAAAGTTAAGATACAGTTTTGTCATAAATAGCATAGGAGCTTTGTGGAAGTGCTCTTCTTCCCCCTCACACCTCTACTTTCTATTGCTGCTATTTTGAAGTCTGTGCTTGGACATGTCATCAGTTAACAGCAATTAGGCTTTGAAAAAGACTCGAGAATCTATTACTATTTATTTATAATACAGCCTCTTTAACCATGGTTTTTGTTTTTTTTAAAAAAAGATAGTTCGTTTACTTGATGCCATTATACTGCTGGAAAATGAAGTCGTCTATTAACAACATAAATTAAGCCTATGTTTTGATTTGGAATCAGGTAGCAGATATCGCCAAAGGGTCACATTTTAAGTGCGATGAGCATTAATTTTACTGTGTAGCCTAGACTTCTTTGTGAGGTCCAATATAACTCTCTTGATGATCGTGGCTCTGATTCTGAATAGAACTGCTCTCTATAGTTCTGGCACTGGTTCTGATAACTTTGAGGTAAAGTCATTAAAGTCAGCCTCCTTCAACAAACTCTGTGGTTTGATAAACCTTTTTTATTTTATCTCCTTCGTTCACATGTTAACAAGAAAGTAAATTAGTGTGTAAATTGGCAAGAATAGTGCAGTGAACAACATGCTTTTTCACTGGACCATTGTCCTGAGTTTTGTAGTTTTTAAAAAGGTTTGATCTGAGTAATTTATGAAAGCTTATCAGAATTCTCTCACTGAATGTTTTTAAGAGCCAGAACTGTTTTCCAATTATAGCTGGGCTTGCAACAGCAAGATGGGTTCAATGCCACTGCCTAAAATTCACCTATATTTATTTCCTGTTTTCAAGGTCAATCCATTTCGTGTACTTCATAGATGCTCTTTGAAACTGGGATATACAGAACATCAAGGATTAATTTGGCAAAGTATTTTTTTTTTCTAAGTGACAATGAGCCTAATTCACTGTCAGTTAATGCCAGGTGTTTTTCCCCCTAGTATTAAGTTCTTCAAAACTGTAGCTGTATAGGACACTATTCACAGGGGCTTAACATAGGGAGGAAAATGATTACATTAAGTCAAATAAAATGAATAATTCATGACATTACGTTTTGTAATCCTGGTGTTAAGCATAAAACCATTGGTTTATTTTTTAGCAAAATGTTTTTGTATCATTTCAGATAGCATATAATACAAAACAATAACTGCATACCTAATGTGAAAAGCCTACAGGCAAAGAGGGTTCTGCCTGGTGCTTCTGACTTCATCTGGAGTGTCACAATACCCATGTTTTAAGCCAATGCCTAAGAGTGTCCATCTTCACTTGGAATCTTCTGGGGCCAATGGAGTCTCTGTCTTTTAATTTGATTGTAAAATATTGCCCAGCTCTTTACCACAAATTTGAAAATCAATTTTTATATCTTGCTAAAACTACGTACCTCTCATTTATTTCTATGGTAATTCTACTGAGAATAAACAATTCAAAGTGAAAAGTCTTTCTTTGTTTTTCTGTTACATCTCTCCTTCTCTCCCTCTCTCTCTCACACTTACTTGCGCAAATGTCTGGACACAGATACATACTATATATATGTGTGTGTATATATGCATGCATGTATATACATGTATATTTATGCAATATTTATATAGGTAAGAATACAGCAGCTGTAAGTTGTGTAAAAGATAACATAATATGAAATTTACCCTTTTTTCCAAATTAAATACATTTTTTTCTGATATTCATCCATGCCTTTTCTGACCTGGATTTTTTTCGTTTTGATTTGGGTTCTTTTTTTGGTGTGTGTGTGCGACCTAGTGCTCTTTGTCGTTTAATTTTGTCATCTGGTAAAGCCTCTCTCTTTTTACAAGAGAACCCTCACCGGCGGAAGGTTGTTTTGCATCCTCAGGGTCACAGTTTCCGAATCAGATCTACTTTAACGATGGGCTGATTATTATGCTATATTCCAGGCTGAAATAATTGTGTACCTGGACCATCTGCTTCTGCCTTTTCCAGCACCTTCCCGTGGACAGCTCCAGGGCACTCAATCGGGGCCGGGAGCGGACTCCCACCGAGGTGTCCACGCATTTGTCTTGCCGGAAAAGACAGTCTCTGTCAGTGGATTTCAAAGCTGTTTAACAAAGCACTTCCCCTTTCTAAGAATAATAGCCTTTAATAGCCTGCATTTGCCGCAACGGCAAAACATATCACCCCTGTAATGCAACAGAAATATCTGCTAGTCATAACGCAAATCCTACGAGGGCATTCTAACCAGTTTTTAAATTTAAAATAACAATCTGCTGATTGATTGTAATGGTCAGTCACCTCCAAACTAGATTAAGAAACTTGAATACTCTGAAATAATATATGGGTACTAATTTCAAAGGAGGGTATAAATATAGCCATTTTGGATTAATGTATATTTCTCAAAACGTAGCAGGATGAATTTAATTCATTTTGTGGCATTCATGGCATTTAAAAATGATTTTAGTGAATTGCTATAGAAAGCATGTCTCATTCTTTTAATTAATCTTTTATTTAAAGAAATGTTTTCACCCAAAATACTAAGGAAGAACATTACAAACATGCTCAGGCAAAAGGTAATAGATTTAGAATTTAATTGTAATGTTCTGTTAAGCATTTTTAATGGAAAACCTGATGACCCAATTATACAGCAGAAGTGGAAAATCAGAACACAGTATCTGTATTTTAATATAAAAATGCTGAGATGCATAATACATAGGAGTTTGATATCTATTCTACTTCTTGTCAAGGAGGTATGAAATTATCAAGAATTAACAGAGAGCAGAAATCAGACCCTGGAAAAGAGCTCAGCATTCTGGAGAGGAATATAAATTATATTTTAACTTAGAATAGTAGCCTGACTTTCCATGCAGTGCAGAATCAGGACTTTTTTAAAAATTTTCCTACACTGACACCCCATTCTTTCTCTGCTATCACTGTTCATAGTGGCATCAGCAAGACCTTCTTCCCACGGTAAAACTTTCCCACTAGTGAAAGTCAGTTAGTTTGAGAAGAGATTTTCCAGGATGCCTGGCATCAGTGAACTCAGTCAGGAGCTGGATGGGTTTTTTATGTTGAAAATCTCCCCTTTCCATCTAAGCTGTGGTTCCCAAACTGAGGTCCTAACAGGCTATTGGTGAGGCTGCAAAGAATAAGAAAATGGCTTAAAGGACCGCAGCATGTTAATAGTCTTTTCAATTCTAAAAAGTAATGGTAGTAATGTATTGGTGTCCACTAGAACCTAGGATGACCCACAGGAAAGTCTGTTCATAGTCCTCCATCAGTACAAAAAGTTTGAGAATGACTGCAGTGTTCAGTTATTTCAATTTCTCTTCCTAAAAGAGATACATAGCTAAAGCAAATTCTCTGAGGATACAGCAGCAGATACAAATAAAATCTTCTACCTTCAATGTGTCACAGACAACACAGGAGAATGGTGCTTCATTCAGTAAGTGGTACTTTGGGTCTTTAATGGTGAAGGAAGAGGTAATGTGAATGTGACTGTGCAGATGCCATTATTCAGGGTAAATGAAGTTGTTATGCATAGTACTTAAGCAAAGATCCTAAGAAAAATACGCAGACGTGAGAGCACAAAATTATCAACTTCACTTAATGCCTTGAGGGAAATGAATTTGAAGGTACCAAACTGTGTGCATGGGAAGCTGGAGCACAGGTCTTTGTTAGCTTGCTGATATTAATAACTTTTTAGCCAACCAAGTCTTGCTTTATTCTCTGCCTCTACAGGTGAAATTGTTAGCCTCTGAGTAAAAGTCGATGCCAAGCACACCACAACTACAGCTAGCCTCTGGAGTGCCATTTAGTTGTATTATTTTACTCAATTTGTGTATAAAAGTCTCATCTTGACCATATTATCAGCACAAAACCCCATTAATTTGTATCCAGCCTCATATGATGTCTATTTCTTCCAGCTTTTCACGTGTCTATGACAGACCACATACATGCCAGTATTGATTTTACCTTCATTATGATTCACATCATCATGTGTAGATACTCAAAAATTCATTAGCTCAACAACTCAGGTTGTGGTGGCATTCTTGAGGAACCAGTGCAATGGGAACAGTTGACTGTTGGACTTTCCTTGGGAGAAGCTGACAGTCTTAACTTGTGACCTTCAGGAGTATAACCATTCTTAAAAGCTATGCAGTTTCTCTGGTGGATCAGAAATTCCTAAGCATCTTTTACATATTCTTTTTTGTGCAAGTTACAGAAAAAAGATATCTGGAGAAAAGGTTCTAGATTTGATTCTCAGCATTCAAAGAAGACTAGCTGCAAATGTGGAGACTGAAGGCAATATGACCGTGACAATGGGTGGAAAGAGTTCAAGATCTTTAAGGAAAGAAGGGACCTGATCAAATAAAAGAGATGCATTTCAAGCAGGCAGCCCTGGTAATTTCAGAGAAAGACAAGGCTTATGGAAAAAGGAAGTAAAGAAATTCTGTAGGTAAATAAATTTCTATAAAGAGATTAACATTAATTACACCAATACAGAGGAAGAGTGGGAAACACACTAAGAGACCAACCTAGTAAAATCATTGGCTCTTTAATGACCTAAAGATCCAAAAGAAAAAAATACAGAAAGTGGAAAGCAGTTCAAGTGACCACAGATGGATATGAAAGAATAGAAGAAGTTATTGGGTCAAATTCAGAAGTGCTGAGGGACAAAACAAGATACTTTTCACAAGGTGCATGAAAGGTAAGAAGAAAGCAATTATAGTAAGAGCAAGACAAGTAAAATTAAGTCAACTACTTAATTGATAGAGATTGAGATTGAAAAACTGAGACTAGGATGCTTAATTCATTTCTGTTTCAGTCTGCACTATAAATAATATGTGCGGTCAGGAAGTTAGTACTACTATCACCAAGCAAAATTGTAAGATCTCAGGTTAAGACACGAACAGTGTAGGAAAACACTTAAGTAACACAGACATTTTCAAATTGCCTGGCCTAATGAAATCCCTCCTATAGCTGTATCTAAAGAAAATTTGGAGTATTTTCAGAGGTGAGATTTCAGAAGGCTCAAGAAGACAAATGCAAAGACTATGAAAATAAGGTAAAAAGGGAGCCAAGAAAGTGTACACCAATCAGCTAATTATTTATAGGCACCTCAAGGAACACAAAAAGGTGTTCAGCCAGCATGGTCCAAAGACAAATCTTGTCACACCAGTTCATCTGTGAAAGTGTACTGGACAGTGTACTGGATAGAAGAGAACCAGTAGATGTTACTGTTCTTGAATTAAATAAATGCTGTCTCACATGACCATCTCATAAAGACGCTAGAAGAAACTCTTTGAATCCAGGTATGTGCAAAACTGATCAAAAAATTACTTTGCGTGCTTACTAGTTTGGTACTACACATTTTCATTATTAATCTGGAAGATGCATTAGACAGCATTTTGATTATTAAATTTACAGAAAACCCTACTGTGGGACGGACTGCAAGCATGCCAGGGATGGGATCAGAACTTAAAATGATCTGGAGAAATCATCTGGAAAAAAGCAAACACAATTCAGTAAGCAGAAATACATAAATCTTCTCTTAGACATGATGACCCATATGAATATGAGATAGGAAACAATGGGCTAGGTTTCAGATAAGTAGAAAAAGGCTGGGAGACATAGTGGGTCACAAACTGAGTATGAGTCACCTGTGTCATCATGCAGTGAAAAAAGCAAACGCTGCATGAGAATATATGTATAAACAGTTCTGAGTAATCCTCCTAATGTATTCAGTATTACTAAAACTTAGTTGCGTTTTTATGCTTCCAGGAGAACAAACAAAAATTTAGAAAACAAAACCTACCAAAAATATTGAAATAACTATTTAATACATAGAAGGAAAGAAGGAGGAAGAGACATAGAAATCAGGTAAATTGGGGGGAGGTATAGACCTGTAGTATTTCCACCACTCAATATTTTTACAGATAGGTGAGATGAACTTCAGTAAGAAATCATATAATTCTAGTTGAGACTGCTTTGTGGTGGGGAGGGGGAGTGGATGACCTGTTAAGACTCCTTACAACCCTTTTCTATGACTTTTTTGTTAAGTGTAGGAGAAATTTTACTTTTGGCTAGGGACACTAAGCCTTTTCAAGACTGAGATGAAATTTCTACTGTATGTGTGAGCAAAAACGGAGTTGCTCCCACTAAACAATGAATTAAGGTTGGTAAAAGATAACCATTTGCTGATTCATGCAGGAATGTGACATTATTTTTGTCTTTGGTAGAACCTCTTAAAGTAGGATCTAATGTTTTCATCCTCGAAAACTAGAAGGAAATCATAGAATCATA
>VYZM01020052.1:304-28868 GCA_013398915.1 Dromas ardeola
TCAAATTTATTTTACATTTCGAGTTGAGACAGGCTGTACGTACCAGAGTGGTTACAGTGAACATCTGAACCGAGAGTGCTGTCACAGAGAGAGCTCTATCATGATCATCACTGATGTATTCTTTTTGCAACGCCTTGTAATACTAGGAAAAGAGAATATTGGGGAAATTAAATAAATAAAGCAAGTGTTCTTTAAAAACATTTACTTTATTTGCAAGAATTACATCTCAATGTCTTTCCTCCTTTCTAATAGAAGCAGTTCAAACAACAAAACCAGCACAATGTCCTCAACGCGCCAAAGCAATTAAATATGTGCCCCACTCCCTTAATACTGAAGATAAGCACAAATTTAACTGTTCTGCCAGATCAAAACGAATTTTTTTTTTCCTCCTTCTTTTCCTCAAGAAAAGAAATTCAATATCTGAAAAAAGGATCGATAAAGACATTAACTTATTATAAAACAAGTCTTCCTCCTGCAGTGAACTGCATGGATAGTTATTCAACAGCTGTCTATAAAAGATGTGTACAATGAGTAATATAAGTCTTTTGCTTTGTTTCAGTCCAGAGAAAACCATGAATGTCAGTCACCTTTATCAGGATTAAGAAGTCTCACCCTAAAACAAAAAACTCTTGGTCTTAAATTTAGTATATTTCTTAACTATTGTATGTAATTTTTAAAAAGAAAGACCTGTTTCAGTTGCAGTTCATCTCCCATTTCAAAAGATACACAGAATACTAAGAATGCTGCATTCAAAATGAGCATATATACCTACATGATTATAAGGAACAAACCAATGACATTGGAATGAACACCCTCTATAAAGGCTGAGCTAGTTGTTGAAGCTCTGTTTGTTGAAAATTCATTATTTATATTGAAACAATTTTCAGGTTTCAGGGAACTTTTACAAAGCTAGTAAAAATTCATAGCATAAGTAACAAATAGCCATTTACCTTCACAAATTCCACTGCAAAAAGTTTTTTGTATTCCATTTCCATGAAAAAACTACTGAAGATAAGTTCATGAAGAACCTTCCTTGCCCCTGTGAAGAGCCAATATAATGCACATCACTTTATTGTACTAAGATGCAGCTTTTTGTGTAAAAGAGGAACAGATTACTAAATTATAATTAAAAAACATTAAAAGCCTTGAAATGGTTATGAAGTATATTAAAAAAGTTATTCGTATATTTTTTCTATTTTTAACATTGGTTTGTATTGGTATGTTGGTATGTATTTAAAACACAGGGTAAGCATCAAGTCACTCAGGCAGGCTACAACTTCTGAAAAGATTCTTCAAAATACATAAAGCAGGAAAAATTTAGAAGGCAAATACATACACAAAATATCAATTATCTCAGCTGTTAAAAAAAAAGGCTGTATAAAAAGCATAACAAAAACTATAAAGAAATGTAATTTCACCTCCATACCACTTACTTACTTCTACACATTTGTTACATGAAAAAATAATCTCCCTCTTCAGTTTATAGCAACATAGATAGACAAACCTTTATGAAGTTTTGCATCCCATAGCATCAACTTGCTTATGAAACATGGGTTTTCAGATCCAGCTTCTTCTCTGAGACATATTTGACAAAAGATCTGGCGGAAGTCACCTACAGGGATAAAAATATTCATTTGTACAAGAATGCTTCAATAATTAAATTATATGAGGCAACAAAATGAGAATTACATAATTATGTTCTCTAAGAGAAAAAAAGAAGGCACTTAAGTATGAGTTATTTTTTAACAATTTTTTTTCTCAGTGAACATACTCCCATATACTCTCCCCTTACTAATTTTTTCCTATTATTCTTACCACCTTTATTTAATAAACCCAGTGATGCAGAAGAGTTTTTTAAAATCAAAAGCATTTAGACAGCTTTGCAAAGCAGATCCAGAAGAAGAGTTCACCACAGAAATGCACAGCCTAGGCAAATCTACACTGGTCCCTTCCTTGGGCGCTGAAAGTCAGTCTTTTGTAGAATTTCAGAACATTATTTTGTATTTTCTTGCACCTATCAGTAAATACAGTGCTTGATGAAACAGCTTTGGGGATCACCATATCAGAGTCATGGGTTACTAACATTCAGAAATGAGCTCTTACATTACTAATTTCAAAAGGAAAAGTGGAGTGTCATGAATCAAGTTCCTAACAGTCTGGAAATAAATAGCATTGAATGCTTCTTGATCAGTATTCTACCACTTGAAGCAAAACCAGGAAAACAACAGGAACCACCAGACCACCAAGATGTTCCAGCTGAGTACTGAACATCAGGCCCTTAAAGTATCTATGTATATAATCCAGAACAAGAAGGACAGGAATGTTAAACTTCAATCTTTGTGCTTGAAGACTCTCATAAAACACATTAAAGTATCATTTAACCTAAAACAATTTACTAACCCAAAATGCTACACCCAACAGAGAAGACTGCTTTTTAGCTTTAGTTTATCTCATCAGCTAAAAAGGTAATACTTAAAAACCTGTAATTCTGGGGATTTGCTGGGGCACTAACACCAACTTGTCTATACTCACGCAGAGTCAACAGATGAATAATTAGCTGTCAGTTGGTGTTTTAGAGTAATCTCATAACATTGAAAATAATAAGAAAAAGTTATCTAGAAAGAAAAATGTGGATAAAACCCGCCCTTTCACTAGAAATCTTGAAATAAACCACACAGTGAAAAATTTGTACCAATAGAACTGTCTGAGAAACTCAGACCAGCGAGAAAATATCATCAGTGAAATAAACAAAGTTGAAAAGAACAGAAAGCTAAAATTTATAAAATATTGTAAAGAAATGCAAAAAAGTACAATTCTGATATATGTATTTCAAGGGAAAGATTGGAAAGTTAAGTGTTCAGAAAAAAAGACAAGAAAGTCACTTAATTATCCAAGCTTACAAACTGGCTAAAGCAGACCAACAGATTTACCCTATCAAGAAGGAGAAAAAGAAAAGAGTACAGCTTTATCTATGCATGTTTGTATGGTGAGAAGAAATTTTATAATGGCTTTAGTTTGGCAAAACACAGGTAGGACACAACTCAATAACAGTCATCAAAATTAGATTGATCCAGAAGTCATCTTTAAAACCATGTGCATCATTAAACACCAGAGCAATGTTTGAAAGCTTAAAATAGACTTTCCGCTACTGGACAAATTTTTAAATTAAGGCTTTTGTTTGTTTTACTGACACTATCTAATTAATCACAGTTATCAGATCTGAAGCAGGAATTAATTCAAGCAGAGGATGCATGCTTTACACTGATGAAGATGTTCTGCAGCTTTCCACCAGCACTGGGATAAAGCAGCTTTTAAGCAAAGTCGTCACTGAAATAAGGCATGTGATGCTGAAACTGAGGATAATAAAACTCCTAGAGGAACAGACAGAGCTCAAGCAGGGAAAGATACTTGTTTCAATAACAAGGAACAGAAAAGTACTACTATTCATAACCATACCGATGGATATCAGACCCGATACTACTGTAATATTTACTTACTAATTAGAAGGAAAGAGAAATTATTTTAGTAAGGGAGTATCATATATAATACAGCTAAAGACATTTTTTGAGAGAATTAGTCAGCTAAATATTGATATGGCACTATTGTAACAAAAATCAGTTATGCTTACTTGAATAGCTCATGAGTTTGTTCAGCCAAGAACCAAGGCGCAAGGCAAACTTCTGGTGAGCCATAACATCAGCATGCAGAACCTCCACATGAAGTGGTCGTTGAGAAACATTTTCAGAATGCCTCTAGGAGTCAGGTAAATATTAATAGATATAAAATAAAGATAAGATGATTTTTTCATATTTGTCTTTACCACCCATTACCTCTCCCAAGCAGATGTCAATGGCAAACCCTAATGAAAAACAAATCAGTTTGAAATTTTATTTCTGAAGATACCTATTTACCTATATCAATTGTGGTGAGGTACATTAAATTTCAAAAAGTTCACAGGCAGGATAGAAAAACATGGAAGTACTAAGTTAAAGACTGTACAGCAGACAAATAAGTCTTCAGTATTAATAATGATGAGGTTGATTTGCCTGTTTTTTAAATGAGAAAAATATTTTAGGAAGTTACCTTGATTTCTTCTTTTGCTTCCTGACAAGAGGTATAATGTCCTGCCTTAACAGCTCTACGACCCTGTTTAAAGAAAATATTGAGCATGAGACCATCACATAACAAAACCAAAATGTCACAAGCTTGATCCTTGCTATGTTTTTTACGTGTAAAAGAAAAACAGAGACCAAAATCACTCATAGTGCTTTTAGACTATCTAGAAGCAAATCAAAATTAACATCATTATCTTTAGAAAAAAGCTATTTCAATTAAATTTACAACAGAACAACAAAGTAAAGCCTGGGTATCTTAATATTATTAGATGAGGAAAATTCATATACACCAAGTTACTCTGCAACATGCCTTTCTCTCTCCTCAAGCTCCAGCATCCCAGAAACAAAGACTCTATGATCAAGAGACTAAAGTAGCACTTCTTAATAATTAAAAAGTTACTTTCTCCTATATACAGAATGGACTAACCTCTTTATCTATGGCAGTAGTATGCAACTGGGCTTCGCCAAGTTCACAGCCAAGTGCCCTTTGCAGGCTATAGATGACATGATCATAAGAATGATGTTCATCATTGAAAAGGACACAGTAGTAGCTGTCTACCTTCTCTCTGCTGGAAAAAAGCCAACAGATCACCATACAAATAAAAGTAAAATTGTAAATAGTGTCCTATCCAATACAAGGAACAGCTCACTTGATAGCTTGAGAGAAATGTCAAATACAAAAAAAATCATAGAAGAAAATGAAGCACGTTCTTCATGTCAAAGACACACCCAAAAATTCCCTCACCATCTATACCAGAATAAGCCATAGAAACCATGTACGAAGGACAAAACAGATTTTAAGTTATTCGATTGTTCCATTATTATTCCTCTCTCTGCTGTTTAAATACCCCATCTGTCTTTTTAACATGATGCATAACAAACTTTTTCATTTTGATAGAGAGCAATCACACATTACTTTTTCCATGAAGTATCAAAAGCTTTTCTCCATATAACCGTAAGTCAAAAATGCTACAGTGCTGTTTACAGGGATTTTGGCACTAATATATTTGCATGAGAGTAAGTATACCACAGGCAAAATTATTATCAAAGTTTCTAATGCCTTGGAAGAGAAAGCTGGAAATACTCCCTACCTAATTGTGAGCTCCGGAGGCAGTTCCTTCTCTTCTTCCCATATAAGCATATCTACAATGTATTTTATCACAGCGGGAAACACTCTCCTAGAGTGCTCCATAATTTCTTCGTTCAACTGACATTCAGAATTCTGTAAAACATGAGATAATATTAATATGTAAAAGAAACTTAAAAAATGAAAAAAAAAGGGGTTGGTAGAATACCTTAGTACTGTATTTGTTTCAGGAAATGAACCTTCTCATTATTTTCAAGCAAATTAATCTCACACAATTTCTTCTCTTCAAAATTATTTCATCCCAAGGGCTCCCAGTAGTATTCTAACAGTTTCATCTAACTTTTTATACATATCCAGTTTTTACCTAGGAGTAGACTATGAAAGGCCTCACCAAATGTTTTAGGAAACTTCAATTGTTGGTTTTTTTAAAAAAAAAAGCTGGTTAACAGCTTTCTGTACACCTGAAGTTATTGAAAGTTTGCAGTCCAGACCAAAATTATTCCCCTGCATTGCTTGCTCTTTTGTGAGGGTATTCTGTCAAACATTTGTGATACCCTTGAATAGAATCATCCAAGGAAACTTAACTGTTCTTTTCTGAGATCCCACCCCAGATTTAGAAACCATTCAAAAATATCCCTATGACCTGTCGTATTTCCCATCCACTCAGATAGAGCTCACTGAGTAAATTGTCTGCATCATATAACATTATTAACCCTTTTCATAAGCATTTAAGCAGGAGAGAAATTAAGGTTATAAGCAAAGAAAATCATTACCAAATCTGCACTTAAGAATGAAGCAATCAATATTCAGGACACAGATACATTGCAATGATATTGTGTGAAAAGAGGGCTTTCATCCAAAGGCTCCGATGACCTTTTCCACATACCACCATTAATGTTAATGCAACCAAATCCAGTCATTTCGTATACAAATATGACACAGAAACAGAGGCTGATATTTTCTAGAGTATTTACACATAGTTTCCTATAATTTTAGGATCAGCCAAACTGCCTACAAAATCTGAATATGTATGTGTTTGCCAGAGTGCGAAAAGATGAGAAACAATTCTTTCCAAGAATAAAGCTTTTCACACGTGACTTTTAATCCCAAAGTACTAGGGGCACTCACCTCTGCAATACAGAATGTGATAGATGTTAAATATAATAGAACCGAAAGAGTGATGTGTTTAATATACCTTAGAATCATGTTTTTGAAAACTTCTTAAATCAACTATAGAGTCAAATTTATCCAATTACGAAGCAGACTGCTTTAAAAAAAAAAAAATTCAAGTGAAATCATGTTGTGTCCATATGATGTAAAAGCTACAAATATAGTGGAAGAGTAGTAAAAATGCATTAACATGGCCAATTGCTTCCAAAACTCTGAACAACGGTTTTCTGACCTGATAAGCATTACAAGAATAATTTGGATCCAAACATACAATCTAAAATGTCTGCCAATGAAATCATGGTCTATAAATATCACCATGTGTACATACTTAACTTTGAATAAGCTTGTGGTAGATCTTGGTAATTAAGAATATAAATGTCTGGGCTAATTATTTTTTTTCCCAGACTGACAAAGCTATCATTATCTTAAAGTTTGGAGCAGAATGAAAAAAACTTAAGTGCTAAGAATAATCTAATTGAACCCAGTTGTAAATATACTATTTCTTTTCCAGTATTTCTTAAGAGTTTGGCTTTTTAAGCATTAACATATGTTAAGCAAAAATGATAGAGCTGGAGGAAAACATGAAGCTGGGCGTAGAGATACTCAAAACAAGAACCTTGTAGTAAGACATGCTGCTGTCCTTCAGTCTGCAGAAGAAATCAAAGGAGACCACATCAAAGGATTTATAAACTATTAAAAGTGAGGATTGTACTCATACAAGTAGTGGAAACTTCAATGATGCAATGCCACCTCCAATGCTACATGCATTAAAATCAGTCACAGTAAAATGAAATTAAGATACAACTAATGTAAATTGAAAGGGTAAAAATAAAGTTTCCTCAGAAATATTCCCAAAAATGTGTAATTATGTAAGGTTCAGGTAAAGTTTCAAATAATAACATTGTGGAATAACGAGTGAAGTGTGTTCAGATATCAAAGTTTAAAAATAACTAACAACCAAATAATTTTTTTTTTAAACAAATGTGCCTGGGAAGTATTTTTACCTCATCTCAGACATGAATTATTAAAATTATCTGTTTTTAAGGATATTCTGGCAAAAAGATTTTTATATTTATAGATTTCTGGCATAGTAAAGACATTAATTTGAAATCACGAGGGAACTGATGACTCCTATGTCATGGTTTTGTCCAAATTGGCCAATGGCCGGCGACAGATGCTCCCCCCCAACCCTCTCGTACGCAGAGAGAAGGAGGAGAGATAAAGAGAGATTTACGAGTTTAGAAGAAACTACACTACTTTAATGAAATACTAATAATAAAATAAAAAGGAAAATAATGAAATAGTTACAGTATATACAAAACCCTATTAAGCTCCCAGGATGACGTCACCGGCAGGCACTGGGGGGAAGTCCCAGGCTGGACTCAGCGACGGGTGGGAACTGGGTTTCACAGATGGAGTCAGGAACACACCCATCGGGATCAAAGGCAGATGAACAGACAGGATCCTCCTTGGACGTTGGCCACTGAAGGAAGAGACTTGACCCTTCGATCCCTCAGCTTTTATACTGAGCATGGGGCAGATGGGATGGAATACCCCTGTTGGTCAATTTTGGGTCACCTGTCCCGTACGCTTCTCCCTGCAGGTGGGACCCCTCTGTGCTTTTCCGCTTCCCACCCTCCAATGGGGCAAGTAACAAAATTAGCTGACCTTGGTTGTTACAGCAATAAGTATAAGCAAGAGCCTCGCTGCATACCATTCCTTGGCACAAACTGTCTTATCACTCTGAACGAACTGTTTTAGACACAACAAGCTGTTAATTTCAGAGAGTTGGAAGAGGCCTAGCTAAGAAATAAAATTACTGAACAGAAAGTTGGTTCTGTTTTACCTCAAACCAAGACACTCCTAAAAGCCTGGACTGGGAATTCTAAAGTGAAGGATTGCTTTTCTGAGCCCCATATTACATACATACCAACAAGTTTTGTAAGTATCTCCTCACTGTAAAACTTTTTTTTTTAAACTAAGGTTCAATTAAGATTTTTGTGAGGATACTGTATTTTACTAATGCTCACCTCATTATCTCAGAAATGCTAAAAACTCCGGTGCTTATCTTTTATCTCGTAGATTGAAACCTGTCCTCTACTGAGGACTGATTTTTAAAAGGAGGTAGTTCTGTAGATCATACTCTAAATTTAATCTACCTTTTAAAAATAGCTACCAGTTTCTAAGCACACTTTTACCATGTTCTGCACAGCAGACAAACGTGCTGCAAACATATCCCTCTTCTTATTTGCTCCTACCTGATCAGAGTAAGTTTATAAACACCTTAGCATGATACATCCTCTGCACTTAGTGTAATTAAAGGAATACTCGTCAGGATTATCAAGAAAAGAGTGCTTTTTGTTTGACAAGCATGTGATAAACTTCCATACTATCAGAAAACATGCTGAAAGAGAAATATGCGAGACACCTGTTCCAAATGCACTTTGCAACTCATTTCTTTTAATAAGCACTATATGCTGAGAAAATCCCTACATTATGAATGTCCTTGGTTCTCAAAACAGAGAACAAACTATGAGGTAATCCAAACAACCACGAGCCTCTTCATCATAAAAAAAATCCCTGCGGACAAGTCTTCTATTAAAACAGGAACATTGTCATGCAATGCAATCTATTGAATAGTTACATGTAGTATACGTTAATATACTGATCCATTTCATTATTCTAGTGGTTGTACTTCTGCCCTATTACTAGAGAGTCTACATACATTGACTGCATAATAACTACATATACTGACAACAAAGAACTATTATAACAAGTAACTTTCTACTTCTTCAAATAATTGGCTAATTATATGTTTTCTATCATTCACGACTCTGAGATAGTATGTTCCAGTTTATTTGACAGCAGTTGTAACATAGGTTTGGGCTTGCACAACTCCATGACAGAAGTGATTATCAAACAAACTCACTGCAAACCAACCAAAGACCTTATCAGAGACTGGAAGAGAAATATTACTTGAAGCAGCATGGGAGGTTCCCCATTTCCTTATCATCGCAGGTATGATTACAGTTCTCAATAATATTTAAAACCAAGAGATACTGCGTTAGCTGCCGTCATTCCTGATATGATCTATCCTTTAACCTTACTCCACTGGATACAAATGGCCTGAAAAATATTCTGAGCAGCTTATCTTCATCCAAACAGAAACAAAATGCTGTGGACTGAATGCATGCAGTTTCCTCTCAAGCTTTGTTTGAATGTGGTTTTGAACAAAGCCCACAAAATTTGGACAGTGTGATTTTAACAAGAGTGAAACTGTTTTTGAGTAAAATTTTTTATAAAGGTTTTGGTGTTTTTCCTAACATTTTGTTTTTAATTATTTCATTGTTATGAAAAAACTGTTCTAAAGGAAAGGGAGGTAAAAAAGTTGAATATGCTGCCACAGATGCAAATACCAGATCTGCAAGATCAAAATCTGCACCTTGCTGATAAACAGGTTCCCCAGCAGGAAGTAAGTATTGCATAAACCATTTTAGGGACTCTGGTCAGAGTTGTTGGAACCAAAAAATAATAGCATTCTCGGAAGTAAAGTGCTGAAACAACTGTTAGAAGATCTCATACAGAGACCTAAATTTTAATTGTTTAGAAACTCTTTGTTCAAGTTCTTAATGTGCCTCGTAGCTCCATGTTCACCCAGGTATTGGTGTGATTTTTTTGTGAGCCATCATGTGTGAAATCCATAACGTATGCTAGCTACTGTCCATAAGAAAAAGTGGACAAACTGGTCACCTGAGGCACAAGTAATATCCCCGATCTAGGAGCGACAGAGACGCTTTGGCTGGAAACAATTTTCAACTGGAAGAACACCTAATGCTCAACTGAGACCTGAACATTTTGTCTTAAGACCACTGCTGAGTTTTCTTAATGATGTGATAAGGACTTCTCAGCAATCAGCTAGAAATCTGATACTGAGCATCTTGTAACATAAGTTTTCCATAATATCCAAAGGTGGCTTTGAAGCTGGTAGACGCACAAGCTCTCTACCTTCCCGTATGCCTTTACCAACAGTACCAGGAATCTTGCATTGCAAAACAATCCTATTTTCCTTCAGAATGCAAGGACAAAAATGAATACCTCCCAAAGAGGAACTGTGCTGGTTTCTTATTCTGGAAGCACCTCTACAACCTGCTGGAAAACGTATAAAACATATGTGGTAATGACGACAGCAGTAAAATTAACCATACCGTAGCTATTTTGTGGTATTGTAATATTGTGGAAACAATTTGGTTCTCTTGATTACAGTTTTTCGTAAGTAATATGCAGGTATCAGCCGCACATGCATATCACATGGCTCAGTACTTGGGGATAAGCACTGCACAGTAGAATAGACTTTACTGAAGTAGAAGCAGGTCAACATTACAGTGACGAGCTCCAAATGGCAATCAGACGACCCCTTCTTGGAGCTTCAACTATTTTTATTTCTGAAATCCATTAAGATTCATGTTTTTTTGAAGGATGAACCAGTGAAGGAAAACTTTGCCTCATTTTTCTGTAAGACCAGTGTTCTTTATTTCTATTCCATTTAATTTTTTTCCAGATCATAAAGAAAATACTTTTGCAAAAAAACCAGGAGGAATTAGGGGTCTATTTGCAATGATGAATGGTAAGGGCGTTTTTTGTCCTGGTTATCTCAGAATGTAGGACTTGGAAGAAAAAATTTTACCTGAAGCAACTGACTTGCCTACATTCTTCTTGAGAACTACTTATAAAATGGCATATTTCTCATTAATATGCTGCTTTATGAGGTACAATAAGCCTGAGACATCCTGAGGTTACTTTTAAAGCATAGTAACTTATTCTAGCCATAGTGACAGATCACAAACCAGAATTAACTGACAAAAAAATTGTTCAGTGATGCAGTAATGTGGAAAAGAGAAAATATTATTAAAATCAAGTACTATATCTAAGCATTTACTAACCACTGGGAAACCAATTATTTGTAAATAAGAACTGAGTAATACACATAGCACAGAAAAGAGCAAGAAACTGCTATTTTAATTCCTAACCAAAGACAGAAATGCACAAGACAGGTAGATGGAAGTGTTCTGTTGGTTATGCCTTTTGTTTGGAGACAAAGGATGGACAATATACATATCTGACCCCAATAAACACCTTGACCAAAGAAATCCTGATTCAATTAGACTGAACCTGCTACATGAATATACATACTTTCATATACAGGAATAAGCACTTTTTTTTCAAAGACAGTATTTATTCTTTCACTTTAAGCAATATTCTTACTTCTTTTGCAGAACCTGATGCTCCAGGCTCATGTTTAGTACACAGTGGTCCAGCCTTCCATGCCTCTGTATCTCCACAGTCACAAAATCCGCCTCCAGTGGAGCTATGCATCTGTGAAAAAAAAGTGTATTTCAGTCACGAAATACGTACATAAAAAAGCAAATAGAAAAGTAGAAAAGTGCACTATTTAAATCAAACACAAGTATAAATACCTACTTACAAAATACAAGAGTCACTGCATAACCAACGGACTTGCCACAACATTTGTTTTTTCTTTTTTTAGTTAAAAGGAGACTTACCAAAGAAGGAAGGGGGGAAGGGAAATGTAAACTTTTTCAGCAGAAAATACAGGAGGAAATACAGTTTGCCACTGCAAAAAAGTATGCAAGTCTTAAGCAAATTTACCTAGAAAGTAGGTGAAAAAGCCTATGACTGATAAATAAGTGCTTCATAAATAGAAAGAAAAAGAAAGAAAAGGAAAAAAAAAAATAATAATTTCTGGTTTTATAAGCAAAATTATAGCAAGGATGCTTAATGCCTTCTTTACAAATTACTTGGTAAAGTTTGAAAATAATCTAAACAAGAATATGTGTATATTAAACAGGTATTTAGTAGTACCTCTATTGCTAACCAAAGAAAATAAGATATAATCAGCATCTAAATACATTCTTGCAACTTTAACTTTCCATTACACTTTCAGAGAAGTACAAATACTGACCATTTTGGCAAAAAAATCAGACAAAACTCAGGCAAAAATAATTATCCTTAGCTTAGTCTAAATCCCCAATCCTAAACTAATTATAAAAACACTAAGTGACCCAATAAAAAGACATTCAAAAATTTATTTACTTGAAACGTTTTAAAATAAGCTGATCTAATTAGATGTGCTTGGAGCACGAGGCTGGACTAGGTGACCTCCTTAGACCCCTTCCAACCTAAATTATTCTATGAATCTATAAAGAGCATAATCTGTATTCTGTAGTTTGCATCTTTGAAATGGAAATGCATCAAATCTGCCCCCATCTGACTACCTATTTCCATGGCTGATGTTTTGCCTGAAGAAGTTACTGAAAAACAGGGAAAGGACAACAGCTTCTCAGCCCAGCTGTAACTCCAAACTGCTCTGTAATCACTATTTTCTACTTTCCCTGATTTTCATCTTACCTCTCTGTAAACTGTGTGTGTGCGTGGAAGTTATATTTGCTCTGTCCAAGTAGTTTTGTACATCTTTCAATCAATACTTACTATACATTTTCAGATCAGTATACAAAGACTCATACAGAGGTGCAGAATTTTGTATTTTAGTCCCAGTTAATTTTGAGATTCTTACAAACTATCTCTCATTGAAACATACCCACTTAAAAGGGATTTATGACTAATTGATAATACAAGTAAGACAAATGTCTTCAATGGATGTCATGTCAACAAATAGAGGGAATAGCTGCAAAAAAAATCTAGCCCACTTTTTGGTCGTGAAGGTTAATTAAATTGAATACATGTTTCTGTACATTTTCTTGCTTTTTGCTGCAGATTTAGACCAGCTTTAAAAATTACACTTAATATATTGTTTTCCATTTCTGCTTCCAAGGCTGTTGAAATTACGGAGTTCTCAGTGAAGAGGGGAAGCAAAAAAGTGGGCCTGGGAAAGAAACAGCAGGTGACAGTTTAGTCATCAAGTTAGCTAAGAATTATTTAAAAGATCCTCTTTTCATTAAAGCACGGGAATCTCTCAAAGATAACATAGATTTGGCTCAAAGAGAATCAAAAGGTTATCAAAAAGAGATGATCCAGTTCTAGAACAATCTCCTTAATAAAAAAACTGATGCTTAACTTTTGTTTTAACTTCATCATAGTCCACACTAAGCACAAAGTAGTTTATGCAAATCTAAATGGAGCAACAGAGTTGAAGTGTAGAGACTGCATCAGTAAGTGCTGAAGTAATGGCTCTTGTATACGCACACTCATTCTCATTTTCCAAACAGTACTGACTGGAACTCAGGACGAGACTGTCATTTTCAGTCTCAGCTTTTTGCTCTGACATACACTTCTGTGATATTGCCAAAGAGCATAACAATGTATGCATTCATAAACACTCCCTTACCTTTAGCTCTTGAACAAGACAGAAAGTCACTATTCTTAAAAGAGGCTTTACATAGTTAGAAACATGAGAGATAATTAACTAATTAGCAAACCCCAGATATTTTTTAAATAAAAATTACTAACGGTTCATATGCAGTTTATTATATCCTCAAAAAAAAATCTTCTCTAAAGCTACAAGTACAATTTCTTAATATAAAATATTCCTACCTTGTACCGGTGGTTCTTGTGAATGCTATTCTGGAAGCAGTCCATACAGAGTACACAAGTTGGATCAACTGCACAGTCTCTGCAACAAAAATGGTAACTGGAAAACTTTCTAAAACAAACACATGGAATTTTCATGCACAAAAGAAAATGCTGCTCTGAAAAAAATTTCGAGATTAACAGATCCGAGTTATAAAAACATTGGCTACTTCACCTCACAGAAAGAAGATAAAAGCCAATCTTGTTCGGCTTGAACCATGTCCTCAAACCTGTTATATCAGATTCTATCAGAAACATGCTTGATTTCCACTTTCAAAACTTGTTGCTGACATATTTCTGGTTTTGCTAAGAATAAGCAGCTATTAAAAACCATGATGGCCCTGAAGTAACCTTTATTATTGTCTCCAACAACTGCAGCCAGTTTGCTAATGAAACTTTTGCTACACTTCTGCTAGGTTACGTTTATAACTTTTAAAAAAATTAGAAGTTAATATCTAAGGAAAATACCTTTATAAAATGAGCCAAAGAATATATACTTTGAAATTTAATTTCAACAGTTTCAGTCATGCACTCAAATACCTGAAAATCCAGAATTACATTCATGGGCAATCTAATTCAATTTTTGTCTATGCTCCACATACATATGCTTCTTTTACATTGCTTTTTTCCCCTAAAACATGTCACACTCTTTTCTTTAAACGCTGTTTGATTCTATGCAACGTGTGGATGACAGGCGTTTAACGCAACATATCAAGGTTTTTGTTTTATGCCATTGTTCAACATCTATTTCAAGCCTCCTTTACAATACAACTAAAATAGTATGGTAATTCTGATTACAGAATGAATTTCCTTTCAAACCTTTAGATCATAATCATCATTACAATAATTTAGTCTTCACTAACATTTATTACCATAAATCAACTGCAAGGTAAGTTAAAAGAAAGAAAACTTAAGTCAGAAGTTAAATTTGAATGCCCAATTCAAGACATTTAGATTTTAATACTTAAGAGTATCTATTATTTTTAGCAATTTAGGTGCCGAAAGCAAATGTGTATTTAGCTTCAGTTGCAGTAGTAAATACACTATTTTGTATAAATACTACCACATTTTTGTAAGACAGGAACTCAAAAAAAAAAAAAAGAAAAAGTCTACCTCTGGGAAGTATAGCTTTGTCTTTTTGCCTGCTATCATACAAGAACTCTACAGAGGTAGGAACAGAATTATTCCTGCCTATTATTCCTGTTACAGCAGCACTAAACTGCCTTGACCATCCTTTTTCCTTCATACAATCCAATGTCACATTCACTATACACTTTCTAGCAAACAGGTAAGGACTTCAAAGACCATTCTCCTTTCATACACAACACTAACTTATTCCTAGAAAAAGATGAAGAGTATGTGATTGATTAAAACCTTACAGTGTAATTCATAAACGTAAAGTTTACATAGAGCTTTCATTCTGATATCTCCTAAATTCTAAGGGCTGGATTTTTTAGCCATAATAATATTCTTCATCCTTAATAACAGTCTTTTGGTATTTCTGATTAAATTTTCTAGGCTTTTAAAATAAACTGAAAACTAGAATAAACTATGACAATAGCATCATATTAATACTAACGAATAGCCAGCACAGTTACAATCTTTACCTCTACCACAAAGACCTCTGGCTTTTTAGTATTAATATATTCTTATTCATACTATTTATATTAATATATTCATATTAATATGAATTAACAAAATAAATTCTGTCAAACCAGTGGGCTGCCATCTTTAGTATACTCCAGGATGAGAAAGAAAGTGAAAAAATGACCACTGGTCACACAGCTATTGCTTAAGCAAAGGACTGACAATGCTCAGAAATGCGGGATTCTGTTTCAGACTTTGAAAGGGTGAGTACTGTACAGCGCAGAGATTTTTATGCCTATTCTCCCTCAATTCAGGTACAGCCCATACTCATACCTTATCACCCAATCTTTTTAACCAATGGCTTTCAGTACCTTTATTATCCTTTCCATTTCCTTCCCCATTTCTCTGCCAGAGCCTGCTTTTCATGTGCAATTTTCCTCAGACTAAAGTGGTTTGAAACGTGAAGCAAATGCCACTGTCAGTTAAGCAAAGACCTACCACGACACAAGCAATGATTAGTTAGCAATGCGACTAATTTTATTAAACCACTTTGCTGCATTATCTCACATGGGAACACTCATGATAACATACCTTCATTCTTACCTGCAAGAGTATGTTGTCTCCCCTCCTTTGAACACCTTCCCACAGAGCTGGGAGGTTCCACTCTGTTGTAGTTTCTCCAGGAACATATCTGGGTCTTCCCCAAACAAATAGCATTCCAGAGGGTATAATATTGCTGCCTGGACCATTTCTTCTTGTTTCTCCAGCAAGGGGTCCATTTCAGCTGAGTAAATATTTGGCACATGTTTTGCCAAGCACTGTAAAAATGTAGCTTGGAAGTTGAATCTTTCATCACACCACTGCAAGAAAAGTATACCCATGGATAAGCATAAATGAATAAATAAATTTGAAGAGAATAGGATTAAGCGCTTCTACTGCAAATCCAGAATTCTTTTCCACATCATAAGTCAGTTCTGCAAGCAATAAAACCCAAGAAAGCATGGCTTCTCAAGATTTTCTCTACTATTTTCCTTTCAGTACCCACCACCATAACCTCTGTTCCCTTGAAGTCACCTACTAAAACACTCTGAGGCAAGAGCTGGCAAGTGCTATGCTACTGTAGAGTAACCCGCGCACTAATTAATCTTCAACTACGTGCTTGCCAACAGGCCAGGTGATACACAAGTCTTGCTGTTTGTTCAGCTGCCGACAAATGGAAAGAGCAGCAGCAGAGGGTTTCCCTCTCTTAGCTGGGAAATAAGTTTGGGATTCATTCCTTAGCCTGCTGATAGTCACAAAATGTGCAGCAATGGCCTTTGAAATTGTTACCCTTCAGTAAAATCTTGTCGAAACTGGTCATCAGGGTTCAACAGTTACTGAGGGAGAAAGAAGCCCAACTGACTGTATCAGCTTAATGTCCTTGGGACACCTAAACTAAAGTGCTATTTTATATTTATAAGGCAATTAATAAAAGTACTCATGTTTTGGCTTGAGGTTCTTAAATTAAGTCCCTAATTTCACTTGCAACTACTCTAGTTCTCTGAATAGTTCTCGCCAATTGCTCTATTTATGTCCTTCAAGTCTGAATATTCTTTCTTTCACATTATTCCCATTATTTAGAAATAGCTTTTGTTTTTCCTCATTGCACATCAAGTAAGTTTATCCATAAATGCTTCTAAAAACAACCTCCTTTCATGCACAACCTTGATTTATGCCCAAAAATTTATTTTTGCAAGAAAAAAATATATATGTAACGTCATAAATAGCTCAAGGGAAATTCCTTTAGGCCAAGAATGAGCAAAGCAACCAGCAGAGAGTCCAGATTGAGAGAAGGCCCAAAGTAGCAGACTAATCAACTTTTTTAAAAGGATGAAAACGCACAACATCTTACATGAAAGGCAAAAAATCCCAATTTCTGATTTAAAGTGAAACCCACATCAATTGAAACAATGGATTGCCCCCCCCCCCCAAAATTGACGGAGATAAGGGATTAAATAACAGATCTATAAGGCTACAGCTCCCTAGTTTACTATCTAAAACCACAGTTCTCCGAAAAAATAAATTAATCTAGAACACATGCAGTACAAACTGCTACAATCCCAGTACTCTGAAAGCCGGATCTGCAATCATGTAGAAATTGCCTGTTTTCTGAAAAACTGGATGTCTATCTAATATAGACAAGTACAAAAAAAACCCGTCTACATACAAAATCTAAACAGAAATAGAAATGAGATACCAGGTTGAACCAGCCTCGATTAACAATAATATCCATTATCCAAAACTAATCTGCTAAAGGAGATTGGTTCCACATTGTAACCACCCTAAACACTTGCTTTGTGGCTTTAATAAGACACTACATTTCTATTATGTTTAGTTTTAGCCTGAAGCTTCTACGGCTATTTTGGCTATCAATCTTCCTTAGCATTACTCTTAGGTAGTCCATTACTTCATTTATCACAGTGATCCATGAACTCAAAGTTATGGAAAAAAATACACCGCAGACACTGATGAAAAGGAGAAGCCATTGATAATGAGGTCAAGCAGGAGAGTGAATCTGTCCTCAAATCATCCTAGAATATCCTCATTTTATAAATGCAGGTTGACCAGTCTAATCAGATTTCTTGAATCATAAAGCATTCAACCGATCCTCAAATATCTGAAAATGAAGATTCATCCATGAAGTGACAGGAATCACTTATTTAAAATACAATTCTAACAAAAATTGTAGATCAAGAATGGATTTATTACACGAGCAGTAAGCACCACTGTGATCACCATGTCGGTCATAAAAGCTTTAGCATAGACATGCATGTAATATATATGCATTCCGTATACATACACACACTCGAATACGTAGGTATGTATTTATTTTCACATATTCACAGTGCTAAGGAACAAAAGGAAAAGGAAACAGATTAGCTGATTGCCTTTTATTTTAAATAATTTGTTCAAATTTTTCAACTACCTAGCAACAATTTTTGAATAAAAAAATTATTTACCAGGGACATAAAGACACCAAATTGTAAAAAGCAACTTAAATTAAATCCAAATTTCTCAAATGCTTGCATAGTAACACTTAAGAAAGAAAAATATCACATTCAGCTGGGTGTTCTCAGAAAGACATCGAATTGTAAAAGGTAACTGAAAACTGAATTCCTTGATCACGTGTGTATTTTTTTGCAGGTCTGATTTAATATGAGTGGAAGTAAATTATTCCTATCATGAAGTCCATAATTCAACTTTCCTCCTTAAACATGTTTCTTCCCATAACTTGGTTTTGGTTTTTGTTTTATCTTACCTATCCCGCATTATGGCTTTAGCGAGTTCCCCTCCCAAATTGATTACTGTATTTGTTCAAATGGGGGTGTGTGACCCTTTGGCATGCTGTCTTCCCAAAGCACAGGAGAATCCCTGTAGTCTGTAGCTCTTCTATCTTAATAAGCCATGTTCCCAAGAGATGGTGTAAGTTTAGCTTCTGTGTTGTTGGAACAGAGCACATCATAGCTTCAAGAAACAGGGGAAAGCTTTCCTGAAAATCTGAAGTGTAGAATGGGTTCTCACACAGTCTAATTCATAAGCATTTCAAGTATTCCTGTGCAAAGCTTTTAATTCTATTTAAATGTGGTCCAGAGAAGGAAGCAGGGAAAGAGAGGGAAAAAGGGAAGCGAGAGAACTCTCTCAAGCAGGCTGGCTGCCTTCTGGTAAACACACTAAATTATATCCTCAACCTGTACGTCACCCAGGAAATATCCGTTATATTCACAAGAGAAACAAGAATATTCATTTTCTTATTTCTAAAAGCTGCACCAGGCTAAACTTTAGACCTATCCCATACCCTCTGTGTCTCCTAGGAGAAGTAATTTATTCCTTGTGTCAGAATCTGTTTAGCATACTATATTCAACTGTATAAAATTACAGACAAAATTATCAAAAAATACCGAAGCTGCCAAATAAAGCACTCCCTTAAGTTCAGACTGACTGTCCAATACTAGCTTGGTCCCCTTGTCCACACATACTGAAATTCAGGTTTGAATACTTTGATTAACACTTTGAGCAGTCCCACCTTCCCTCTGCTCACTCACTCCTTGACATGTCAAGTGCTCAGCTGCTACAGATATGAAAACCATATGAATTAATAAATTGATAGTTTTTCTTTAATGACTGGCAAAGAAGAACTAAAATACTGTATCATCATCAAGTTCTAACCATCCTATGCACGGGATGAGCTGAGAGTCTAGAAAGCCTAAGAGCCGTGCAAGACAGCTGCAAGCAGAGCCGGGGCTCGCGCTGCAGCTTTCTGCCCAGCACTGGCACAGGCTGCCCTGAGAGGTTGTGGAGCCACCATCCTTGGACATACTCAAAAGCCAACAGGACATGGTCCCGGGCAACCTGTCCTAGGTTGAGCAGGGAGTTTGGACAGGACTACCTCCAGAGGTCCCTTCCAGCCTCAACCATTCTGTGACTCAAATACCTTCACCAGGAGAAATATTACTTCTTTCTCAGTTTCTATTAGTCTTTCAATTTCTACCACAAGTAAGCTCGACTTAAGAGAGCTTAAATAACTTAAGCACTTAGCTCTACTAAGTCATTTTCCAAATTTGATACCACTCAAAAATGAATATGAAGCAGTATACTGAAAGAGGCAGAGATCATGAAATAGCGCAATTAAGATGAAAACATAATCATGTCACTAAAATACTACTATCGCTTGTCTCTCCACAGCCTCCCGGCGCTCACACCCAGCTCCCCAGGGCCCACAGACTGTAACTAACAGAGGAAAGCCCCGAGGAAGCAGGCCTCAATACACTCCATTCCCATCGACACTATTCCACCGGAAAATATTTTTGGGCTGCAAACTGAAAATTACTGAATTTAGGAAAAAACAAAAAAATCACCTCCGCATACATTTGGAGTAAATTAAGGCTTACCTTCAAATTTTAATTCTGAAATTTCTATGCTTTTAAATATCTGGATTAGCAACCTTAGTAAAGTTCTTTTGGTAGGTTTTTTTGGTCATTTTCTCATTTTTATTAAAAGTTACCTGAAGAAACAGCCATGCCATCATATGGATCATACAGGCATACGCATGGCCCAGAAATAAAACCGCCAGAAACAATGACCAGAATGAGCCCAGGGAGCAATCATGGCAGCAGCACACCACCACCTCTCCTGTGGAGGGAGCAACATCCACGCCATGCCGGTGGGCATCCCCAAGTATTGAAAACAGCAGGCAGAGGTGACACTTGGGAACCAACATTAACGAAGAACATATGTAAAAGACATACACAGTCCCCTATTTCTTCTTTTATACTTTATATCTCTATCCTTCTCCAGCCTCATCTTTTTTCTTCCTTCAGTCAGGCATTCCTGTCACATTCTCCTTTTTTTAAGATGACAGTAATTCCTAAACTGCATGAAAAAGGGAGACAAAGGGAACCAGGAGGAGTTGCAAAGCTACGTTTCTCACGTGTAAGTGGTTTTGTCAAAGAAGCAGAGACAGCATCCATTTTGTCCAAGACTCTTGATTTGTTCCGTATAACAAAAGCAGTAATCTATAATCTTTAATGGCTCTTCAGAGAAGTGGTAGCTCACAATACCACTTGAGAAAGAATCATTGGAAGATAGTATCTTGTATGGAAACGTGTCTTCCTCTGTGGGATCAGATTACTAATATTTCTTCCCATGTGTAAGCACCCAGACATCTTCCCAAAAGTCGATTCCAACCAAAAGGACAGTTTGTAGGCTTTTTCCAAACCCTTTAAATAAGCATCACATCAGAAAAGGTCAGAGGATGAAGAATTATACTTGCCTACAAATACTGCTATAAAAAGAGCAAAATATCTGTCGTTGGTATATCCAATGTATCCATACCCAATGTTGTCATTCACAAACACATTCATTTGTGAATACTGCAAATAATAATAGGCATGAGAGCTAAGNNNNGAATCACTTTTCACCTATAGATCAAGCGTCAAATGAGATTTCTCACCACTATGACAGAACTTCTTTATCATTGCAACAGGTTTATTATGTACATTAATTCAGTAGCCACTACTTCCATGACAGTTTTTGATTTACATTCTAAGCACAGTTCTGTCTGAATTCTAAAGTCTTTCCAAACTAACAGTTTGCATTAGGCAATACTATAAAAAGCATCTCCACTTAAACTGCACTGATTGACACACTGATCTTTTAGTGCAAAAGTGACTGCATAAATTTCAAGACTACATTTTTAGAAATATACATTAATGTAATCAGTGAAAAGACGGAATATTAATATTTATAAACATTAAATAACAAATTATGAAGGAGCAGACATTGACAGTAGCACAAACTAAAACCTGTACCTGGTCCAATATTCCAGTTTAATGGAGCAGTAAAAGAGCTTAGTTTGTGCATGACATAAATCTGTCAAGCATGAGATGGCAATACCAGCTGCCTGTCAAAACAGCTGGTAGAAGCAGAATTTTAAAAGTAAACAGATAAAATGCTGAGGACACTGATTTCAAGCAGATGCCATTGAACATTAATACCAAATGCAAAAGGCTGCTTTACTTTAATGCACAGAACAGTTGTTACTAGTTAAATAGAGATTAGCAGGACAACAGATCCCAGAAAACTTTTATTCTGATATAGTCTATCCAATTGAGCAACCATAAAAGACGTTTTAAAAGGATAAATGTGCAGAAGTTCTTTGATAAGTATGTAGAATACTTAAAATTTCTTTATAAAGCAAACTTCAAAAGACTCTTGAACTAACATTTTCATATAAGGTTCTGTTTTTAAATATTTAGTTCAGTTTTTCCTTCTAATTATTTTGGTTTAAAATTCTCAGTTTTCTACTGCACTGAAAATAAGATCCAACTGCCGTACAGAACACCTAGGCATTATTTTTACTAAAAATAACAAGGAAACAAAGCAATCTATTTCAACCTCAAAGATATATATTCCCCAAAGAAGAGGCTTCAAAAATAAGCACTAGGAATTAATTAGCATATTTGTTCTTCCCTGCCTTAAATCAAACTGAATTTTTTTAGGAGCATAAATTCTACTATCGCAGGAGGGGCACGGTTCAGGGAGATAAAATGGAAGCTTACTCTAGCTTTTTGTCACATAAGCACTATGTAGCTGTTCATGATGTGTTTCACATTCTCTGACAAAGTACAGCCAATGTCTCAGTAGGGAACCTAAGCTTAAAAAATGACCGTTTAGAACTCAATTACAAAATATCTGTTTTCTGACATGTCAGTCACATGGCTCCTTTATATAACATAGATGGTAACCAGCCATGTACCAAACTTTGGTCTGCTCCGAAAGAAGCAAATTTGGTTTCAAAAGTTATTTTCTATTGGCACAACATGGGTAACATTCAAGACCATCTAACATTGTCCTAACAAAACATCAACTCTGACCTAAAGACATAAAAGAGCTGTTTGGTCTCTACATTCATTTAAACTTTGGCCCCTAAGCCAAAGCAGGGTGCCAATTAATGTTAAAAGATGCTTTAATGATGCAGGTGTTTGCCCACTGGGAATGAGACTTGTAACAGCGCAGACTACTAAAGCTTGGTCTACAGTAGAACCTTACCCCAATTCCAGTAGTCTCCAACAGCTACCAGTTTAGCTAAACCATAGCAAACCAGTGATAACCAGAGAAGCAAAAGCACCATCAGTTACTGCTTTGGCTGCTGGACAGCTAAAACTAATGCCATACTCAGGGTGAGCAATGCCCAGACCCAGGCTGTTCAACCTCCTTGAAACTGCAGGTCAGGTGTCAGTTTTAAAATCAGACTCACCTCCGTACCACGGGAGTGCAGCTTCAGTTGACAGGGATCAGCACTTGGATGCAAACAGGTGCCCAAGGAGACATTTCAAGTGAAATCATGGCCTGTAGTTCTCTCTCCGCCACGCTGTAGATAACATACTGCCTAACAACTGGACACTCTAGCCTAAATATGCTACAAAATTAGCAGGATACTACTAAGTAGGTTCAACAGGCAAAACAAAGTACCCAGAAATTCTAGAATTCCCAAGTCTTTGAGGCACACAATCTAAATGCTTTTCGTGTTCCAAACTTTTTGGTCAAACCTGCGTTAGGTAGATAGCAATGTATAATTAACACATCAACACTACAGGAAATAGGAATTCAGTATCAGGCATTAAAGCAAGACAATGTACAAACTACATATTTTGCAAAAATAGTTATTCTCCCTAGCAAAATCATCACCTTTGCAGAGTTATTTGTAGTATTCATGTGAGACTTGAAAACAGAACTTTTTCTTTAAGTTCTGACCATTTATTTGACTGATCCTTTTTATTTTGTTTCTAAAGAAACAAAGGAAAGGCTTCGATTCCCTCCTTGTCTGATCCTTAACACCCATGCTGTGGTGTCCTACCCTTGAGGGAACAGAATCTCTATCAAATTTCTTAGCACCAGACCGCACTTCAAAAATTGCAGCTACAGTGGACATTTATAATGTAGTAATTCATTAATTTGGTATAGTTATGTTTAAAGAAAAAAAAAAGCAAAACCAAAGAGTGACATATGTTTATACTAGGCTTTTCTATTAATGCTGGTGTACTAAAACTCGTCTTGCACCCACACGATTTTCCACTATCCTGAATTTTAAGATCCATTGTATACATAGTCTAATTCTGCAGTGAATGAACGCGTAATAAAATTCAGGTGAATCTATCTGTATCTAGCCCTAATTCAGCATCTCCCAAAGGCCTTCCCTTACACAACAAAGCCAACCTGTTTATCCCTAACTTCTTTACTGTTCTGGGATCTTGAGACACTTAAACAGTTGCATGATATCAGGAATATCCACTTGCAGCTACATTCTCCTGGAGCCACATACCTCTCACAGCACGATAACAGTATAACAGCAGAATTACAGCACCTGTAATTTGTGCCCTTTATGTGGACTTGAGCAAAGCTGACAGATACTTTCACAATCACAGTTCATTCCTGCACTAACAAAAGCCACAAAAATTACTCCAGTTACATATTGCAACTTCATGGACTCCACTTCTTAGACACTGATACAAGTGTACAGTAGACAGTGTTCTGCTAATACACTGCGCTGTTCTAAAAACAGTAGCTTTGACTATATGCTATTCAGGGCTTATTTACACAAAAGGATATGCTGGTTTACCTAAAGATGAAATTTTAAACTAATTCAGGTTAACATAAACTAATATAAAATTATATGGACATGTCATCTGGTTGTTGGTGTTTTGGACAAATTGGCCAATGGCCGGCGACAGATGCTCCCCCCCAACCTCTCGTACGCAGAGAGGAGGAGGAGAGATAAAGAGAGATTTACGAGTTTAGAAGAAACTACACTACTTTAATGAAATACTAATAATAAAATAAAAAGGAAAATAATGAAATAGTTACAGTATATACAAAACCCTATTAAGCTCCCAGGATGACGTCACCGGCAGGCACTGGGGGGAAGTCCCAGGCTGGACTCAGCGACGGGTGGGAACTGGGTTTCACAGATGGAGTCAGGAACACGCCCATCGGGATCAAAGGCAGATGAACAGACAGGGTCCTCCTTGGACGTCGGCCACTGAAGGAAGAGACTTGACCCTTCGATCCCTCAGCTTTTATACTGAGCACGGGGCAGATGGGATGGAATACCCCTGTTGGTCAATTTTGGGTCACCTGTCCTGTCCGCTCCTCCCTGCAGGTGGGACCCCTCTGTGCTTTTCCGCTTCCCACCCTCCAATGGGGCAAGTAACAAAATTAGCTGACCTTGGTTGTTACAGCAATAAGTATAAGCAAGAGCCTCGCTGCATACCATTCCTTGGCACAAACTGTCTTATCACTCTGAACGAACTGTTTTAGACACAACAAGCTGTTAATTTCAGAGAGTTGGAAGAGGCTAAGAAATAAAATTACTGAACAGAAAGTTGGTTCTGTTTTACCTCAAACCAGGACACTGGTCTAAGCAGGTTCACTCAGTTCAGGAGATATTAGATTTAAAACTGAAAGAAATCACTGCAACTCCAAAATAGGATGCCTGACTGACATTTCTTTAATCTCAAGTTTGAGATATGTGTATATGAATATGAACATCCCCTCCATATTACTACTTGATTACAACACAGCTATAGAAGTAAGGCTTCTCATATGCATTTTCTCAACAATATAATAGCATTGAAAGGCACAAACCAAAATCTGAAATAGCTTGTAATGCACAAGCGCCTGCAACATGTTTTGCTTTCCAAGATTAAGTTGTTTTCCTTCAAGTTATTTTCCTGTCTTTAAAGAAAATATCCTAATAATAAAGCTCTTCTCTTCTTGTACACCACTACTCTGCTTACATCTATACTTTTGTATAGAAGTATTGACTGATGACAAAAGACGGGACTTCTGAAAAAAATCCCTTTTCTTCACAAATATTACTGAGAAGGTACACATCCATCAAAATTTTAAAGATTTTGTATAACTTAAATTCTTTGAAATATTTTAGTATCTACAACCTGGCTTGTATATTCCAGATGGCAACCACCAACGCAGGCAGGAGTCAAACTGGAAGTTGTTTAGAATACAGATGGACAAACAACCAAAAGGCTGGGTCCAGCCTGCAAAGCAGGCTTTTATTAGGCCACCGGCAATGCCTGCTAGCCAGCTACTAGACAAGCCAAGTTCAGCCCATCAGTCAGCCAAGAGAACTGCAGATGCTCTTGGGAAAGAAAAGAAAGTAACCTTAAGTTTGGTAGACAGGGTTTACTGCTAGGTCAATGCCAGTGCAGCCCATATTCAGCCCCCTCTCCTTCAACGCTGCTCAGCTCAGGAAGCAATACAACCACTATAAAGAAGAGGGCAGAGACAGGACCTTACTTCAACTAACGCAGTGAATCACCAACTCGCATGTTTCCACCTGCAGTCATCCAACCCAAAGAGTTGGAGTTACGTGCACAGAAGAAACCACAGAGTTGGGCTGGGTGCAGAAGAGTTTATTACCTGAGTCATCACCATCCATTCCAGGATCAGGCTGGCACCTGCAGAATCATTTAGGTAATCCTGCATCGTACACACAGCACTCTGGGAAGGTTTATTAGTCATGCAGCCAGATGCGATGCTGCACTGCAACCAACAGCACCCAAAGCCAGAGATGAAAAAGGAGACCAAAAGTCGGTCTGACTGGGCTGACACCAAGACAGATTTGCCAACTTCAGTAAGGCTGAAGCTCCCTCCACTCAGCCAGTTGTTTCTGCTCTGCACTCCCTCAACTTCCTGATTCTTGCACCACAGTGAAAGGACATTCAGACCAGCTGTGCACGGTCAAAACACAAGTCAGACAGGATACGTTAGTTCCACCTAACTAGTACCAGCTTTAATACAGTAGTAAATTGGTTGTACTGCTTCCAGATTACAGCTTTCTCTGGCATCAGTATAGCCAGGTTTGCAATCAACTTCATTAACTCTGTCAGACCCAACCCAAGTCCATATCCCTAGCTCCCCTTCTCCCTTAATATACGCATCATACTCCTTGCCAAAATTCCTGCAGTTTGCTTGGATATACAGCAGACAACACAGCCTGGGTGGCCACCCACCTCTTTTGCAATAACAGTAATTCTAGCACAGAGACTCTCAATTGGCTGAAACCGCATAAAAATTAAGACAACATAGTTGACCAGCATCAACTTTGAGCAGATGAGGCTCTCTCTAACATCTTTCCCTGTGTTTTTCACAATACCACTATTATGAGTTTTACGCATTGCCTGGGTTAACGCAGCCTCTTATGTCCCCAAATAATGAAAGGCTGATTGCATTGTTTTGCTGCTGATTGCAACTATCACCCACAGGACCTCTCTGACTCGATACATGGCTCTCAAGCTTAGGAAGTTGCCTGACTCAGGTTGCATTTTTTGAAACTATAAGGCAATCAAATTACATTTTTACTAGTTTAAAATCAAATTGCTTCTAATATAGAAAAAAAATCAACACATAGACCTGTTATGGCCACAGAAATATACTTCACTTTAGAAATGGCTCTGTAGTCACAGACTGCATCCTTATGATTTGCAGACACCTTTATAATTCTGAGAGGAAAGGTACAACGAATAATGGTTGTTGCCTTAGCACTGGCACCTGCAAGAGAAGTTCCATGAGTAAACATCTCCCTAATTACATTTTCCTTATTTTATTAATGGTGTGTAGCATCATGTAAAAAGTAGGTATTCCACAGGCTTGCCAGTGCCCACCTTTTAAACATCCACAGTGAAAAGTTTCAAAACCATAGTATGTATTCAGGTTGTTGCAGGAAAATGTAACATAGAATGCTGTAAAGTTTCTACCATGCATTTGAACTCCACTTCTGAAACTGACAGCCTTTGGGTTTTGAAGTCCACTAGCAAAAAAGTTTGCAACATAGTAATCACTTCGCAAGGCTGTGAAGGAAAGCACAGGAGGCCCTCCCCTACTTCCACTAGACAGATTCAACACCAAGTTGTGTTCAGTAAGGGAATATTAAATCCATAGGTGACTGACGTAATTCACAGAAAAAGAGAGGAGAATTCTGTTTAGCAAATAAACAACTGTCTCCATCTACATCCTTTCTAAACTTCGCTATTGGTTGCTTCATTCACACTCTGCAGAACAATAATCTGTTACTCGGCCTTTTTTGTTCTACAGTAAAGTCACCTTTAATTAGGAAAGGTAAAGCCAGAATAAAGATAAAAGATGCATGTATACGCCACAATGCTTAAATGACGCGGGATAGCCTTCGCAGCTTTCTAAGTTTGATCTCGTTTAATTACCGAGAGGTCAAACGAAGGGAGGGAAATGAAGGCGGGGGGTGGGAGATGCTACGGGGAGCGGGCGACAAACCGCTTCCCTCCGGGCCGCCTGACAGCGCCTCGCCGGGCCCAGGGCAGGGCTGCCTCTCCGGGGCACAGGCCACCGGGGCCGAGCCCGGGCCGGGTGCGTAGGGGGCTGTGGGCCAGCCGCCCGCCCGCCCTCCTCCCCGGGCTCCGGCCCCGCT